>CM022755.1:39323456-39503456 GCA_012411365.1 Ameiurus melas
AGTCCAGATGTCAGACAGATTTAGTCAAAACACACAGCACATAGTCATGATGCAAAATAAGTCCTATGTCATGTTGACATATAAGTACACAATAATATAATGAAGGATAGCAGTTGATCAGCTTATTCAAAGAGGTAATTAAATGATTACATCCATCATAAGTATTTGAGCGCAGTTCATAATATAAGAGGGTACATAATATAGGAGAATTTCCTTTCAGCACACAATTTGTTTGGCTCTCAGAAGTATTGGCACCCCGCATGTCAAGCTTGCTAAAGTACTGGTGCCGTTGCCGGCTCTCCAAAGTATTGGTGCCCAACGCGTCCGGATCTCGAAAGAATTGCCGCCCTACGCTTTTGACACTCAAAAGTATTAGCGCACTACGCACCTGGCTCCCGAAAGTATTGGTGCCCTCTGCGTCCTGTTCTTGAAAGTCTTGCCGCCGACACGTCCCGCTCTCAAAAGTATTACCGCCCTATGCGTCTGACTCTCGAATGTATTGGCGCCTGACGTGTCCAGCACTCGAAAGTATTGGTGTCCTACACTTCCGGCACTTGCTCGGCCGGCTCTGGAAAGTACAGTGAGGGAAAAAGTATTTGATCCCCTGCTGATTTTGTACGTTATCATTAACAGTATGTCCCTCCAAAACTGAGCAAAGGAGAAGAAGAAAACTACAGTAACATCTGGCAAGTACTGTTCACACTCTACATGTGACAACAACTTCTTATATACTTCACAAGTGGGGTAAGGTGACTAGATGGAAGCCCTTTCTCACAGAAAAAAGTCTGCCTAAATAACCCCAAAGCATGTGGCAAATGGTCTTATGTTCAGATGAGACCAAAGTTGAATTTTCTGGGCATTTATGGTACTAAAACAAGACAACTTATCGTTCAAAGACCACAGGGAAGTCCCAAAGAGTGATCTGACACCCAGAGCAGAAACTCCCTTATTTATACAGTTTTCTAAAGCCAAAGATCAATATGTTTAGAAATAACATTTCCAGAATACCATTATGTATGCGGATCAACAATTTTGAGAGACCTTGTTCGCACGGAGACTGCTGATCTCATAGACAGTTATCTTGAGGCCTTCACCGTTCCAGGGAGAGTTATCTAGTAGGTGTAGCCCAGCTCCAATACCCATATAATATAATTGGCCCGTCAGATTTCATCTTTAATAAATAACCTCTGTCAGTGTAAGTCCTGACTGGTCTACCGTGTGCAGAGGATTCTCCACACCTTCACACCAATTATGAGTAAGTTTCTTTCATATTTGTTCTACATTTCTGTTTTCAAATGTGGTTTCTTTCATATTTGGTTCTACATTTTCTGTTTATAATGCTTGCAAATAGTTTACCCCCTATACTATACGCTATACCTTATAATATCCTTATAATGTCCTTATAATCCTCATAATATTAATATTCTATATTAATATATTAATATTAATATTAATATAATATTCCTTCCATGTGTGTGTGTGGCTGCATAGGCCTCTGTGTTTGTGTGTGTCTGCCTCTCTCTGTACTCCACAGTTCCTACGTTTCATTGTGAATAATAAATCTTAAAGTTAATCTTAATCTTAAAGTATGGGTCCAACTTATCAATATTACTGCCTAAAACAGTTTATTCTCTATTATGTGTCCTAGGTGCCCGTCACTTTCTTATCTCCTTTACTGGAGGGGCTGGATTTGGATCTGAACACTTGCTCAGTGCTCACTGCTGACTTCACTATGCTACTCAAAGTTCTTCGCACCCCTTCTGGAAATGCGGGGTTCCCCCCACCTCTCAGATATAGAATCCAGTGAATTCCCAATAAAGTTACTTACTACCTTTCCTTGGTCTCCCTTGTGTTTATTTCTTGTGTTTTTCATATACAGCACTCTTCAGCCGGGAGTGAAGCTCTAGTCAAGATAGAGGAAATCATGGATAGCTCCATATACCAATCTATTTTGGCATAAAACCTGCACAAACCTGTATTAGTTAAGGGGTGTGCATACTTATGCAACCAGGTTATTATAAGTCTTTTTTTTTCTTTTTTCACCTAATGCCTTTGTTTTTTACTTGAATTTTGTTGATTGTTTTTAACATTAAATGAGGGAAAAGAGGGATGTGTAGACTTTTTTTTTATCCACTGTAATTATATTACACTACTCCATGTGGAAAACTGGCAAAATGGCTCATGCAAACCTCTCTGTACCTTTGTTCTACTTTACATAAAACTTTGATTAAACCAAATCAGGATTTGGGTGGAAGAGTGTGGGGGTGAACACTCTCAGGCAAGGACACAGGAAGGCTGGGTGCAGAGGAAGCTGCTGCAGAACCCCTACCATTCAGCATTCATTTAACTGCAATGCAGCTGCAACTGCTAACATAATAATACATACATACAAAATATGTTATTTTTAAAGTTTCATTTTTATTGAACAGTTCTGCTGAACATTTCTACAGAACAATTCTACAGAACATTTCTACATTTCTACAGAACATTTCTACAGAACATTACAACATGAATGTTGTAGATATTATTCTTCTTAAAGCACAGCGAATTTATTAATGAAAAACATATGGCTCTTTATAACATATAAGAATGAGCACATTAAGCTAATCATTTATATTCCACATTCTCTGTTAAAAGAAAAAAATATTTTCATTTGGGTGTGACGTAAATGTAAAACACCTTCCTTTGTGCCTGTTCTCAGGACACAACATTTATTGTGTTTCGTTATACAGTTGTTCCTTCATTACACCGACAGCTCTGTTTTAATTGAGCCAGATGATTAAATGGTCTACTATATAACATATCTAGAATTTCTTTTTTTCACTCACAGGGATGCAGACAGACAGTGTGAAAGGTCTATGCATCATTTAAAAATAAAAGTTTCAAAAAGTTCCACAAAAATGAAATGAGATCCACAAATAATTAAAACAAGATCCACAAATTAATAAATGAATGCATTTGGAAGACACAAACACACTCTCCTATCATTTGTTAGTGTTGGAGTTCAGCTGCTTGTGGACATGACTCTCAGAGAGAGCAGCAGGTTGCAGTCAGGGACGAAATAAAAACAAGACTTGGCCAGGGTATTTCCTGTAGTGTTGCTGCACAGTAGAGTAGAGTATGGGATAGTGTGGAGAACCACTAGATCATGCTAGTTGTGTGTATTCACAGCCCCTCAGGTCATAGTTCCAATGTCTCCAACAGTATAAGAATACACTCACTACTTTAAGTTGTGCTTTAAGTTGTTCTATCTTGGATTTATTCTTTACTGGTAAGGTAGGATTCTGATCTTTGTGTAGTATCTACTTGAGTTTGTTGGAGTGAACCTTATGTCACTAGTATTGGTTATTCACCAATACTAGTGACATAAGGTTTTGTGTTGTTTAGAAATGTATGTTGCTCTATGCTAATAGCAGCTGCTCTGTCCTCTGCTTATACTTTCTTTCACACTCTCTGAGAAACTGGCAGGGGTAATGGTACAGGTTTGCTTTTGTCTCAGAGATGGTGCTTCACACCTCTTTCCCTGTCTCTTCTCAACATCTCATCTTTCAAATTCCATGCAGTTACAGTTACCTCTCCGATTAACTTTCTTATCATTGTCATCATGTCATGATTCCCTAGGAGACATTATTGAAGAAATGTACATCAATCATCAATCTTTTCCCTACCAAGAGCACCTTTCTCACTTTTCTTGGAGAGGTCAACCTCCCATCTGACAGTTCCAGTCCTCTTGCCGTTTCCTAATATGCATTAATTCTCCCTGACGTTCAACAGCTGCCCCTCCCACAAAACAATGGAGGAAATGTCCTGGACCCGGTTTTCAGTCACCCATCTCCAAGTACAGACATCAATACTATCCCACTCCACATCTCTGATCATCACTTGGTATCTTTCACCATCACCCTCCCTATCCTGCCTATGCAGCTATCAATATCTCCCATGCTCCGAAACCTCCACTCTATCTCCCCTTCCTATGTAGCTTCCTGCACCCTGTGATCCCTTCCAAGCACTGACTCCTTTTCCTCTCTATGATTGGAGTGACGAACAGACAATTTCCTCTCCTCACTTTTATCATCCATGGCCTCACTTTTATATTCCCTCTATCTTCTAATCTCAAGTAGATTTCTCACCTTGTTCCTTGAATATAAGATGTTGTGTAGCAAACAGAAAAAAAAATTAACGGTAGAGAGAAAGTAGAAGAAATCACTTGACAGATCTCATCTCTTACCACATTCTCCTGTCCAAATTCTCATCTGACTTCTGCTAAGACTGCCTTCGACAAGGAAATGCTGGAAGCTTCTGCACAAGATCCTCTCAAGCTCCAAAATATAATTTTTCATTGACTGCTGAAGACTTTGCCACATTTAATGATGGAAAAAATCTGCCAGAACTTTACTCCTGACCCAACTCCTACATGTAACACTCAGGATTCCTTTTCTCTTTCTCTGACACATTTATCTCATATATCAACAGAACAGATCCTGCAATTCATACTGTCCTGCAATTCTACCTCCTGACCATTTTATCCAATCTTTTCCACAATGCTCCACATCATCTCACAAGAACTCCTCTCCATCTTGAGACTGTGGTGCGACCGATGAAGTACGGGCCAGGCTGTTTACATCAACAAATTGTGGTGTCAAGATGCCGTGGTGGTTTCTGCTTATTGCTCTCTGTAATATTGAGCTAATGACAGTGAAATGCCGACCCTTCTACATGCTGTGAGAGCTGATGGCAATCAATATAACAACTTACTATGTTCCACCAAGTGTTAATGGGAAGGAGGCAATGTCAGAGCCCTACAATAACATCAGCAATCACGTCACCCGACACCTTCTACATTGTTGCTAGAGACTTTAACCAGGCAAGTCTTAAATTTGTTCTACCTAAATTCTACCAGCATGTGAATATTGCAACTTGGTATAAACAAATATTAAAGACTCATATAAAGCTTCCATATATTGGCAACTCTGACCACTATTACGCTCTCTCCAGCATACAGCATACCCAGGGTGAGACAGGCCAAGCGCTTGCACTTCCCCACTGCAAGACTGTTTTGAAACCACACAGTGCGAGATTTTAGAGAGGCAGCAGCACTTGGTAGTTACTGACCTACAGGAATGCACAGAGTCTGTCATTGGCTGTATTAATGAATGCACAGACGATATGACAGTGGTCAAAACCATAAATTCAATTAAATTCAATTTTATTTGTATAGTGCTTTTTACAACAGACATTGTCTCAAAGCAGCTTTACAGAAATATAAACACAGTATACAGATATTAAAGGTGTGAATTTATCCCAACTGTGCAAGCCACTGAGTGGCGAAGGTGGCAAGGAAAAAAAAAGGGAACCCATCCTCATCTGGGTAACAACAGACAGTGTGAAATAGTACAGTATAGATGTAAATGAAGTCTGTATGGTCTTTGGAGCAGCCGCAGTCCCAGTAGCAAAGATTCGAGACTTGAGGCTGAAATGATCTGGATCTCCAGTATCTCCATAAATTCGTGTGTGGCTCGGCAAAAGGAGAGAGGGAGAAATAAGATTATTATGACTGTGAAGTAGTAAAAATATAATCTAGTCAGGGTAGGCTTGTGTAAACAAATTCGTTTTAAGCCTAGGCTTAAACACTGAGACTGTGTCTGAGTCCCGAACACTAATGGGAAGACTGTTCCATAACACGGGGGCTTTATAAGCAAAGGCTCTTCCTCCTGCTGTAGCCTTCATTATTTGGGGTACCGTCAAATAGCCTGCATCTTTTGATCTAAGTAGGCATGGCGGATCATAGAAAACCAGAAGGTCGCTTAGATATAGTGGTGCGAGACCGTTTAGTGCTTTATAGGTTAATAAAAGTACTTTATAGGTAATGCGAGATTTTACTGGGACCCAATGCAGTGTGAATAAGATCGGGGTGTTATGGTCGTATTTTCTAGTTCTAGTTAGGACTCTAGCAGCAGCATTCTGGACTAACTGGAGCTTATTTATATTCCTACTGGAACATCCAGAGAGTAAGGCATTACAGTAATCTAATCTAGAGGTGACGAATGCATGAACCAGTATTTCCGCATCATGTAGTGACAATATGTTTCTTATCTTAGAGATATTTCTGAGATGAAAGAAAGCTATCCTAGTAATATTATCTACATGAGCATCAAATGATAGACTGGAGTCAATAATCACTCCAAGGTCTTTAACTGCTGTACATGATGAAACAGAAAGACGATCCAGAGTAACCATGTGATCAGAAAGATTACTTCTAGCTACACGTGGGCCTAATAAAAGTATTTCTGTTTTATCAGAATTAAGTAAAATGACATCCAACGTCTAATGTCCTTTACACAATCCTCAACTTTACTAAGCTTCTGTCTGTCCTCTGGCTTCGCTGAAACATACAGCTATGTTTCATCAGCATAACAGTGGAAGCTAATTCCATGTTTACAAATAATTTGTCCTAGGGGAAGCATATATAAAGTAAAAAGCAGTGGGCCTAAAACAGAACCTTGTGGAACTCCAAAAGTAACCTCAGTACGCATGGAGAAATCACCATTTACATCTACGAATTGATAACGATCGGTCAGATAAGACCTGAGCTAAGAGAGGACTGTTCCCTTAATGCCGACAACATTTTCTAATCTATCAAGGAGAATAGTGTGATCTATAGTATCAAAAGCTGCACTAAGGTCGAGTAACACAAGCAGCGAGACACAACCCTGATCAGCAGTCAGTAGAAGGTCATTTACTACTTTAACTAATGCTGTCTCTGTGCTATGATGAGGTCTAAATCATGACTGATACATTTCATGAATGTTGTTCCTATCTAAGTATGAGCATAACTGCTTTGCTACAACCTTTTCTAAAATCTTAGAGATGAAGGTTAGATTTGATATTGGTCTATAGCTGGACAATTGAGAAGGGTCAAGGTCAGGTTTTTTAATCAATGGTTTAATAACCTCTATTTTAAGTGATTTAGGTACATAGCCAGTACTAAGGGAGGAATTTATTATATTTAAAAGTGGTGTAATTACTCCTGGACAAATCTGTTTAAAGAAACATGTAGGTATGGGATCTAGTATGCAGGTTGATGAATTGGCTGAAGAGATTAAGGTAGCTAGTCTCTCTAAGCAGAGCAAAACACTCTAAACATTGATCTGATATTGTTACATCTAAGGGGTTTGTTACAGTATTGTCCGGTTTTAATTTAATGGCCTGTATTTCACGTCTAATATTTTCAACATTATCAACGAAAAATTTCATGAAATCTTCACTGCTATGTAATGATTGAGTGTTTCTCTCTGTAGTGGTTTTATTCCTAGTTAATTTTGCTAATGTGGTGAATAGGAATCTGGAATTGTTTTTGTTATCTCCTGTTAAGGTGGAGAAATAGATTTTCCTAGCATTGGCAAGGGATTTCCTATATTTCAGTAGGCCCTCCTTCCATGCTGTTTGAAATATCACCAGTTTTGTTTGACGCCATTTACGTTCTAATTTTCAAGATGTCTGTTTTAAGGTTTGCGTTTGATCATTATACCAGGGTGCTAATTTTTTCTCTCTAATTATTTTTCTTTTGAGTGGAGCCCCTCTATCTAGCCTGTAGCGGAGTGCTGACTCCAAGCTTTCAGTCGCTTGATCGAGTTCTATGGGATCTGACGGTGATCCAAATCTAATTGATGTTTCTGCAAGGTTATTTATGAAGCTCGGTGCAGTAGCTGATGTGTAGGTACGTTTAACATGGTAGTGAGGTGAGGTGGAAATATTATGATCAATATGTATTATGAATGAGATAAGATAATGGTCTGAGATAACTTCAGACTGCAGAAGAATTTAAATATTTTCTATACTTAGTCCGTATGTTAGTATGAGGTCTGGAGTGTGACCACCATTATGAGTAGGCCCGATTACATCCTGATTAATCCCTACTGAATTTAAGATTGACACAACCACTGTTCTCAGAGGGTCTTCCATGTTATCAAAATGAATATTAAAATCTCTGACCATTAATGCTTTATTTACAGATACAACCAGGTTTGAGATAAAACCTGCAAATTCTCCAAAAAATTCAGTATATGGCCCTGGGGGTTTGTAAATAATAAATAGAGGAATTGACTTATTGTTTTTGGCTACATAATTTACACTGGTATAAAGAATTTCAAAAGAATTAAATTTATGATAAGGTTTTTGTGTGATGACTAGATTTTGACTATGGATGCGACCAACACTGCCTCCTCTACCAGTTGAACGAGGCTGATGTACATAACTGTATCCAGGAGGACTGGCTTCATTTAATGCTACATACTCGTTTGGTTTAATCCAAGTTTCCGTTAAACACATTACATTTAATTCCTGATCAGTAATGATGTTGTTAACAATAAGAGCTTTAGATGCAAGATATCTAATGTTTAATAGTCCTAGCTTCAGATCAAAAGTGCATATTGAATGCTGTGCATTCAATATGATTTAATTTTAAGTTAATTAGGTTTTGAAGACAGACTTTCTGAGATTTTCTATATATTTGTATAGCTCGGGGAACAGACACAGTCTCTATTGTATGTATTACAGGTGTTGGATTATTAATTGAGCATTGATTATACTGAATGTAGTTATTGTTGGAAGATACTTACGTTAGGTAGTCACTTGGAGTGTAGCGCTCTGGAGATGTTTTCAGACAGCAGTTCCATTCCAATGCTACTGGGGTGCAGGCCATCAGGACGAAACAACCTAGGATGCTCACAGAACAGATTCCAGTTATTAACAAACACTAGATTCTGCTTATTACACCAAGAGACTAGGCAATTATTGAAATAATTACCTCATACCATCTCGATCAGGCTGGAGAAGTCCCTCTTCAGAACCTCTGACTGCCGCAGCCTGGTGTCGTTCGTCCCCGCGTGCAGCACAACCATTGCAATGTGCTCGTCCTTCTTCACTATCCCGGATACCTGCGCAGTGACATCAAGGACACGAGCACCAGCAAAACAGTGTGTGTGCACCTTACCTTTAGATGAGGCTACACGGACGTTCCGCACAATGGAGTCCCCAATGATCACAGCGTTAGGTCTGGTCTGACGGAGAGGGGCGAAGCGGTTCCTGGTTGGAATCTCAAACACCGGAGGTGGAGATGTCCTCGCCCAGGGTACAGCCCTCGCCTTCCGCCGCTGGTTCACCCAAGGCCCAAGGTGTGTTGGCGCCGGCGTGACGGAGACCACGGCTGGGAAAGTCCTAGGTGCACGGTCCCTGCACAGAGAAACACACAGCGTAGAGGGGCTAGGAGTGGAAATACCATGCTGTGTGCTTACCTTGGATGTGTAGGCAGAGGCACGCGATGTTCCAACGCAGTTCATCGCTCCTGCAGCTGGGCCTGCTGGTCGAGTAGGCCACGAATCTGCTTCTCCACATCCTCCACTTCCAGCAGCACCATGTGAAGCTTGAGCGAGTCCTCATCTGCACTCAAAAGCGAAGAGACGGTAGACATATTTGTTCTTTAAACAAAAAACAGCGGTAAAAGCGAAATATGAAAATGTAAACAAGGCTAGCGGTAGGTGATGCTTGCGGGCTATGGGCTACAAGCTAATCCCAAGCTAGTTGCGGCTGTTTGTACAAACAGATCAAATTAAGCGACAGCGCTATGTTACGATTGTTTTTAAAGTAGCTGAAATGAAGTAAAATTAATGTAATGTAAGAAGAAAATAATGTAATAGCATTAGCTCGAAGGACGCTGCTTCCTGCTTGATGCTGATTCCTGCTTGACGCTGCTTCCTGCTTGATGCTAGGCACTGGAGCTAGGCACCACGAACTACAAACATGGTAGGCAAAACCCATCCTGCTGTGTCTTCCACATTGTGTGAAATTTTTTGTGAATTACTTTGTGGAGAAGATAGCAATCAGAGAGTTGATTGTGCCTTCAAAATATAATCCTTTGGATACTCCCAGCTGCACAATGTTCTTAAATACATTTGAGTCGATTTCTATGGCCTATTCAATAAACATAGTTGCTCAATTGAAGCCCACCACACCTTCCCTTGACTCAATTTTTTTAAACAGATATTGAATAGTGCCGGGATGTGGATCTTAGCAGTAGTAAACAATTATCTTTTCTTTGGGTCTGTTCCAGTCTAGGGGCACACGGTGGCTTAGTGGTTAGCACGTTCTCCTCACACTGTCAGGGTTAGATTCCTGCGGCTCTGTGTGTGTGGCAGTTTGCAGTTTGCATGTTCTCCCCATGCTGTGGGGGTTTCCTCTGGGTACTCTGGTTTCCTCCCCCAGTCCAAAGACATGCATGGTAGGGTGATGGGTGTGTCTAAAGTGTCCATAGTGTGTGATTGTGTGCCCTGCGGTGGACTGGCACCCTTTCCAGGGTGTACCCTGCCTTGTGCCCGATGCTCCCTGGTATAGGCTCCAGGTTCCCCCGCAACCCTGAAAAGGAGTAAGCGGTTGAAGATGGATGGATGTTCCAGCCTATTTTTGTCAAGTAAGGAGGTTGAGGATGTATGCAAATGCAGATAAGAGTTTTATTAAAGGAGATATAGGCAGACAAATCCAAATCATGAAACAATAGCGTGGTCAAAACAGGCAAATGGTCAGGCGAACAGCAAACAGGATAAACAGGATAAACAGCAAACAGGATAAACTAAACTAAGACTTGACTCAAATAATGAAGACGAGAACCAGAACAAAACCATGAAACATAAAGCTAGGAATAAAGGCTTAGTACACAACAGAGACTATGGCAACTGAGCGTAATACTTCGCAAAGTCATTGTGCTGAAACAGTCTCTATATACTGTGGAGTGAGTGTGTGTGGGATTGGTAACAGGTGTGTGTGATTAGAACTCTAGGGCAGGTGAACGTGTGCTTGTGTGTGGGAAGTGAAGTCCTCTTCGGCCATGTTTGTAGTTCATGGTGCATCCTGGAAAATGGAGTCATTGATTCACTGTGATATGACACGCCCCCCTCAAAGGCACAAGACACTAACTCCCTCATGTCTTCGCAGCCCCTCAGGTTCCAATGCAGGCACTATCCGACAAGTAGCAGGTTCCTCAAGGAGCAGACATGAGGCTGGGGCTAGTTCGCCAGGGTCATTAGGCAAGACCCAGGCTTGGGAAGTTGTGTTGTCAGCTTTAGACAGCTGCTTGACATGGTGGGCCATCTCGTCTGCCTTTCTTGAGTGTGAAGCGACTTCAGCAGAGCAAGAAGGTGGAGTGACATCCGTCGAGAAGCCTGACGTAGTGATTTCTGAGGTAAAGTAGGGAAGCAAAATGGAGCTCTTGGCTGTAATGGGAGGTGGAGAAACTTCCTCAGATGAACAAGGAGGTTGAGTGGCATCCTCAGTTGTATAGGGATGCTAAGCAGCATCCTCAGTTCCACAGACAGGCTGACTGTCATTCTCCATTGACTCTGCAGGCTGAACTTGGTTGGCTGTGTCAGCAGACTCAGGTGTATGCAGAGCTTGGTTGGCCATGTCATCAGTCTCGGGCATGACCATAACTTGGTTATTTGTGATGTCAGCTTCAGGCATAAGGATAACTTGGTTGGCCGTGTTGTCAATCTCAAGCATGAGAATAACTTGGTTGGCTGTGTCAGCAGACCTGGGCGCGAGCAGAACTTGGTGTCAGTGACCGTGTCTGGGACCGTGGACTGGAACTTGGCATGGGAGGTCACCTCATCAATCTCAGACTGGAACTTGGCATGGAAAGTTTCCTCGTTGATCTCAGACTGGAACTAGTCTTGGGAGGCCGTCTCTCACAGAAACTTGGATTGAGATGCTCTCTGTTCGACCTCAGACAGGAACTTAGCTTGAGAATTTGTCTCTTTGTCCTCAGAATGGAACCTGACTTTAATCTGGTGCTCTGGAGATGAGACAACCTCATGGGCCTCATGCTGGGGCTCTGGGGAGAAGTTCGCCATGTTGACCTTCGATTGAGGCTCTGGAGTCGAGACCACCTCATGCGTCTCAGGTTGGAGCTCTGGGGGAGGAGGTCGCCATGTTGACCTCTAGCGCTAGCTTTTTTGGTGAGACCACCTCATGGGTCTCAAGGTTGGAGCTCTGGGGAGGAGGTCGACACCTCTGGCTGGAACTCTGTGGGTGAGACCACCTTGTGGGTTTCAGGTTGGAGCTCTGCCCTTGCTCTCTTGTGGAGTCGTTTGTGGGTATTTATAACAAATACTGCATAACCTTAATTTTATGACTTTGACAGTAAACACTTCTCCTTATTATGCTCAATACTCAATGTTGGTGTAGTGTTTAGCAGGAAGTAGAAAATTGGAGGTAAGCCATAAATGTTATGTTTTTACTTTACTGTGTGACCTTCAGAGGCCGTTTTTCTATTCATTGATAAACTCAGACATTTATGTATCTTCATTTAGGCAAATACGTTCCCACATATCTCTACAGCATTGCCAGTTAGATGCGCCTTTCTTTTGACGATCGCGAGAGCTGTTGGTTTAGCACCGAAAAAGATTAGTTTGTCAAATAGAGTGGAGTGTGAGATTGCGGGCTTAGAACACAATCCGTCTACAAAAACATACTTACTATTGAACAAAGGAGTATCAGACAGATCAGACTGAATGCTACATGAAGAACCAATTTCTTTTAAACAATCATGATTTTCAGGTAAAGGAATGGTGTCATCCTGTGAATTTAGCAGACAAATTTAATGGTCAAATTTGCTGTAGCACAGAGACTAGTTTCATAACCACTTCTGTGCTGAGCCATCATGTGTTGTGTTTCAATGTTGGATAATACCTGAAGGGCCATGTGGAACACCAAAGGGTGTGACAAGACCAATCGTTCTGCATCTGTTACCTACAGTGTGCTACTCCCAGCCACTGCCCGCAGACAGCCAGATAGTCCAGCTGGTGCCACCCCCAGAGTGTTCATGAGTGGGCAGATGTTAAGGTTCCGTGTAGTCTCCAGGGCTAGAGAGGAACATAAAGCATTGTCCATGCAATTTTTGCATGGACAGCATCAGGTGTATATGTCCCAGGAGTCAAAAGTGGATCGAATGTTCTACGATGGCACTGAGCTGTTTTGTAGCGGGCAGCTGAGAAGTCATCACAACCGACATCCGGCCGTCCGACAGCCTTCTCTATACTTTTGATAAGAGAAAACCCAAACAGTTTATTTCTGTTTTACATTGGTGCAATTTTGTACGTGAAACCTTGAATCCATTGTGAGCCAGATGTCTCAAGGTTGTAGTTCCTAGCTTCTGACTCAGCAGTGATAAGGAGTTTGTCCCGTATTGCAGTACATGGACGTTGTCATGGAGATCTTACAAGGAGTCTCACTACATAAGAAAACACGGGGTCAACGTAGCCCTTTGGCAGGCATGTCCAGGTCAGCTGGCATCCCAGAGCATGAATGCAAACAGTGGCTGAACACTGAAACAACAGAGGACAAATCCACCACTCTAAACCATGCATGGTGTGAAGATATTAATGTAATGTAATAATAGAAGGCACATTAAAACAATAAGAGAAATACAACATTGAAATACGCCTGAGGTCTTGTGTAACTCGCCACGTTCCATCAGACTTGGGAGCAGGATTTGCGGCTGTGGCTCAGGTGGTAGAGTGGGTTGTCCACTAATCGCAGGGTTGGCGGTTCGATTCCTGGCCCGCATGACTCCACATGCTGACGTGTCCTTGGGCAAGTTAACGCCTTGCATGGCAGCGCTGCTACCAATAGTGTGTGAGTGCGTGTGTGTGTGAAAGGGTGAATGAGACACAGTGTAAAGCGCTTTGGATAAAAGCAGTATATAAGTGCGCCATTTACCATTTAACAGGCGTGTTATAGGGACCTATACAGGGCTTCAAAACACTGTGCTGTAATAGAGAATTAAAAATAACATCATCAATGCCAAGGGCTTTCGATTCAGATAAGGGATGTTGTTTTACATACACAGGATGAGAATGTTTTGACTGAGCTAATAGGACATTGCATGTCTTTGTAGTCTGCCCTCTCCTGGAGTTCAGCTGTGACATGGACATTGACACAGTGTCCAGTAAGCTTCTGTACAAAGTCTGAGTGAAAGTTTTCAATAAGAAAAAACTGAAAGTGTACTGGTTTTAATGATGATATTAAACCAGAGTGGAGGGCACTATACAAACCACCGTTAACCAAAAATTTGCTGACCTTCAATGGAGGATTTTACATAGAATTGTTTCTGTAAATTCTTTTATCTCTATTTCAAAACCCAGAGGTCACACAGGAATGTGCATTTTCTGCACAGAGAGAGACTGTCTTTCATGCTTTTATACATTGCTCCAGGTTGCAGCCATTGTTTGTGGTTTTTTTTAAACATTTTATGTGGATTTTACTTTTCAGTTTTACATCAGAAGGAACAGGCGAAGTACATCAGAAGGAACAGATTCAAGTGTGAGGTGATCAATTTCATCATTGATCAGGCAAAAATGGTCATATACCTGAGCAGAAAAAACAAAGTGGCACAAAACCCAGACTGTGATGCCATAAAATTTCTCTCCAGACTGATAAAATCAAGAATTCTGATTGAATTTATCTTTTACAGAAGTGTTTTTTTTAATTAATGCTCCTTTAAATATGTATGTATATATTGAGTCACCTTGACTTTAATGGGTATAGTGTGATGTTTGATAAATAAAGATTGTAAAAAATAAAAATATAATACATTTCTCATGCGCACTCTCTACCTCACTCTGTGTTTAGATTAACGTCATCATGAATTTCAAAACACTTTCATTCAGTTTCCAAACAGGGATACACACGAAATGTAAAATAAAAAAAAATTAGTATGTATGTTTAAGTATGTATGTTTAAGTGAGATTGGCACAATGGGTCACAAGAACTCTGTGGGCATCCCTATTGATTGTGGTAATAAGGAGGAGGTGGTGGTGGAAACGTATCTGATTGAGGGTGTGATTGGAACCTCCCCATCCCTGCAGCAGCGGGGACGGGAGGTGGGCCATACATATGAAGAGCAGGCTGATATTGACCAGGCTGATAATATGGGACAGATTGTGCAGGAAAATACTGCAGGCCACCTCTTACCAAACGACCACAGCCACCACTTCCTCTCCCGTTCTGCTGATCTTGTTTTTTAGCACGACAGTCGTGAGCCCAGTGGCCAGGTTTCTTACAATAATGACATGATGACATGACATGGCACATAATGACATGATGTGCCTAAACAATAATCTGGACTGATCAATTGGAGATGAGCATGACAGGACAGCGCTCGCGCTGTGTAAGTGGGCGGTTTAGCATGAATGGGTTTTTGCTTCGAAATTGGAGCAGCAGCGATGCTGGAATTATACGAAATCGGAACTTTAGTTCTATGTGGTGGTGCGCGAGGTGTCATCATTCATATGAATCATTTTAGGGAGTTTGTTTTTCAAATTATAATGTTTATTCCAAAAGGGGAGTAGGCGAAGCCATTCCATATAACATTTTGACATATATTCATAATCCCTATCCGGATCACCTTCCCCGTCATAAATCATTTGTTTGATCTGAGCAAATACATGCAGCTCAAAGGAGCCATGGAGTGACCATACAATCTAAATATGGAACCGTATAGAATCTCAATCCAATCTCTTGGTGTCATGCCAGGAGATGAAAGAGCCAGGTTGGATGGAGACCATCCCATAACTTGGAAAACAGCATGCACAATAACACAATAATAATAATAAACAAACAATATAACACTCGTCGGCAAACCACGCAGACAATAATTTTGCAAATTATTCTACAAATATAATGTAAAATACAATATTAGGCAGGCATGGCGTTACAGAGGATCATAGACCAGAGTACAGATTATTGACAAACAGAGATAATCACTCAATTCAGCTTTATTAATTATAGGTTCGGAACTACACTGCACCAGTGAAGAAAGAAAAACATTCACCCTGGTCCAGAGTAATCCCATTTATGACACCAAATTGTCATTTTCCATGAATCTTCAAATCTCAAATTATGTCTTCCAGACCTCCGTCAGCCCTTTCAGCCTTTTCTACACTTATTAACTATTAGTTCTGTGCAGCTATGAGCTAGAAACCGCCGTGGTTTACCACAGAGAGTTGAAGCGTGCCTGGAGGAGTCTAAATGAACACACACTAACACATGCTATTCACAGAGACTTCTTGTTTATTTCGTCTAGAGCAGGAGTATTTATACACATTGATAACAGTGTGTGGACAGTTTCTACTGGTGCAGGGGCCAGATAGATAGACAAAACAAAACACACAGCACACTATGAAAATAAATCTTTTCAAGAGACAGAATATACATGTGCCATCTATAAGAAAGGATGCTAGTTGATCAGCTTATTTAAAGAGGTAATTAAATGTATACTTTCATCATAGGTATTTAATTGCACAGAGATACATAAACAGAAACTATAACCCAGTATTCCCCATATCCAAGGTGTCTTAATACAGTTCATAATATAAGAGTACATGATAAATACAAGAGAATTTGTTTCACTGATCTAATTTCATCATATAAAAACATTTTAATATTCGAATATATTTAAAAGTAGAAACATTTTACTTTCTTCTTTTTTTGTCTGGATACTTCCACTTTTAATTGAGTAAGATACCCACATATTATCTTCACTTTCACTTAAGTATAACCTCTTACTTTTTCCACCCCCGCTCTGATATTACTCACACTAATATAGCTGTTTTCAATTTGAAACACAGATAAAGACTTAGAGTTCTTCTTTTCCTGTAGTGTTCTTTTCAGTCTCCTTGTGAAACACCTTTCCATCTGGTTGCTCTCTCCATTTCACTGTGATGTTCTCTGCCATCCCATGATCCTTCAGTTCCTGTTTGATCTGAAAAAACAGGATTTTAATTACTCAATAATACATGATCCACTGTGAAACCTGTAAAAATGCTACAGATACTAAACACTACAGTCAGATTATGATTACAGTACAGTGTATAGGTGTCTGAGTTTGATGAAGATTCAGGTTCTGGCTGTAGTAATGAGGAGGAGAATGTACATTATAAGTGGTGTCTTGAGGAGGATGAGACCCACCTGCTCCAAAATGGCCACCTTTACTGCAGGATCATTCACATCCTGATTGGACCGCACCTTCACCCTTACAATTTGTTGTTGTCCTGTGATTACTGAATGTAGGAATGTAAAGACACATACAAGCACAAACGTGAACACAAACTTACTTTCTAAAAGCAGTTTACATTTATTAATATGAGACTGAATAAAACTTTGAACTCACCTCTGTAACAGAAGAAAGGCATTATGTCTGAGCACTGTGCATCACCAGCCTCATTGTTATTTAAATAACCACAGTTTTCATTCCCCAGGGCATTATCAGGTTGTCCAAGGATCCAGCTGATGGTAGAGAAGTTGGTTTTGTCTATCCACTTCCAGGTGTTTCTGATCAGACCAAACCAAGTATTTCCAGAGACTAGTCCCTGTATAACAGAGTTTTCTGTGGCATTTCTAGCACTAGCCAGATCCGTATGATATGTTCTGCAGTAAGCCTGAGCATCATACCATGTCTTAGTGTTAGAGATGTATATGTATCTCTGATTGCCAGTTTTAGTGTCTGTGAGAATAAAAAAATATATTACTATTTGTTGATTATAAGATGTAATGGGGTTGAAAGATGCCCTGTAATCAGGATGAGCATCTTAACAACCCTCTCATGCAGAGCACCTAAAAAATAGACCCAATTAAAGAGTTTGATTAGTCAAAATGAGGGAAGTGAAGTTCGTGCTTAGTGGGGCGTAATGCTGGTTCTCAGAATTTCAGTTACAAATGCTCTAACACACTGTTCCACAGCCAGCATTAATAGATGGTGTGGCAGGAATACCAGAAAGGCCAAGAGTTGAAAGCTCAGATAGAATAAAGTGAGGAATGCGGGAATCATACTCAGATCCTCCGTGGCAGAGGAATTTATTCTACCAAATAAGAGCGGCAGATATTACAGGAACAAAAACAAAAACGCAACAAAAAATTAATTACAGAGGGCAAAACAACAGTGAGAGTGTCAGAGCTCAGTCCGACCGGGACTCCAATTCCCAGCAGCCAACACAAGCGCGCATGCGCACAGCTCGGTCCCACCCGGACTTCAGTTCCCAGGAAACCACACGAGCGTGCATGCGTGCGAGATCAATAGAGTTCTAATTCACAACACCTGAGACCAGTCTTCTGATTCCACGAGTATTTAAGAAGCCACACTCCGATTTCATGTTGCGAAGTATACGCTCCTTAGCGTTTGTTAGCCGCTATACCAAGCCTTCCGAGTTATATACGTTTATCTGGTTTATCTCGACCCTCTGCCTGTTTCGGATTACGTCTCTGGATTACCTGCATTGTAGAACTTTATCTGGTTTATTTCGACCCTCTGCCTGTTTCTGATTACGTCTCTGGATTACCTTCTGTAACCATTTACGCCTACATCTCTGAGTCTCCCTCGGTGCGTCTCGCTACCCTGAACTGTTCCTGCCCTCACGCACCTGCTCCCGCGCCTGTGTCCTCCTCCACCGGTCTGACAGAATACTTCGCCGACTGATGGACGTAGCGGGAGATTCTCGTTTGGCACAAGCCATCGAGGGACACGGACAGATGATCTGTGAACAAGGTCAGTTTCTTGCTGAATTGCGTACACAGGTCACTAGACTCACGCCCACCTCCGTTCAAGCCGCGGCTCCACAACCTTGCTTACCTCTCATACCGCAACCAGAAAAGTACAATGGGGATCCCGCACGTTGCCGCGGATTTCTACTCAAATGCTCCTTATATTTTTCTGCTTACCCGGAAATGTCAGACGCTCATAAGCTGGTTGTTTTCATGGAATTACTCACGGGGAGAGCTCAGCTCTGGGCCACCGCCGAGTGGGAGGCCAATAACGGCACCACCTATGACCAACTTGTCACACGCTTTCGCACCGTGTTTGACTACTGCCCTGATAAGCGAGAGACTGGAGAGGAACTAATGACCATAAAACAAGGTTCACGCAGTGTGGGGGAGTATGCACTAGATTTTTGCACAGTGGCGGCCCGCAGTGGATGGAACGACATGGCTCTAAAAGCGATGTTTCGTAGAGGCTTAACGATGACACCGCATCACTGGATGAGCTCATCACCCTGGCGAATTGCCTGGATTGTCTACTGCACCAATGTAAACTTGGGCCGAGGGAGGCAGACTGACCCACCTCGGAAACTTCGGAAGAACCCATGCAACTGGGGCAAACGCATCTCTCTCCCCAGGAACGGGAACGTCGCCTCAGAGAACGACTCTGCTTGTATTGTGGGGAGAAGGGACACTTTATCCCCAAATGTCCAAGAAAGCCCCAAGGGGAGCACTCCAACCTCGAAACTACCCCTGTGAAGGTGAGTCCAGCCCCCACCTCTTCGATAAGAACCTCTTGTAGGTCGTTTGTGATACGCGTGGTACTCGAGCATTCCTCTGGTTCTTGTGTTCTAGAAGCTCTAATCGACTCAGGAGCAGCAGGGAATTTTCTTGATCAGGAGGAGGCACTCCATCGTAACATCCCCATTCAGAATCTCATTCGTCCTCGTCATGTCCAAGCCATCGACGGAGCACCTATTGGAGATGGTCTCATCACACTCTCCTCATGCGTGCTAGTGTCCTGTATCAAGAATATATATATTTTTACGTCATTCAGAAAGCCCGATATCCCCTGGTCCTCAGATACCCTTGGCTAGCTCTGCACAATCCTCACATCACATGGGATGAAAGGGACATCACTCGATGGTCCCCTTACTGTTTTCAGCACTGCCTTCCCTGCCCCACGATCAGCCTCTCCTCCACCTCTGTAGAACGTCCAGATAGTCCAGTTCATCTCACAATTCCCAGCGTATACAAAGATCTGAATGAGGTGTTCAGCAAAGGAAGGGCCAGTGGGCTACCCTCACATTGGAGTTATGATTGCGCCATTTATTTACTGCTCTGAGCCGTCCTGCCCAAGGGGCGGGTGTACCCTCTCTCCATCCCTGAACAACAAGCCATGAAGGAATACATTCACAAAGCCCTTCAGCAGGGGTACATCCGACCATCTACCTCACCCATATCTGCCGGGTTTTTCTTCGTGGAAAAGCGCTGAACTGCTGTTGTGTGCGCTACCGATACCCCCTTCCTCTGGTACCGTCTGCCCTGGAGCAGTTATGGACGGCCAAGATATTTACGAAGCTGGATCTACGCAGTGTGTACAATTTAATTTGTATTCGGGAGGGAGACGAATGGAAAACTGCGTTCAGTACACTCACTGGGCTTTCCAATGCGCCATCGGTGTTTCAGTGCTTCATTAACGATGTGCTTCACGACATGTTGGGGAAATACGTCATTGCATATATCAACGATATTCTCATCTACTCAAACTCGCTGGAGGAGCACCTTTCTCACGTTCGCCAAGTTTTGCAAAGACTGCTACAGAATCAGCTTTATGTGAAGGCAGAGAAGTGTGTGTTTCATAAAACCACCTTAGCATTTCTGGGATATGTCATTCATCCTGATGGAGTATCCATAGACCAGGGAAAGGTGACAGCTGTGGTGGAATGGCCCGTACCAGCGAGCGTCAAAGAGCTGCAATGATTTCTCAGATTTGCAAACTTTTATCTGAGATTCATACGAGATTTCAGTTCCATTGCTGGCCCTCTCACGACACTACTGAGGAGACAGCCGAAATGGCTAAGCTGGACTCCCGAAGCACAGGCAGCTTTTGAAAACCTCAAGACAGCTTTTACCACAGCTCCCATCCTCCGACATCCCGATCCTGATCGCCCCTTTGTGGTAGAAGTGGACGCCTCGAGTACCGGAGCCGGGGCGGTCCTCTCACAGAGGTTCGGAGATAAGCCAAAGCTGCATCCTGTCGCTTTATTTTCTCGGACATTTAGCTCCGCCGAGCAGAATTATGGTGTGGGAGATAGAGAACTTTATACCATGAAGCTGGCATTTGAAGAGTGGAGACACTGGCTGGAGGGGTCAACTCACCCATCCATGGTGTTTACGGATCACAAGAATCTGGAATATCTTCGAACTACAAAAAGGATGAACGCACGTCAAGCTAGATGGAGCCTGTTCTTTACCCGGTTCAATTTTCTGGTTTCCTACTGTCCCGGATCCAAGAATCTCAAAGCTGATACCCTCTCACATCGTGATCCCACGAATAGTGCTCCCGATCTGGAGAACCATGTTCTCAAGCCCACCTGTATTCTCAGTGCTGTGGAGTGGGATCTTAACCAGGAGTTAGAGCGAATTCCCGCAGCCAGCATTCCTGCTAATTGCCCGCCAAGAAAATGATTTGTACCTGAGAGACTAACCTGATCAAAACTAACCTGATCACATGGGCCCATTCGGTCCGGGGAACTGGGCACATACTTATCAGCTCCTGCGGGAGAAATACTGGTGGCCAGGGATGGAGCAAGATATCCGAACTACAGTGGCATCATGCTCTATGTGTGCCCAGGCTAAGGTACCCAGGACACTGCCAGTAGGTAAGCTGAAACCATTACCCATACCTGAAAGACCATGGTCGCATCTCGCTATCGATTTTGTCACAGACCTGCCCGTTTCCCAAGGAAACACAGCAATTTTCGTGGCCATCGACAGGTTCTCGAAGTCTGTATGTTTCATTCCTGTGCCAACGCTACCCACCACCTTCACTACTGCCAATCTGATATTTCAGCATGTGTACCGTTACTTTGGCATCCCCGAGGAGATTGTCAGCGACCATGGCCCCCAGTTCACCTCCCGGGTATGGACCTGCTTCATGGAGACGTTGGGGGTGACTGTGAATCTCACGTCCGGCTATCACCCCCAAGCCAATGGACAGGCCAAAAGAGTTAATCAGGAACTGGGGCGTTTCCTACAAACTTTCTGCGCTCGTAATCCAGAGGACTGGAGCTCCTTCATACCTTGGGCTGAGTATGCGCAAAATTCCCTGCAACACTCAGCCACCAAGCTTACACATTTCCAGTGTGTGCTAGGGTACCAGCCCCCCTTGTTCCCGTGGAACACGACTCCTACAGCTGCACCTGCCATCGATCGGTGGTTCGAGCATAGCGAACAGGTCTTGGCGGCGACCCACCGACACCTCGAAACCATCTCGGAGAGGTATAAACACCAGGCAGATCGCTGACGTAGAGACCACCCTAACTATAAACCTGGCGATAGAGTGTGGCTCTCTACCATGGATTTGAAACAACCTCACAGTTGCAGAAAACTCACCCTACGATATGCTGGTCCTTACCAAATCCTCCGACAATTCAATGACGTTAACTACCGCCTGAAATTGCCACCACACAGTCGCATATCCCTGTCGTTCCATGTGTCCCATCTGAAACCAGTAGTGGAAGGCCCTCTGGCAGGGGAGGTACCAGCAGCCAGTCCACCTCCTCCACTCCAGATCGAGGGGCAGCCAGCTTATCGGGTCAGTAGGATACTGAAATCCTGCCGACGAAGGCGTGGCTTGGAGTATTTGGTCGAGTGGGAGGGATATGGCCCAGAGGAGCAATGTTGGGTCCCACATCATGATATCTTGGATCCTGAACTTATGGAGGATTTTCACCTCTCCCATCCTGAACACCGGGGTCCAAGACTGTGAGGGAGACCGAGAGGTCCCGGAGTGAGCCCCTTGGGGGGAGGGGGGGGGATGGGTTCTGTCAGAGCTCAGTCCAACCAGGACTCCAATTCCCAGCAGAAATAAAAATAAAATAAATAATGAAATGAAAATAAAATAAATAAATGGATATTTTTCTTAAATAGAAAGAAATGTGCTCTCTAGTGGGTTGACACCACATCCAGGGTGTCCCCAACCTTGTGCCCCGTCCAGGCTCCCCGTAACCCTGTGTAGGATAAGTGGTTCAGAAAATGGATGGATGGATGGATGGATAAAGAGACATTATTTTCTTATTTTCACAAAGACCTCTGCAACCACAGAACCAATAAATATAATGATTACTAGCCTCATTTAAACAGATGACTCAGATGAGTTTTTCACCCATGTACATAAATAGGGTGCTACCAGTAATGCTCACCATGCAAGATAGGAGATGTAGGTCTTATGGGACTGACGACAATGATTTTATTAGGACAACCTTCTCTACAGACAAAACAAATGCTGTTCCTTACCATCAAAGCACACAAAGGGTAATGTTTTTGTACATGACCCATCAGACCAACCCCACGGAGTTGTCGCACTACATGATTCCTGTCCCAGCCAGTTGTCAGGCTCTCCTTTTTTCCACGGTCTCATACTTCCCAGTGGCTCATGTCCAAGGGACCAGTACCAGCTGTTGATGTCATTGAACAGTCCAATCCAAGCACTGGAACTGAACTGTTGTCTCTGAATTTCATTCTGAAGTTGGAACACATCATCATTACTTTCGATGATAGCCAGGTCAGTGTGTTCGGATCGGCAGTAAGCCTGAGCATCACTCCAGGTCTTTCCATGCTGGATCAAATAGTACTTACGAGAGACAGACAGGACGAGGGGGACGACTCCTGTGGAGGAGAGTTTAAAAAGTTTATGCAATGGTAGCTGTGTCAGAAATTTGTATTCTAATTTATGAAACATTTTTTCAATAAGAAATTTAAAAGAAAATTCTTTAGTCCAAAACATGAAACAAACTTTTTTTTATTTCTGCTTATAAAAACTTCTAAGTGAACTTTATATATCTGCAACTAGCTACATCTAGTGCTGTGTCTCCTATAAATCTTATAATTCATGTTGCTAGAGATGTCCTGTATCAGACAGGACTACCAAGTGCCTCCTTTCTGTAAATCAGGTGAAGCCATTATTTAAAACCAACACACACACACACACAAACTCTCTCGCTCTCTCTCTCTCTCTCTCTCTCTCACCTGTGAAAAACAGGATTATGAACAGACGCTGCTCCATCACTTATGTGTTGAAACTCACTAAGAAATAAGAGATGTGATTACTGCAAGTACCACATCACTACACATCAGTATATATGGCTGTGTAGAAGAAATGGTTCTGTTTATACAGGAAGCACTGAAACTGCAAGGTACATACCAGCAATTTAGGTGCTTCACTGTAAATTTTATTAATATATTTACTATGTTTAATTTTACTATGTAAAGCACTGTTAAATTTTTAAACTCAAATTAAAATTTATTATATACATAGAAATATCACACAACATCAAACTATCTAATGTAAATTTATCAGTGGATCTGATTCTTATGCTGGAGTCTATTTCTAAAATCTCAAACCATGAACCTCTTTTTAACTGTAATCACCTGCTGGAGTAAAGATCTCTGTAAAGCCCTGCTCTAAAGAACACAAATATACTAAAAACATTCATTATGCAACATGTTCAGCTCTATAACACTTATCCCTTATTAAGTCTTAGGAAATAACTGAAGTATTTCAGTAAAGTACTGAAACATACCTGAAATGTGAAGGCGGTAAACTATCAGCTTTAATAGATCTCAGTGTCTTTCAGAGATGTTCTGCAGTATCTGACTAACTGAATTACTATCTTTTCTTCTTTTAGGCTTGATGAGTAAATGCAAACCACCTCTGCAACTTCCTTCTTTTTACTTTACAAAACTGAGAGAATGGAAATCTGAATTGGGCTGGGCACGACTGAAAAAACGCCCACAGAGGACTGGAGATGTTTATTACATTGTCTATAGTGTGTAATTTGAGAAAGAATTAGACTTTACATTTTCTGAAAAAAATATGACTGGTGCTTGCCCATGCAAAATTCCACACTGACATGCAGCTACATGTGTTTATGTGTTTTTGAAGCATAACTAATTGACATAGATCGATATCTGTAATGATTGTATTTAACTCGAGTTTTTAATATAATAGGTTTAAATAGCAGTCCGAATATCCATACCACAATTCTCCTCACTGAGCCGAGTTTTTAAACGTCACATGTCTTTGTTGAGTTAGTTTTGTATTCCACTTATTTTGGGGGTTAATGTGCATGTGATATCATTGGAATACCCATAATGCAATTCTCATCATTTTTTATGTATCTGATTGTTTTGACGTATGACATGGCTGTATTTATTTGGTGATTAGTTTATGCCCTCTGTTGCTCCTGTAGACTCGTTTTACATTACAGCCTATTGGGAATTCTGACTGAAAATTCAATGTGACAGGCACATGGGATTTCCTGATTCTCTGGACCAAGCCGAAAACACTGTGGGAGTTTGCAGGGGGTCCACATTTTTCCATTACTTTCAATTGGGCCTGAATAAGGACATTTTCCGGACATTTCTGCCAAAAATCTGGAAACATGATGGTCGGTCTACTCCCAAAAGCTGTGATATGAGTCAGCCAAATGACATCTGAGCTGTGACACCAGTGTTTTATTCTGGTAAAATGTTGGGGTAGATTTGTGATTCCACTTATTTTAATGGTTGATATATACATGATGTCACAATAGCAGTGTAAATAAAACATAAACCCATATGTCATTTACAATAGAATATAGAAAACTTATCAAATGTTTAAACTGAAGAAAAGTAACATTGTAAGGAAAAAATAAGGTAATTTTGAATTTGATAGCTCTGTGTTCATCGGGTTGTTAATTAATGATAAGCTTTTCAATTTAAATATGTTGACAGTAGAAAATGTCCTTCAGGTGTCTTTGTTCTGTATGGGCCATGTGTGTGCAGGTACTCCAGTTTAATCCCCCAGTCCAAAGACATGCATGGTAGGCTGATTGGCATTTCTAAAGTGCCCGTAGTGTATGAATGGGTGTGTGGGTGTGTATGTGATTGGACCCTGCAATGGACTGGCACCCTGCCTTGTGCCTGATGCTCCCTGGGATAGGCTCCACATTCCCCGTGACCCTGAGAAAGGAGTAAGCCATAGGCAGATGGATGGATGGATGTTATCATCTTTTCCCACCTTTAATGTGATATAGCAACCAGCAAAATCCTACTAAAAAACAAATAAAAACTTTTTATAGGGGGTAGAGAAAAATAAACATAATGGCCTGGATGCACAAGTGTGCACACCCTTTTATTATGGAGAATGTGACTGTGCTCAGAAATCACATTCGAACTCATGTTCAAATGGATTTTTCATACAGCTGTTATCAATGAAGTGATTCTGACTAACCCCAAATAAAGATCAGATATTTCTGTACAATTTTTGTAACATTCTTTTGGTATTATCTGACTGCTGAAGCCATGGTCCACAATCAGCACAAAGCACATACGGTATGTCATAGTGCCAAGGTATTGATCAAGAGAGGGTGTTCAAAACATTTTCCAAAATATTAGAATGGAACACCATTAAGATCATCATCAACAAACGGAGGAAATGGAACACCACATTCACTCCAAAACTGACCAAAGGAGAAGAGGAAAACTAGAGTAACATCTGGCAAGTACTCTCACTCTGCTTAAATAACCCCAAAACATTTGGCAAAATGTCTTATGGTCAGATGAGACCAAAGTAGAACCTTTTGGGCATAATGGTACTAAAAAAAGACAACTTATCACTCAAAGACCACAGGGAAGCATGGTTGTGGCAACATCATCCTATGGGGCTGTTTCTCTTCAGCTGCGACTGAAGCTCTAGTCAAGATAGAGGAAATCATGGATAGCTCCATATACCAATATATTTTGGCACAAAACCTGCACAAACCTGTATTAGTTAAGGCGTGTGCATATTTATGCGACCCGGTTATTACATGTTTTTTTTTCTTCTTTTTTCACCTTTTTTCACTATTAAATGTGAAAAAAGATGTGAAATGACTAATCTTTGTTTAATATTTTACATCACAAAAACCTATTAACAGGGATATGTAGACTTTTTTATCCACTGTAATTATATTACACAACTCCATACGGAAAACTGGCAAAATGGCTTATGCAAACCTCTCTGTACCTTTGTCCTACTTTACATAAAACCTTGATTAAACCAAATCAGTACTTGGGTGGAAGTGTGTGGGGGTGAACACTTTCAGGCAAGGACGCTGGATGTCTGGGTGCAGAAGAAACTGCTGCAGCACCCCCGACATTCAGTATTCCTTTAACTGCAAACGCAGCTGCAACTGCTAACATAATAATAATAATAATAATAATAATAATAATAATAATAATAATAATAATAATAAACAACTTTATTTTATAAAGTGCCTTTAAAGTAGCTTCGCAAAGCGCTGTACATAAAAACACAAATCACAGAATAAATAAAAGTTAAATAAAATGACTAAAACTGTAATAAAAACAAATATAAAACAGTCAAAAAGATATTAAGAGTCAAAAGCGAGTTTAAAAAAGTGTGTCTTTAAAAGAGCTTTAAAAATGCCAAAGGACTGAGCTTCCCTGAGTTCAGGGGGAAGAGAGTTCCAAAGTGATGGAGCGTAGACAGAAAAAGCCCTGTCACCCATAGACTTAAGGTGGGTTAGTGGAACCGTAAGTAGATGACAGAGCACAGTCTGCGATGTGGGGTGTACGGGATTAATAAGTGAGTTAAATATTGTGTACATACACAATAATACATACATACACAATATGTTATACAAATACTTTAAATCTGGTTATTTTACAGAAACAATTTACACAAAATTTTGTATTTTTGAGATGTTTTTGAGTTTGAATGTTTATTATTCCTCTTAAAGCACAGAGAATTTATTATTGAAAAACATATGGATCGTTTTAATATTTTAGAGTGAGCACATTATGCTAATCATTTATGTTCCACATTCTCTGTTAAAAGAAAAAGTATTTGATTTTCATTTGGGTGTGACGTAAATGTAAAAAACCTTCCTGTGTCCCTGTTCTCAGGACAACATTTATTGTGTTTGGTTATACAGGTGTTCCTTCATTACACCGAAACCTCTGTTTCAACTGAGTGATGATTAAATGGTCTACTATATAACATATCTATAATTTATTTTTTTCCACTCATGAGGATGCAGACAGACAGAGTGGAAGGTCTATGCATCAATTAAAAATAACTTCCACAAGTTCCACAAAAATGAAATGAGATCCACAAAAAATTAAAACAAGGGTTAGGGTTTGGGTTAGGGTTTGGGTTAGGGTAAATAAATAAATGAATGCATTTGGAAGACACAAACACACTCTCCTATCATTGTGTTGGAGTTTCAGCTGCTTGTGGACTTGACTATCAGAAAGAGTAGCAGGTTACAGTATTTCCTGTAGTGTTGCTGCACAGTAGAGTAGAGTATGGGATAGTGAGGAGAACCACTAGATCATACTAGTTGTGTGTATTCACAGCCCCTCAGGTCATAGTTCCAATATCTCCAACAGTATAAGAATACACTCACAACAGCCATGAAGATATGATGAGTCTGACTCCATCTATAGTGGAAAGGTCACCTTCTGTGTTCACACAGACATTGTAGAATATACAGCTGTGTCACCTTGCAAGCTGTGATGGTGTAAACATGCTATATAAATAAATTTGACCTTTGACCTTAATTTTGTTACTCTGACAGTGAAACTGTGACAGTGTAACAACCCTAATGTAAAATATATTCAAATCTTCTTTCAGTGTGCTTTAAGTTATTCTATTTTGGATTTATTCTTTAATGGTAAGGTAGGATTACCTTTGTGCAATATCTACTTGAGTTTGTTGGAGTGAGCCTTATACCACTAGTATTGATGATTCTGTTGTGTTTATTATGTTGTTTAGAAATGTATGTTGCTCTATGCTAATAGCAGCTGCTCTTTCCTCTGGTTAAACGTTCTCTCACACTCCCTGAGAAACTGGCAGGGGTGGTGGTACCGGTTTGCTTTTGTCTCAGAGATGGTGCTTCACACATCATTCCCTGTCTCATCTCAACATCTCATCTTTTGAATTCCATGCAGTTACAGTTACCTCTCCGATCAACTTTCTTATCATTGTCATCTACTACCCTCCTGGTTCCCTAGGAGACTTTATTGAAGAAATGTACATGATCACCAATCTTTTCACTACTAAGAGCACCTTGGAGACGTCCGCTTCCCATCTGACAGTTCCAGTCTTCTTGCCTTCTTCCTCTTATGCATTCATTCTCCCTGACATTCAACAGCTGCTCCTCCACCCAAACAAGGGAGGATGTCCTGGACCTAGTATTCAGTCACCCATCTCCAGGTACAGACATCAATGCTATCCTACTTTGCATCTCTGATCATCACTTGGTATCTTTTACAATAACCCTCCTTATCCTTCCTAGCCAGCTATCAATATCTCCCATGATTCGAAACCTCCACTCTCTCTTCCCTTGCTCTGTAGCTTCCTGCACCCTATGATCGCTTCCAGGCCCTTACTCCTTTTCCTCTCTATGTTTGGAGGGACCGACAGACAATTTCTTCTTTCACCAAAGTGAGAGGCAGTGAGTGAATAAATATACCTGGATTAATAGCCTAAAGGCCAATATTAACATTATCAACTGACATTCGATATTACATTACATTTACATTTATTCATTTAGCAGACGCTTTTATCCAAATGATATGACAATATAACATTTAGAGTATGACCAAGGACATGTGTTGCCTGATTTTTACTTTGAATAAGACCAAAGGATTCAAAGACATTACAAAATTCAGTAAGCAAGGGTTGACCAGGGCAGCAGACATGTACATTAAAATCACCCAATAATAATACGATCATACAACAGAACAATAGAAGTAAAGCATTCACAAAAATCACCAAAAGACACCTATCTCATCAATATTCATTGTGTAAGACACTGGCTTTGAAAAAAATATGTATTAAGCTTATGTAGCATTTTTGGATGAATGTTTTTTAGATAGGTGAAATATATTAAAATATAAAAGCATGTCAGACTACCTCAAAGTGTCTGAAAGGCCTCAGAATGTAGAGTGTTAAAGACCTTATCAACCCCACCACCCTTACCAGCAGACCTTAAAAGCAGTTCCTCGAAGACGATTGACTCATCAGCACTAACCCACATCGCCGTCAGGAAAAAAATATCTTTGTCATGTCTGGCAGAAAAGTCAATTAAAATAAAAGTTTTGTTGCACACATACTTAGAGTTAACCAGGGCCATATTCAGAGGAGACTGTGGAAACGAGGTCAGATCCAGTTGTAGGAAGTGTGGGAAAATAGGCAGATGAAAAACATATCTGTAATCCTATGAGCGTCACGTCAAGAGTCCCTCCAAGCTCATAGTAACCAAGGGAAACTCCATCAATTGTATGGAAGGAGCAATTACCCATCTGATTGTCACCCGTACACCACCACGATTCCCTCTCATTCTGCAGCACTTTCTTAGAGGAGGAATGCAGCAAGGTAGCTGGCGAGCACACTCCACCAAAGGTAACTTGGCATTTCGTGCATTACCTGACTATAAAACGGGGCCTGTAAACCACGTCATCAGCCTCTATTATCTGAAGTGAAGATGTGTGTGTCACATCTTCGTCATCAGCCACGTCATCAGCCTCTATTATCTGAAGTGAAGATGTGTGTGTCACATGCCCCAGTATGTCACTGCTAGCAATGTCTCATTCTCTTCTCAGGGAACATGGTTACATGCATAATCCAGACATTCCCATTCAAATGGAACTCAGCGTTGAGTGACCTTCACACTGTGGTAACAATTTTACCCACTCCGTCATACTGAGGGTATGGCCTGTCACAGAGGCTCCATCAATAGTGGGATGGCTGGCTGAAATGACAATCTAGACTGTAATTGTAGAAGGAGCCAACCTTGCTGTTAAATGTTCCTGTAAGAACTGTAGCCATTGTGCAGTTTACTGAGTCTCACTAATGTACCTAGCATTTCACATGGTCTTTACAACCTTGCTTGAGAGACTGTGTCATATCTAAAACGACTAGTTTTCTGAATTTCCTCTAGATAGTCAATACAATAATCTTCAATTTACTGATCAAAATGAAGCCACGAACAAGATTGATGCGAGAAGCAAAAATCCGGGTTATTGTTCAAAAAACAACATGAGATCCCCTCGTGAGACGTCCCCAAAGTGATCTGAATCCAAACATAGATTCAATGCCCTTTTATACAGTCTTATCTGTAGGTTACACCTACTTATCTCATTATTTTAGAATCCCAATATGCTTTATTAAGGTCTTTTTCTGGTTCCCGTTAAATCCAACTATCCCCAAAATGAAATACGGTTAGAATGAGTTTTTCTCGTTCTGAACTCCCCTTAGAACACATTTTCAGTCATTGGATATATTTTTTTCTCCATGTTTTTATTTTGTGTATTTAAAACAATGTTCAAGGCCCAACTGCCACACCCATTTCTGGCAACCGAGCTGTGAGCATCTCACCGCTCGTTGTCCTGAACAATTAATTTGGATATTTTCATCACTTCTTCATTATGGGTAAGATATATTTAATATTATTGCTTAATGCTACAGGTATTTCTTCTTTAATTCTAAGTTTGTTTATGGTTTTTGGTGCTTTTTAGACATTCTGTGAGTATATGTGTGTGTTTGCTTTTCTTTTGACCATATTTGTAAGTGTGTGTGCTCCTTTTGAACATTTTTGAGTGTGTGGGTGTGTCTTTTTCGAAACATCATATGAGTGTGTTGCCTTTCATAGGGAACGTCTACGTTGCATTTAGCATAACAGTATGGGAATGTCTTGCGCATATGACCGGTATCTGAAGCTTGTGTAATATCATGCCTCTACTTATAGGCCTGCCATGATCAGGTGACTTTGGCAATTAAGCTTGTCACATGACATATATATATATGGCACCTGGGAACCACGCCGCCAGCCTTATTATCTTCAGTGAGACTGGATGTCTGTTGTTTGTGTGACAAAAACGCTTCATTTCTACTCTATATTTTCTCAAAATCTCTTAACTTTTCTATACTTTTTTAGAGGAAAAGAAAGGTAAGTAACGAGCGAGAAAGAATTCAAGAAGTGTGTTACGGCTTGCTCCCATTTCATCACGGTGAAAAGTGGACACTTTCTGGGTGAAGTGTTTAGTGGTGTAGTATGCGATGGCAGCCTCGATAGGCTGTGCATGGTAACGCCTACATTAAGCAGCTCGGCTTGCGACTCGTGTTCTTCCCGGAAGGCGAAGTGAGTTGGGTTTTAGAGCCTTGCGGATCTGGGCCGGCCGCTGCCGAGGCAATCGGCCATCTCAGATTCAGGGTATCTCTTATAGATCCCGAAGAGGAGCTGGAGACGAGCGCTGCTCTATCTCTTGCTCTGTCTTCCCGGTTCGGATCTCCTCTGGATTTTGGAGCTCGCGTCGCGACTCCTCCTTCTGCTGTGGAAAGTCAAAAGATAATAATTCTTCTCTGACTCTGAGGAATTAGAAGCATATAAAGAGCTGCTAGAAGTGATTACCCAGTGAAAGTAAATCCCTCACACTGCAGAAACTCCCCTGTTTTCCAGAAGTGCATGACAAAATCCCAGGCTTCTGGGGGAAAACAACGCATAAGCCATATTCATAACCCTACGATGTTGGATTATTCAGCCATTGTGGGGATGAATGGCATGGCTATTTAGCTATGCTAAAATTGGAGGAGGTGCTTGCAAGCTACCTCTCTCCATCAACGGCAGGTAATTACGGCTTGCATCCAAACCACTGTATAAGGCCACTGTGGCATTGGTGCAGTATGCAGTAGTAGTCTTGCTTGTGGGTCACTGCAGACAATGACAGGGTTTCAGGCCTACCACGCAGACCTGCTAAGTGAACTCGACATATGGAGGCATTCATAAAAGCCAGTTCCTTCCCTATTGTCTCTAGCTCATCCACGAGGCATCCACGAGTGGAGCCTGGGCCAGCACTAGTGTGAGGGAAACCCAGAAGGTGAGTATGTCAGCCCGCCAAACCCCACAGATAGCCAGGGGAACCAGGCGACCACAGTCATGGTTGGCTACTAGGCCTGATCTGAGAATAGTCATAAAGGTCAAGCAGGCAAAGAAGAGCAGTCCTGAGGGGCCGTGGAGGGATTTATTAGGGGACATGAGGTTGTTAGGGCAGGTAGTTCCCAGCGTTACTGTAGGGCCTCCCCTAGCCAAGGCGGTCCCCAAGTTTTCAGTGTTCTCTGGTCAGTGAGCTGTCACAGAGCAATGAAAATCTGATGCTTTCCCTCCAATAGAATGTGGAATAGTTAACGTCACTAAAATACTATCGGGCAGCGAAAGTGTTACCGGGTCCAGTTTATAGCTCAACCCCCCCATTCACAGGTGTACTCACCACAATAGTCAGCACAGACCAGGGCCCTACGTTAGTGCAGGAAGTAAGTTCCCTTTTGGACAATGGGGCCATAGAACATGTACCCCATTCCTGAATGGGAGGAAGGTTTACAGTCATTATTTCCTGTTTCGCAAAATAAAGTGGGAGGATGCAACCAATTTTAGATCTGCGTCATCTGAACCGTACTCTTCGGAAATACAGGTTCAAGATGCTGATGCTCAAACTTTTCGTTCCACAGATTCAAGAACTGGTTTGTGGTGATAAATCTAAAAAGTGCATATTGTGCATGGATAATAATAATAATAATAATAATAATAAACTTTATTTTATAAAGCGCCTTTAAAGTAGCTTCTCAAAGCACTGTACATAAAAACACAAATCACAGAATTAATAAAAGTTAATTAAAACGAATAAAACTGTAATAAAAAACAAATATAAAACAGTCAAAAAGATATTAAGAATCAAAAGCGAGTCTAAAAAAGTGTGTCTTTAAAAGAGCTTTAAAAATGCCAAAGGACTGAGCTTCCCTGAGTTCAGGGGGAAGAGAGTTCCAAAGTGATGGAGCCTAGACAGAAAAAGCCCTGTCACCCATAGACTTAAGGTGGGTTAGTGGAACCGTAAGTAGATTACCCTGTGAGGAGTGCAGTCTGCGATATGAGGTGTACGGGATTAATAAGTAAGTTAAATATTGTGGAGCCAATCCATGCAATGCCTTGTATGTTAACATCAAGATCTTAAAATCAACCCGGAACCTGACCGGGAGCCAGTGTAAGGACTTCAAAACAAGAGTGATATGGTCATATCTCCTGCTTCCCGTCAGGATCGGGCGGCAGAGTTCTGAACATACTGCAATTTGTTAATTGCAGTTTTAGAAACTCCAGCTAAAACGGCATTGCAATAATCCAACCGCGTGACAACAAATGAATTGATCAGCTTTTTAGCAACAGATAAGTTTAGCATTAGTCTTAATCTGGGTATATTTCTGAGGTGAAAAAAGGAAGCTTTCACAGTGCTCTGAACAAAAAAATCGAAAGTGAGGTTAGTGTCAAAAATTACACCAAGGTTCCTCATCTTACTTTGGAACTGAGCCATCAATAGATAGAGACAATGGAGCCGATTTGCGAATCTGATGACGGGAACCTATAAGCATGACCTCAGTTTTCCCGCTGTTCAGGCACAGAAAGTTATTATTCATCCATTTTGGATGTCTCTCTGGCTCCATTTTGACTCCAGGGCATCTTTGTACCAAACTACCTGGATGACTAGTTAATTCTAGCACGATCCAGGGAACTGGCGGTTCAACATCAAGATGTCGTTCTTGCCCACGTGAAGAGCTTCGGGCTCAGGTTTAATCTCAGAAAAGTATGCTTTCCCCGGTGCAGTGGACAACTTTTCTAGGGGTTATAGGATTCTACTACGATGAGGGCGTTTCTATCCCCAACATGGTAGTGTCAATCCTATCAACACTGAGCATGATAAAGCTGCATCTAGGGAGACTAATGGGGTGGAGTCAATACGGCGAGGTTTGACCAATTGGGATATTTGGTATTTGGCTGCAGCCGGACTCTCTCTCTCTCTCTCTCTCTCTCTCTCGGCTGCTCAACCCCACAGGCCTCGGTGGCCAGAGTGAATATATATGTCATCAGCTGGCTTATTAGGCCATCGATGTCACAGCTCTGCTGGAATGTCTATGCTCCTTAACCTGCACCTACTGGGCCTCCCTATTCTCCCGCCTATCGTATCATTCCATCAGTGACCTATGTTCATGCTTCCACTCAAACTGAAGCTCAATTTCTTCCCTTAACTTCTGTGGATGGCCCGTTTATTATTTCCTCTGTTGATGATCGTAGCTTTGCTACAAACACATCATATGACCTCTCACCTACAAATTATTCACCTACAAGCCCTATTCCCACCCCAGAATACGTGTATGATAGTGATTCTTAAGAAACTACATAGTCTGTTACCCTTGTGTTTTCCTTTGTCTTAAATGTATTCCCATAAATTGAAACTATGAGCTGGTGCCATGGCCTCAGATTTAGAGGTGCTAATCCTCATCCCAGCTGCTTCACACTCTGCTGCAAACAGATCCATTTAGTGCTTAAGGTCACGGACCGATGATGCCATCAGGACCACATCATCTGCAAAAAGCAGCGATGAGTTCCTCAGGTCACCAAACTTCAACCCCTCCCCACCACGACTAGACCTCGATATCCTGTCCATGAATATCACAAACAGGATTGGTGACAAACCACAGCCCTGGCAGTGACCAACACCCACCTGGAACAAGTCCGACACAACTCTTGCTTTGGGGGTACAGCGATTGGATAGCCCTAAGAAGAAAACCCTTCACCCCATACTCCCTCAGCACCTCCCACAGTAGACCCCTGGGGACCCAGTCATATGCCTTCTCCAGATCCACAAAACACATGGATGGGCATACTCCCAAACCCCCTCCAAGATCTTTGCGGGAGTAAAGAGCTGGTCCGTTGTTCCATGACCAGGATGGAATCCACATTGTTCCTCCTCAATCCGAGGTTCGACCATTGGTCGAACCCTCCATTCCAGCACCTCCACACCCAGAGCTTTCAGGATTTCTGGCCAGATCTCATCAATCCCCTTGGCTTTGCCACTGTGTACTTGATTGACTACCTCAGTAACCTCCACCACAGAAATTGACGATGATCCCCCATCAGCCTCCCCCTCTGCCTCTACCATAGAGGGTGTGTTAGTTGGATTCAGGAGTTCCTCAAAGTGTTCCTTCCACCGTGCAATAACTTCCTCAGTTGAGGTCAACAGCGTCCCATCCTTACTGTAGACAGCTTGGATGGTTCCCCATTTCACCTTCCTGAGGTGTCCTTCTCCATGTCCTCTCCGAACTTCTCCTGCTTTGCTTCTTTCCCAGCAGAAGATGCAGCCCTACTGGCCGGTCGGTACCTTGCAACTGCCTCCGGAGTCCTCCGGGATAACTCATCCCGGAAGGCCTCCTTCTTCAGTCAGACGGCTTCCCTGACCACTGGTGTCCACCATGGTGTTCGAGGGTTACCGCCCCTTAAGGCACCTAAGACATTGAGACCACAGCTCTCCGCCGCAGCTTCAGCAATGGAGGCTTTGAACATTGCCCACTCTGGTTCAATGCCCCCAACCTCCACAGGGATGCCAGAAAAATTCCGCCGGAGGTGTGAGTTGAAGATCTCACGTACAGGGGCTTCCTCCAGACGTTCCCAGTTCACCCGCACTACCCGTTTGGGCTTTCCAGGTCTGTCCAGAGTCTTCCCCCACCTCTTGATCTAACTCACCACCAGATGGTGATTAGTTTTTTTCTTCTAATGTTTCATTTTTATTGAACATTGCTGCTGAACACTTCTGATGAACATTTCTACAGAACATTTCTACATTTCTACTGAACATTTCTACTGCGCATTTCTGCTAAACATTTCTGCTAAACAATTTTGCTAAACATTTCCAATGACCAGTTCTGCTAAACATTTCTGTTATATGTTTCTTTTTTATTAAACATTTTTGCTGACCTTCTGATGACCTTCTAAGCCTATCTAAATCGCCTTTTCTGTTCTGTCCTCCCCACCATTTCACAAAAATACAAACAAATTGAGCAACATCAGTAAATATTCACAGATTTATTTCTTTTTATACAAAGAAAAACAAAATTGAACCCACAACCCACCCCTCTGGCTCATCATGGCTACCCATTAACTGTCGCTGGTTATAGAGATATTATAAAATTCAACAACAGGCACCAACCTTTAAGTGGGTAGTGTCTGTAACTCCATAAAGTATGCAATAAAGGGATGCCATTTATGAAAAAACTTATCTGTACAACCATTCATCGTATATCTTATTTTCTCGAGTTTCAGAAAAAGCATCACGTCCTTTATCCACTGAGAGATAGATGGGTATTTATCAGACTTCCAATGTAACAGTAGGGAACGTCTTGCTATAAGGGATGTGAAAGCAATAATATCCTTTTGTATTGAGCTCAAAGGAATTGAAGCTTGAGGGATCCCAAATATCACAATCAATGGACAAGGCTTTAAATGTACCCTGAGAATAGTGGACATGATGGTAAAAAAGCCAGACCAAAAACCATGGAGTTCAGGACAGAAGAAAAACATATGGCCAAGATGACAGGGAGAGCCATGGCATTTATCACACTTGTCCTCTACATCCGGATACATCACAGACAATCTCAAATTGGACAGATGGACTCTATTTAAAACTTTTAACTGTATAAGTCCAAGACGAGCACAAGAAGTGGTAGTCTTTCTTTTTCTTTTCCATGAGGGGATTTGGAACCATTCTTAGTCTGGCCCCTCCACTGAGACCACTTTGCCTTGAGAGACCCTACCAGGAGCACAAGGCTCCAGACAACACAGCCCTCAGGTTCATAGAGACACAAAAACCTCTCCACCATGATAAGGTGACGGTTCCCGGAGAGGCATTTCAATATTATAAATTCAATATGTAACCGACATTTATAATTAGTACTTGAGCAAAATCGTATAATCAATATTGGTTAGAAAACATAATCTATATGTATAATCAAAAATTGGCAGTAGATATTCGCATGGGTGAGTAACTTTATAACTTTGAGACCGATACAAATTAGGGAGTTAGGAGAGGGCCTCGGGAAAGGAGGTAGATATCAGCGGGGACAACCGATAGAGACACACAGATGCTCATTGAGGCCTAAGAATTGAGTCAGAGTCAAGACACACAAGCCTGTGTGAAACCTTTTTTTTTGTAAAAGAAGCCTTGTCCTCACGAAACCTGTTCAAGAAAAACTAGTAAGGGCTTCCTTACTTGTTCCACAAATTTAAGATAACCTATTTCAACTTAGTTTTTAACGTATTTCAACAAAGACTATGCTTTGGAGATAGGTATATAAAGACATGTTTGTGTATGTATAATTCGGACACTCTGCAGATTGTCACACTTTATTGGTTTTCAAAAAAGTTTATTTACTAATCTACTAAACTCTCTGTATCTGAAGTTTCTGACCTAGGCTAAAACTTTGATTTTATTCACGACAAACCATGCATAAAACTCAAAGTTAAAGGATGTTGCCCCACAGAGGGTCCATCAGTTGTTGTATGGCTGGCTGAAACACTGGCCACATAGATCCTAATTGTAGAAGGAGCCAACCCTGGTGAGAAACATTCCTGTAAGAACTCCAGAACTGTGGGTATTGCACAATCACTGGGTCACGCTGGTGTTCCTCACACCACAATAAAAAAAGTAGCTTTGTAGATTTGGATTTGTAATAGCATGCACTTATATAGCGCTTTTTTAACATTAGCGGTTCCAAAGCACTTTACACTATTCTCATTCATCCATTCACACATACACTCACACACCAATGGTAGCAGAGCTGCCATGCATGGCGCTAACTTGACATCGGGAGCAACATGGGGCTCAGTGTATTGCCCAAGGACACTTCGGCATGTAAATTCATGTGGGCCGGGAATCGAACTGCCAACCCTACGATTAGTGGACAACTCGCTCTACCACCTAAGCCGCCCACAGAGCCACTGTCTTCTTGCCTCTCTTTATTAAAAGCTCTTACCTGCAGTTGCATCTGTCTTACCTCCATTAGCCTCCATTACAGAATACTTTGCCTCACCATGGATGCACCAGGAAGAAGGAGACATCTGTCAGGCAAACCAAGGAAATTGTGCCAGTCTTGGATTCGAGTTTGTACCAGTGGGTGCAGCTGCTAGTGGCCAAGGGAGCCAGGGAACTTGGGTATGTAACCTAGTTTGTGGGAATATTTGTGATGGCATTCAGGAGTCCAAAATCAAATGCTGACCTGGAACATCTTCTGCTCAGCATCCCTATACAGCTATACAACCTTTTTGTTCAGCTGTGGAAGTTTCTCCACCTCCTGCTGCAGCCAAGAACTCTGCTTTGCTTCCCTACTCTGCCTCGGAAGTCACTACGCCAGGCTACAGATTTTACTCATTATGTTCTTTTGCCTTGCATAGTTTATGTCTGTTTGCAGATTGCCTGACTCGTTGCCTGTTTCTGACCACAATATTGTCCCATGGTTTGGATTTGTCTGCATGGCTCTCTTTATTAAAAGCTCTTATCTGCATTTGCATCTGTCCTACCTCCATTACCCTCATTACGTGACATTACCTGGCTGCTACCACAATAACTGCTGTCTCCACATATGGTGTAAACTAATCTCCTGAATAATGTGTTGTGTTTACATTCACATCATTTATTTGTTATATTGTTATTCTTATGCACTACCTGTTATCGGACACTTCCACACTAAAACTGTGTACTGGTTTGCGCTACACTGTCACCTACTGTGCCTATTGTCCTGTTTTTGAAGTTGCTCTTCTGTCTTATATGTTTGCACATGTTTGCATGTGCATTTAATGTAGAATGTGTAGGTCTTTTTTGAGTACTGTGTCATCATATGTGGTTAGTGTGTTGTTATATGTAAGACCATGGTCCTGAAGGAATGTTGTTTTGTTTCACTGTGTACCGTACCAGCTGTATATGATTGGAATGAGTAGAAAAAGACACTTGACATGACTTAACTTATGACAGCATGCATATCACAGTATTATTAGACAATTTCTTGATGTAAAAAATTAATTTAAGATAAATCAAGTTAAATCTTTTCCCATCATGTGATATAGCGACTAGCAAAATTATACTGAAAAACAAATAGAAAGTTTTTTTTGGGTGGCGGTGGGCGGGTGGGTATTTACTGATTAGGAGAGGGTGTTCAAAAGATTTTCCAAAATATTAGAATGGATCACCGTTAAGACCATCAACAAATGGAGAAAATGGGACAGCACAGTGATCTTACCAAGAATAGGACGTCCCTCCAAAACTGACCATATGTCAAGAGAAAAACTTATCAGGGAGTACTGGTCACACCCTGCATGTGACAACAAGGTCTCATATACTTCACAAGTGAGGTGGGGTGGCTAGATGGAAGCCCTTTCTCACATACAAAAGCCTGCCTAAATAACATAAATGAGACTCAAAGACCACAGGAAAGCATGGTTGTGGCAGCACCATGTTATGGGGCTGTATCTCTTCAGCTGGGAGTGAAGCTCTAGTCAAGATAGAGGAAATCATGGATAGCTCCATATACCAATCTATTTTGGCACAAAATCTGCACAAACTTAACTATCTAAGACTTCCCTCCATCAAAGGTCCTGGGCTGTCTCTCGCTGCCACGGAAAACAATGCAGCCTCTGTCGGGCAGCAGATGGGTGGAGCAACACTCCCACCGGGTGGAAACTCAGGGCACCGCCCCCGGCAGCGCTGGATTGCTGGGCACTGCCCCTGGTGGCACTGGAAGGCTGGGCAACGTCCGTGGCAGGACTGGAAGGCTGGGTGGAATCCCCAGCAGGACTTGAGCTCAGGGTAGCTGCCTTGGCTGGGCAGGGCAGCAGAACGGCCTCCTCAACTGGGCTGGACAACAAGACAGCTTCCTTGGCTGTGCAGGGTAGTGGGACGGCCTCCTCTACTGGACTGGACAGCGGGACAGCCTCCTCATTTGTGCAGGGCAGCGGGACGGCCTCCTCAGCCAGGCAGGACAGCGGGATGGCCTCCTCATTTGTGCAGTGCAGTGGGACGGCCTCCTTGGCCAGGCAGGGCAGCGGGACGGCCTCCTTGGCCAAGCGGGGCAGCGGGACAGCATCTTCAGCATGCAGGAGCTCCACAGCTGAGACCTCCCTGTAGTCCTCAAGCTGTAGTTCTGAGGTTGGCATGTTGACCTCAGACAGGAGCTCCACAGCTGAGGCCTCCCCGTAGGCCTCAGGCTGGTGCTCTGCTGTCGTTGTTGCCCCCCTCAAAAAAAGTTCTGGGCCAGCCTTCACCTCTGGACTGGGCAGCGTGGTGCAATTCCCCTGCAGTGGGACGTCCCAGGAGTTCGAGTAGCTTTGCTGGCTGCATGACATTGTATAACTCCCCTGGAATGGGAAGTCCCAGGAGTTCGGGTGGCTTTGCTGGCTGCATGGCGTTGTATAACTCCCCTGCAGAGGGAAGCCTCAGGAGTTCAGGTAGCTCTGCTGGCCACGTTGCACGGCGTAGTTGTCTGGCAGCGGGGACGGGGTAAAAGGCGCGGGAGGCGACGTGGCGTTTAGAAGGCGGTGGAGCTGAGCAATTTCGTCGGTGAGTTGTTTGCTCTGTTCCTTGAACGAACGGCACCACGCCTCAAACTCTGCTGCTTCCCTTGACTCTCTTTTTAAAACAGATCTTTAATAGTGTTGGGCTGTGGATCTTAGCAATAGTAAATAATGATCTTTTCTCTGGGTCTGTTTCAGTCTATTTTTGTCACATGAGGTTGAGGATGGATGCAAATGCAGATAAGAGTATTATTATAGGAGATTTAGGCAGACAAATTCAAATCATGAAACAATAATGTGGTCAAAACAGGCAAATGGTCAGGCGATCAGCAAACAGGATAAACTACACTATGACAACTACGCAACTAGCTTGCAATTAGCTTGTAGCCCGTAGCCCGCTAGCATCACCTACCACTAGCCTTGTTTATGTTTCATATTTCACATTTACCGCTGTTTTGTTTAAAAAACAAATATGTCTACCGTCTCTCCGGTTTTGAGTGCAGAATCGCTCGAGCTTCACATGGTGCTGCTGGAACTGGAGGATGTGGAGAAGCAGATCCGCAGCCACTCGACAAGCACGCCCAGCTGTCAATTGCGCTGGAAACATTTCTTGCCTACATGTCTGCCTACAAATCCAAGATAAGCACACAGCGTGGTATTTCCACACCAGGCCCTATACGCCATGTGTTTCTCTGTGCAGGGACCATGCACAAGGTACTTTCCCAGGCGTGGTCTCCTTCACGCCGGCGCCAATACACCTTGGAGAGATTCCAATCAGGAACCACTTTGTCCCTCTCCGTCAGATCAGACCTAACATTGTGATCATCGGGGACTCTATTGTGCAGAACATCCATGTAGCCTCATCTAAAGGTAAGGTACACACACACTGTTTTTCTGGTGCTCATGTCCTTGATGTTGCTGCGCAGGTATCCGGGATCCGGAAGAAGGACAAGCGCATTGGAGCAGTTGTGCTGCACGTGGGGACGAACCACATCAGGCTGCGGCAGACAGAGGTTCTGAAGAGGGTCTTCTCCAGCCTGATCGAGATGGTACGAGGCAGATCACCCACCACAAAGATCATCATCTCTGGACCTCTTCCCACATTCAGACATGGAGCAGAAAAGTTCAGTAGACTTCTAGCTTTAAATGATTGGTTAGTCTCTTGGTGTAATGAGCAGAATCTGGTGTTTGTCAATAACTGGAATCTGTTCTGGGAGCGTCCTAGGTTGATTCGTCCTGATGGCCTGCACCCCAGCACCCTTGGAGCGGAACTGCTGTCTGACAACATCTCCAATGCGCTACACTCCAAGTAACTGCCTACCGTAAGTACATCTTCCGACAATAACAACATTCAGTATAATCAATGTTCAATTAATAGTCCGGCAATGGTAATACATACTATAGAGACTGTGTTTGTGTCACGTATCGTGATGTAGAGGATAAAAGACAGATGCAATCGCAGTGTAGAATGGATGTTTTATTTATAAAGAGAGACAGACAAATCCAAAACGTAATCCATATACATAGTCCAGAAACAGGCGAAGGTCAGGCGAACAGCAAACAGGCATAAACAGGGCAAGACTGAGATCAAGGTCGTGGTAAGAAAAACAGGGTCGATAAACAAACATAAACATAAACATGAACTAGGACGTGGACCTGGGAGCAGATAACCCAGCGTGAACTAAATCTAACATGAACGTTATAACTAAGTTTATTCTAAGTTTAATTAAGTATATATGGTATATATGGTATATATGGCGGGATGAATCAGACTCGTAATCACAACCAGCTGAGGGCAATACAGATACATGACACAACACAACCAATGACAGAAATGTAAACAAAACACACATGTCCAGCTGTCACTAGGGAAAAGCACGTGCTCTCGCAATTACGCAGTAGAGCATGTTGCCACAAGGGGAAACCGTGACAGTCTGTTCCCCGAGCCATACAAATATATAGAAAATCTCGGAAAGTATGTCTTTGTAACCTGATTAACATAAAATGAAATCATATTGAATGCACAGCCAGCACTTTTGATCTGAAGCTAGGACTATTAAACATTAGATCTCTTGCATCTTATAAAGCTCTTATTGTTAACGACATCATTAGTGATCAGGAATGTAATTTAATGTGTTTAACGGAATCTTGGATTAAACCAAATAAGTACATAGCAATAAATAATTGAAGCTAGTCCTCCTGGATACAGTTATGTACATCAGCATCATTCAACTGATAGAGGAGGAGGTGTTGGTCTCATCCATAGTAAAAATATAGTCATCACACAAAAACCTAAGCACAAATTTAATTATTTTGAAATTCTTTATACCAGTATAAGTTATGTAAATGGTAAATGTGCACTTATATAGCACTTTTATCCAATGTGCTTTAAACTGTGTCTCATTCACCCATACACCAATGGTGGCAGAGCTGCCATGCAAGGCGCTAGCTTGTCATCGGGAGCAACTTGGGGTTCAGTGTCTTGCCCAAGGACACTTCGGCATGTGGAGTCACCCGGGCCAGGAATCGAACCGCCAACCCTAGGACAACACACTCTATCAACTGCGCCACAACTTATTTTATGTAGCCACAAAAAATAAGTCAATTCCTCTAATTATTATTTACAGACCCCCAGGGCCATATACTGAATTTCTTAGTGAATTTGCAGACTTTGTCTCAAACCTGATTCTGTCTGTAGAAAAAGCATAAATCGTTGTAGATTTTAATATTCATTTTGATAACCTGGAAGACCCTATGAGAACAGCGGTTGTGTCCATCTTAAATTCAGTAGGGAGTAATAAGAACGTAATCGGGCCCACTCATAATGGTGGTCACACTCTTGACCTCATACTAACATACAGATTAAGTATAGAAAATATTCAAATTTTTCCACAGCCTGAAGTTGACTCAGACCATTATCTTATCTCATTCATAATACATACTGATCATAATATTTCCACCTCACCTCACTAGAAAAAATTAGCATCCTGGTATAATGATCAAACACGAACCTTAAAACAGACATCTCGACAATTAGAACATATATGGCATCAAACCAAACTGGTGATATTTCAAACAGCATGGAAGGAGAGCCTACTGAAATAAAGGAAATCTCTTGGCGATGCTAGAAAAATCTATTTCTCCACCTTAATAGGAGATAACAAAAACAATTCCAGATTCCTTTTCACCACGGTAGCAAAATTAACTAGGAATAAAACCACTACAGAGAGAAACACTCAATCATTACATAGCAGTGAAGATTTCATGAAATTTTTCATTGATAAGGTTGAAAATATTAGACGTGAAATACAGGCCATTAAATTAAAACCGGACAGTACTGTAACAAACCAACTACATGACAATGTAGCAATATCAGATCAATGTTTAGAGTGTATTGCTCCCCTTAGAGAGACTGAACTAGATTTATTACTCTCTTCAGCAAATTCATCAACTTGCCTAATAGATCCTGTACCTAAATGTTTCTTTAAACAAATTTGTCCTGAGGTATTTAACCACTTTTAAAAATAAACACTCTTCCCCCCTAGCCCTGGTTTTTTTTCAAAAAAAAAAAAAATTAATAATAACCCCCCCCCAAAAAAAAAACCTAAACCTCACCCCTCTCACCCACCCCACCAAACCCCCACAAACCCCCCCCTCCCTTTATTTAAAATTTTAAAAAAAACTAAAAAAAAATTAGAACGAAAAAAAAAAAAAAAAAAAAAAAAAAAAAAAAAGAAGAGTAAAACATAAAAAAAAAAAAAAAAACAGTAAAAAAAAAAAAAAAAACAAAAAACACCCTTATGCAGGGCTGTGTTTGTTTTTTTTTTTTTTTTTTTTTTTTTGTTTTTTTTTTTTTTTTTTTTTTATTATTTATTATAATTTTTTTTTAAATATTTATAAAAAATTTTGTTGATTTTATGATTAGTTTTTTTTTTTTTTTTTTTTTTTTTTTATATTTTTTTTTATTTTTTTAAATAAAATTAAAATTTTTTTATAAATATTTAAATTTTATTATTTTTTTTTTTTTTTTTTTTTTTTAGATATATTATATATTTTATTTATATATTAAATAAAAATATAAATTATTATTTTATTTTTTTTTTTTTATTTATTTTTTTTATTTTTTTTTTTTTTTTAATTTTATTTAATTTTTTTTTTTTAATATTTTAAAATTTAATATAAAAAAAATATTTTTTTTTAATTAATATTTTAATATAATTATTTTTTTTTTTTATTTATTATATTATTTTTTTTTTTTTTTTTTTTTTTTTTTTTTTTTTTTTTTTTTTTTTTTTATATTTTTTATTTTATATTTTTATTTAATAATAATATAAAATTTTTATATAAAAAATATTTAAAAAAAAAAAAAAAAATTATAAATAAAAATTTAAAAATAAAAAAAAAAAAAAAAAAAATATTATATTTGTTTATTAGAAGTGAGTATATAAAGAGTTTTACACAAAATATTTTGAGTGAGAGACTTTCATTACATTATGATGATTATTACGTTAGATATATTAGCATCGTATTATAAACTATATAACTATAAACGTGTAAAGACCCAAAAAACAGCTCAGCAGATTAGATACAGAGACATTGTAGAGAGCTAAATGAAAAATACAAATATTACCTTAGAATTAAACTTAAATAAAAAACTTAGCATAAATTATCCTTCACCATCCCTTTAATAGTGAACTACATCTCATTAAACTTCTCAGAGTCAGAGGTGGAAAATACTTGAGTAATTGTACTTCCTTACTATACTAAAGTGTGATTTTGGCATATTTATACTTTATTAACGTATTATTAATTACATTCTATAACAAGAACATAATTTTAAATGTAATTTTATTTATTCACACCTTGCAGTCATGTGAGTTTTTTCACATTCTTTGACCTTCTCATTCTACAAAATGTAGTTAGTGCTATACCTATCTGTGTGAGTGTGTGTGTGTGTGTGTGGGGGTGAATGTAGACAATCCACCAGACTTCAGTGTGTTACTTAAGGATGAGTGACCCTGGCAAATAGTATATACCTTGTTTTTGAGAAATTCTTTACTTCTGATTACTTCATTAGTTAACTGTGCAGCACACTTGTAGATCGAATAATGTTTTAGACAAAATGTGGACAAAATAAAAACATTTTTTTTAAAAAAACAAACAAACACTTTTTTAATATTCGAATATATTTTACTTTTAATATTCGAACATTTTACTTTCTTTTTTTGCCTGGATACTTATTTGTAAGATACTTACATTAATTGAGTAAGATACCCACACATTATCTTCACTTTCAATTAAGTACAACCTCTCAGTACTTTTTCCACCCCCACCCAGATATTACTCACACTAAAATACCTATTTTAAATTTGAGACACAGATAAAATAAAGACTTAGAGTACTTCTTTTACTGTAGTGTTCTTTTCAGTCTCCTTGTGAAACACCTTTCCATCTGGTTGCTCTCTCCATTTCACTGTGATGTTCTCTGCCATCCCATGATCCTTCAGTTCCTGCTTGATCTGAAAAACAGGACTTTAATTTCTCAATAATACATGATAGAGGCACTAATCCACTGTGAACCTGTACAAATGCTACAGATAATGAACATAACAGTAAGATTGTGATTACAGTACATTGTATAAGTATCTGAGTTTGATGAAGATTCAGGTTCTGGCTGCAGTAATGAGGAGGAGAATGTACATTATAAGTGGAGTCTTGAGGACGATGAGACCCACCTGCTCCAAGATGGCCACCTTTACTGCAGGATCGTTCACATCCTGATTGGACTGCACCTTCACCCTTAGGATTTGTTGTTGTCCTGTGATTACTGAATGTAGGAATGTAAAGACACATACAAACACAAACTTACTTCCTAAAAGCAGTTTGCATTTATTAATATGCGACTGAATAAAACTTTAACTCACTTCTGTAACAGAAGAAAGGCATTATGTCTGAGCACTGTGCATCACCAGCCTGACCGTTATTTAAATAACCACAGTTTTCATTCCCCAGGGCATTATCAGGTTGTCCAAGGATCCAGCTGATGGTAGAGAAGTTGGTTTTGTCTATCCACTTCCAGGTGTCTCTGAACAGACCAAACCAAGTCCATCCAGAGATCAGTCCCTGTATAATAGACTTTTCTGTTGCATTTCTAGCACTGGCCAGATCCGTATGATACGTTCTGCAGTAAGCCTGAGCATCATACCACGTCTTAGTGTTAGAGATGTAAATGTACATCTGATTGCCAGTTTTAGTGTCTGTGAGAATAAAAAACATGATTATTTGTTGATTATAAGTTGTACTGAGGTTGTAATATGCCATGTGATCCGGATGAGCATCTTAACAACCCTCTCATGCAGAGCACCCAAAGAATAGACCCAATAGCAGATTTTGATTAGTCAAATTAGGGAAGTGAAGTTTGTGCTTAGTGGGGCTTAAACCTGGTTCTTAGGATTTCTGTTACAAATGCTCTAACACACTGTTCCACCAGCCAGCATTAATAGATGTTGTGGCAGGAATACCAGAGAGGCCTAGAGATGACAGAATGAAGTGAGGAATGAGTGCTCAACCGTGGGAATCAAACTCGGATCCTCCGTGGCAGAGGATATTACTCTGCCAAATAAGAGCGGCAGATATTACAGGAATAAAAAATTAATTACAGAGGGCAAAACAACAGCGAAGGGGAAAACAAAGACTACAAGACAACCAGCTACTCGATTCACCAACCAATCTCTACTCAGAAAATCAAATAAATAAATATATATTTTTCTTGAATAGAGAGAAATGTGCCCTGTAGTGGGTTGACACCATGTCCAGGGTGTCCCCCACCTTGTGCCCCAATTCTCCTGGGATAGGCTCCAGGCTACCTGCAACCCTGTATAGTGTCGCGCGGACCAACACCCGACGCCGCAAATTCGGAGGTTCGCCTTCCCCCGACACCCGCCCGGGCACGAGGCGGGCAGCGCTCGCCCCGGTCCTAACGCTACCGGAAGGGACGCACATGCCGGGAGGACCCACTGATGCCGTATCCGTCCGGGGATTGGAGGATCGGACGGAGGAAGTCCACCACTCTCTACCCGGATGGGGAAAATAAAAGGACGCCCCTTTCCGCCCGGGAGGGGGGAGTACCGACTTACTGAAACGGTCCGCGTCCGAACGCATCCGCGCCCAGGTATTCACCGGTATTCCTCCCCTTTTTTTAAAGCTGGCTAATCGCTCTCTCTCTCTCTCTCCTGTATATACTTCGGCGGAAGGCTCCGATACGGACAAGGACGCCGCCGGCCGAGACGACCCGCGCAGCACTGAGGGACGACTAGCAACCCCGAGGCTTCTTCCGGGATTCCCCCGACACGCCCCCACGAGCATCACGGCGTCCGCCCGCCCCGCTGACCTACACACACACCCCGAACTACACTCTACCAAAACCCCGAATAAAGCCTGAGCCTTTACTCCACTCCCGCCTCCGTGTCTCTGTGCAATCGCCCCTTTTTCCCGCTACACTGGTGGAGGATGCGGGCATGAGCACAGAACCGCCCGGGCCCCAAAAAAAAAAAAAAAAAAAAAAAAAATAGAGGGAAAAAATATATATTACTTTTTTCTTTATTTTTGTTTTTTTCTCCCCTCAACAAGGAGAGAAAATGGAGCAGACGTTACAGCAGCTGTTGCAGATCTGTCTACAGCAACAGGCCGTCACCCAGCAACTCACAAAAAACCTCCAGGCGGTGACAGAGACTCTGGTGGCGCTACAGTCCCGCGGCCTCCACTCCTCTCCCCGGACCCGGGACGTGAGCTCTCCGCCTTACTCCCCCTGGCTCCTGATGACGACCCGGAGGCGTACTTTGAAACCTTTGAAACCATTGCCCGCCCGAGGGATGGGATAAGGACGACTGGCCGGCGCCGTAGGTCCCCTGCTCACAGGAGAGGCCCGCGAGGCCTATTACAGTCTTGAGCCGGAGGACGCGGGGGACTACGTACCTATGAAGAGAGGGCGTCCTGGCGTTTTGCGGCGGCGCTCTCCAAGCGCCGGCCGAGTTTCATCGCTGGGTCTATCAGCGCGCGCGGGGGGGGGGCCCGCCGGCAGCTAAACGCCCTCATCCGGCTCACCAAAGGTGGCTCGGGCCAGACCAGCACACGGCCCTCGAGGTGGCGGAAGAGGTGGCGATGGACCGGTTCCTGAGGGCGTTACCAGGATGGCACGGCAGGCCGTGGGGGTCCAAGCACCGCGAACGCCCCAGGAACTCCTAACGGCCCTGAGCGCACCACCGCCACCCTCGAGCTCCGACCCGCGGGACCCACAGCCCTCGGACCTACCCCGGGGGCCTCGAGAGTCCGTCTGACCACGCCCGCCCCGCCGACACTTGGCGAACCCGCCGGAGGTCGGCGCCCGAAGTAGCTCCCACGGACGAGCCCATGCCCACGGAGCCGGAACTGGGGCCTCCCGGACCGACCCAGAAACCGTGGCTGGCCGGCTGCGCCCTCCATGCGCGACAGTGGCGGAGGGGCTCACCCAGAAGGTGTGGATTTGGGGAGGCCGATCACCGCACTGCTGGACACCGGGAGCACGGTGACCCTCGCCCGACCGTCCGTCCTCCCCAGGGGACTCCGGCCCGGGGGAAGCCTCACTGTAACCTGCGTTCATGGGGACAACCCGGAAGTCCCGACAGCAGAGGTGGCGATCAAGAGCGGTACCGGAGCTGGTCTCTCCACGTGGGCGTGATCCCTGATCTCCCGCATCGTTACTCCTGGGGAGGGACTGGCCAGGAGGCTCGCGGGCCGGGCGCCGGAGAGAGGGAAGCCCACGGCGGGAAGCGGGAGGACCGGGGGCCGGACCGCTTACCTGGCCCAGGACAACGGGGACGCCACTCCCGGTGACTTCTGTTGCCGGGTCCAACACCGGGGGGGGACCCTACATGGGAATGCAGACGGGCTCTCACGACGAGACACGCTCTGGGCCCACCTCTCAGCGGCAGTAGGCTCGGAGCTGAGGGGGGGGTACTGTCGCGGCGGACCAACACCCGACGCGCAAATTCGGAGGTTCGCTCCTTCCCCGACTGCCGCCCCGGCACGAGGCGGGCAGCCTCGCGCCGGTCCTAACGCTTACCGGAAGGGACGCCATGCCGGGGAGGACCCACTGATGCCGTACCGTCCGGGGATTGGAGGATCGGACGGAGGAAGTCCACCACTCTCTACCCGGATGGGGAAAATAAAAGGACGCCCTTCCGCCCCGGGAGGGGGGAGTACCGACTTACTGAAACGGTCCGCGTCCGAAACGCATCCGCGCCCAGGTATTCACCCGTACTCCCTTTTTTTTAAAGCTGGCTAATCGCTCTCTCTCTCTCTCTCCCCTGTATATACTTCGGCGGAAGGCTCCGACACGGACAAGGACGGCGCCGGCCGAGACGACGCGCAGCACTGAGGGACGACTCAAGAACCCCGAGGCTTCTTCCGGGATTCCCCGACACGCCCCCACGAGCATCACGGGGCCGCCCGGCCCCCGCTGACCTACACACAACCCCCGGAACTACACTCTACCAAAACCCCGAATAAAGCCTGAGCCTTTACTCCACTCCCGCCTCCGTGTCTCTGTGCGCGCACCGCCCCTTTTCCCGCTACACTAGGATAAGTGGTTCAGAAAATGGATGGATGGATGGATAGAGAGACATTATTTTCTTATTTTCACAAAGACCTCTGCAATCACAGAACCAAGAAATATAATGATTACTAGCCTCATCTAAACAGATGACACAGTGACTGAGTTTTTATTACTTTTCACACCAGTGAACATGTAATAGGGTTCCTTTGCGCCCTATAGGAGATGTGGGTCTCATGGGACTGTCAACAATGATTTTATTAGGACAACCTCCTCATCTGACAAAACAAATCTGTTCCTTACCATCAAAGCACACAACGGGTAATTTTTTTTTGTACATGACCCATCAGACCAAGCCAAAGTATTTGTCGCACCACACCATTCCTGTCCCAGCCAGTTGTCAGGCTCTCCTGTAGCCCATGGTTTCATACTTCCCAGTAGCTCATTTCCAAGGGACCAGCGCCAGCTGTTTATGTCATTGTACAGTCCAATCCAAGCACTGGAACTGAATTGTTGTCTCTGAATTTCATTCTGAAGTCGGACCATGTCATCATTACTTTCAATGATAGCCAAGTCAGTGTCTTCTGCTTCGCTGACACATACAGCCTGTGTATCATCAGCATAACAGGGAATCTAATTCCATGTTTCTAATAATTTGTACTAGGGTAAGACATAAAGGAAAAGAGTGGCTAAAACAAACCTCCTGTGGAACCTGAAGAAACTTTATGTACGTATGGTATTTAGAAATACAATTTATACTCAATTAATTGATAATTTATCGGTAAGAAAAAATCTGAGCCATGAGAGTACTGTTCAAAACTAAATAACTTAATATGTCTGTAACTAGTTACATCGAGTGTATATTACATCTTATATGTTACATCTAGGATATGTGTATCCAATAAATATTATAATTCATGTTGCTAGAGATGTCCTGTATCAGACAGGACTACCAAGTGCCAACAAACACATACACACAAACACACACACACACACACACACACAAACTCTCTCTCTCTCTCTCTCTCTCTCTCTCACTCACTCTTTCTCTCACCTGTGAAAAACAGGATTATGAACAGACACTGCTCCATCACTGATGTGTTGAAATGCACTAAGAAATAAGAAATGTGATTACCGGAAGTATCACATCACTACACATCAGTATATATGATTGTGTAGAGGAAATGGTTCTGTTTATACAGGAAACACTGGAACTGCAAGGTACATACCAGCAATATAGGTGCTTCACTGTACATTTAATTAAATCTGTTTACTATGCTTAATTTTACTATTTAAAGCGCAGTAAAATATTAAACTCAAATTAATAAGTGTTATATAAATAGAGATATCACACAGCATCAGACTATCTAATATAAATTTATTAGTGGATCTGATTCTTATGCTAGAGTCTATTTCTAAAACCTCTAACCATTTTAACTGTAATCACTTGCTGGAGTAAAGATCCCTGTAAAGTCCTGCTCTAAAGAACACAAATATACTAAAAACATTAATTATCCCACATATCAACCTCTATAACACATTTCCCTTATTAAGTCTTAGGAAATAACTTAAGTATTTCAGTAAAGTACTGAAACATACCTGAAATGTGAAGGCGGTAAACTATTGCTGTACAGTGTTGTAGCTTTTATAGATGTCAATGTCTTTCAGAGATGTTCTGCAGTATCTGACTACTTGAGTTACTATCTTATCTTGTTTTAGACTGGATGACTAAATGCAAACCACCTCCTCCTCTTCCTTATTCTTATTCTACTTTACAAAACAGATAGAATGGAAATCTGAATTGGGCTGGGCATGACTGGAAAAAAAACCCACAGAGGACCGGAGATGTGTATTACATTGTCTATAGTGTGTAATTTGAGAAAGAACTAGAACTACATTGTCCGAAGAAAGTATGACTGGTGCTTGCTGGGGCAAAATTCAACACATCCATCTGTGTATGTGTTTGTTGAAGCATAAGTAATTGACATATCGGTATCTGTAATGATTGTATTTAACTCAAGTTTTTAATATAAAAGGTTTCATGACAGTCCGAATATCCATACCACAATTCTCCTCACTGAGCCGAGCGTTTTTAAACGTCACATGTCTTTGTTGAGGTAGTTTTGTGATTCCACTTATTTTGGGGGTTAATATGCATGTTACATCATTGTAATACCCATAATGCAATTCTCATCATTTTTTATGTATCTGATTGTTTTGACGTGTGACATGGCTGTATTAATTTGGTGATCCGGACATTTCTGAAAAAATTCGGAAACACGATGGTCGGTCTACCCCCAAAAGCTGCAATATGAGCATGTCAGCCAAACGACATCTGAGCCGTGACACCTGTGTTTTATTCTGGTAAAATGTTGCAGTAGTTTTGTGATTTCAATTATTTTAATGGTTGATATATACAGGATGTCATGATAGCAGTATAAATAAAAACAGAATGCATTGATTTGCAAATCTCATAAACCCATATGTCATTCACAATAGAACATAGAAAACTTCAAATATCAAATATTTAAACTGAAGAAATGTAACATTGTAAGGGAAAAATTAGGTAATTTTGAATTTGATAGCTCTTTGGTTGGTAATTAACAATAAGCTTTTCACTTTAAATATGTTGACAGTAGAAAATGTCCTTCAGGTGTCTTTGTATGACACATCTGTTGTTTTTAAACAGAACCTGTTTCATCTATTGCCTCTATTAAGGGCCACTAGGTGAAGAAGAGGTGGTACAGATTAAAATGTTCATGGGTATGATCTTGTCCTGTCTTACACAGCATGGCTACCACAGTATTAAATGACCATATTTTAATGTAAAAAAATTTTATTAAGATAATCATGTTATAATCTTTTCCCACCTTTAATGTGATTTAGCAACGAGCAAAATCCTACTGAAAAACAAATAGAAACTTTTTATGGTGAAAAAAAAGAACAGTAACATCTGGCAAATACTGGTCACACCCTGCATGTGACAACAATGTCTTGTATACTTCACAATTGGTGTACAGTAGCTAGATAGACGCCCTTTCTAAATACCCCCAAAACATGTGGCAAAATGTCTTATGGTCAGATGAGACCAAAGTGGAACCTTTTTGGCATAATGGTGCTAAAACAAGACAACTTATCACTCAAAGACCACAGGGAAGAAGGATTGTGGCAGCATCATTCTATGGGGCTGTATCTCTTCAGCTGGGAGTGAAGCTCTAGTCAAGATAGAGGAAATCATCTATAGCTCTATATACCAATCTATTTTGGCACAAAAGCTGCACAAACCTGTATTAGTTAAAGGGTGTGCATATTTATGCAACCAGGTTATTATAAATCTTTTTTTTTTCTTTTTTCACCTAATGCATTTGTTTTTTAATTGAATTTTGTTGGTTGCTATATAACATTAAATGTGGAAAAAGATGTGACATGACTAATCTTTGTTTAATATTTTATATCACAAAAACCTTTTAACAGGGATGTGTAGACTTTTTTTTTTTAAATCCACCATAATTATATTACATAACTCCATGTGGAAAACTGGCAAAATGGCTTATGCAAACCTCTCTTTACCTTTGTCCTACTTTACATAAAACCTTGATTAAACCAAATCAGGATTTGGGTGGAAGTGTGTGGGGGTGAACACTCTCAGGCAAGGACACAGGAAGTCTGGGTCAGAGGAAGCTGCTGCAGCATCCCCGACATTCAGCATTCCTTTAACTGCAAATGCAGCTGCTGCTGCTGCTAACATAATAATACATACATAAACAATATGTTATGCAAATTCTTTAAATCTGGTTATTTTACAGAAACAGGTTACACAAACTTTAGTATTTTTTAGTTGTTTTTGAGTTTGAATGTTGTAGATATTATTCCTCTTATAGCACAGCAAATTAATTCATGAAAATGATACGCCTCTTTATAATATATTAGAATGAGCGCATTATGCTAATCATTTATGTTCCACACTCTGTTAAAAGAAAAAATATTTGATTTTCATTTGGGTGTGACGTAAATGTAAAACACCTTCCTGTGTCCCTGTTCTCCGGACTGTGTTTGGTTATACAGGTATTATACAGGTGTTCCTTCATTACACCGAAACCTCTGTTTTAATTTAGCTAAATGATTAAATGGTCTACTATATAGCATCTATAATTTCTTATTTTACTAACGGGGATGCAGTCAGACAGTGTGGAAGATCTATGCATCATTTTAAAATAAAAAAGTTCCACAAATTAAAATAAGTTCCACAAATAATTAAAACAAGATCCACAAATAAATAAATGAATGCATTTGAAAGACACAAACACACTCTATCATTTTGTCAGAGTTCAGCTGCTTGTGGACTTGACTCTCAGAAAGAGCAGCAGGTTGCAGTCAGGTACAGGGTAAAAACACAACTTGGCCAGGTTATTTCCTGTAGTGTTGCTGCACAGTAATGTAGAGTATGGGATAGTGAGGAGAAACACTAGATCATGGTAGTTGTATGTATTCATAGTCCCTCAGGTCATAGTTCCAATGTCTCCAACAGTATAAGAATACACTCACTACAGCCATGAAGATATGATGAGTCTGTCTCCATTTATAGTGGACAGGTTACCTTCTGTGTTCTATACATTAGACAATATCCAGCTGTGTTGCCTTGCTAGCTGTGATGGTGTAAACATGGTATATAAAGAAATTTGACCCTTGACCTTAATTTTGTTACTTTGACAGTGAAACTGTGACACTGTAACAACCCTAATGTAAAATATATTCAAATATTTTTTCAGTGTGCTTTAAGTTGTTCTATGTTGGATTTATCCTTTACTGGTAAGGTAGGATTCTGATCTTTGTGTACTATCTACTTGAGTTTGTTGGAGTGAGCCTTATGCCACTAGTATCTGTGATTCTGTTGTGTACTTTAGAAATGTATGTTGCTCTATGCTCATAGCAGCTGCTCTGTCCTCTGCTAATACTTTCTCTCACACTCCCCGAGAAACTGTCAGGGGTGGTGGAACAGGCTTGTGCTTTTGTCTCAGAGATGGTGCTTCACACGTCTTTCCCTGTCTCATCTCATCTTTTGAATTCCATGCAGTTACAGATACCTCTCCAATCAACTTTCTTATCATTGTCATCTACTGCCCTCAAGATTCCCTAGGAGACTTTATTTAAGGAATGTGCATGATAATCAATCTTTGCTATCCCACTCCACATCTCTGATCATCACTTGGTATTGTTGTGGATAAAAAATCAACCTTTTAGCCTAAGTCAAAAACTTCAGAGACAGAGAGTTTAGTAGATGTCAAAAGTGAATAAACTTTATTGAAAACCAACAAAGTGTGACTGCGTGCAGAGATTCCGAATTGTACATACACAATCACCAGACCAATCACCATTGCCTTAATAAAATTACTGTATTCACAGCCATATGATACCTTACATTTGTGGTGTATGCGTAGTCAGTTGTATATGAAATTTTTTAAGTGTTTTACCAGACCTGGGTTTGTTTTCCATGTCACGTATTTCATCCTATAGCCTCATCTTGGTACTTTTCCCTTGACTCTTATCTTTTCTTTTGTCACTGATTTACAAGCTTAGGAGCCTTTGTTTAGAAACCCAGTTCTGGAATGTGACTAATTGCTTGTTTATTGCCACAAAGTGACGCTGCTTTAAAGAACACAAAGCACTTAATGCACTGTTACAGCTTAGTCTAGGTTGGGCAGCACAGAGTAACCAGCTTGGGATTCAAGTTGATTGAGCTTTAAATTGTAAGTGAGGGAGCCAAGAATAACAACAACACAAGGTGGTTCAAAAAGGTTGTGGTGTATTATATCACACAATATATACAGTGAAGGAAAAAAGTATTTGATCCCCTGCTGATTTTGTACGTTTGCCCACTGACAAAGAAATGATCAGTCTATAATTTTAATGGTAGATTTATTTGAACAGTGAGAGACAGAATAACAACAAAAAAATCCAGAAAAACGCATGTCAAAAATGTTATAAATTGATTTGCATTTTAATGAGGGAAATAAGTATTTGACCCCTCTGCAAAACATGACTTAGTACTTGGTAATGACTTAGTAATTACTTTTAATTTTCAATGCCCTGGCTGAGGGAAGGAGGTTCTCACCCAAGATTTGACGGTACATGGCCCCGTCCATCGTCCCTTTGATGCGGTGAAGTTGTCCTGTCCCCTTAGCAGAAAAACACCCCCAAAGCATAATGTTTCCACCTCCATGTTTGATGGTGGGGATGGTGTTATTGGGGTCATAGGCAGCATTCCTCCTCCGCCAAACACGGCGAGTTGAGTTGATGCCAAAGAGCTCCATTTTGGTCTCATCTGACCACCAGAGGACAACTGGGTGAAACTGTTGGCCCTCTACAGACGAAATATCATAAAAACAAATTTGAACCATGGTTAAAGAGCAATAAACTAAGGTTATTAATTCAAGTGTCACATTATGGCGAGTTCGCGACCACACTTCACAGAGGGCAGTCCGGACTACAAACATGGCCAACGTGAACTACACTTCCCGACCATGCACACACTTACTTTAATAGAAAATATTGTCGCGACGGACTGGCACTCGGCGCGAGGAGAAAGGGGATCGCTCCTTTGCCAACTGCCGTACCGGCACGAAGCAGGCAGCCCCGCGTCGGACCTGGCAGTAACCGGAAGGGACGCCATGCCGGGGAGGACCCACCGATGCCGTACCGTCTGGGGATTGGAGGATCGGACGGAAGAATTCCACCATTCGCTACCCGGATGGCGGAGATAAAAGGACGCCCTTCCGCCCCGGGAAGATTGAGTACCGACTTACCGAAACGGTTGGCATCCGAGCAGACCCTCGTGCAGGTATTCACCCGTGCTCCCCTTTTTATTGTGGATGACTAATCTCTCTCTCTCTCTCTCTCTCTCTCTCTCTCTCTCTGTACTTCGGCGGAAGGCACCGACACGGACGAGGACCCGCGCCGGCGAGACGACGCGGCACGGCGCGCTGAGGGAGCCCCCGAGGCGTCTTCCGGGATTCCCCCGACATGCCCCCACTAGCGTCACGGCGTCAGCCTGACCCCGCGGACCTACACACACACCCCCGGGACATACACTCTACCAAACCAAGAATAAAGACTGAGTTTTTGCGCTACCTTCGCCTCCGTGTCTCTGTGCATCGCCCATCCCGCTACAATATATAGAAAATATCTATGAAGTGTAATCAATATGTATAACCAACTTTTTGATATGTTAATGAAGTGTACTAAATATGTAACCTACATTTAGAATTACTACTTAAAGCATTATTGAATAATCTGTATGGGATAAAAAGCATAATCTATATGTATAGTCAGTAGTTAGAAGCATAATCTAAATCCATAGAACGATGTTTGATCCAGTTATATTCTGAGTATGGATTAAGTTAGACAAATTTCTTTGTCTAATATAAAACTATGAAACACTTCCAACAAGCGGTATTCTAAGTGGGTAAATTAGGTGCTTTGTGTTCATCTAAAGCAAATTCACTCTATGGCAATAAACTAAGAACTTGTGTTTGTCTAAACGCAGCTGTCATCGAACTCCAGTTCCCGGAATGCCTTGCTGCTTACAAACATGGCTGCCATGGACTACAATTCCCATCACTCACCCTCTCTCACACATTCTGTCAGTGGACTTCTAATCATGCAGACCTGGTCCCAATCACACCTGCATAAATGCTCATAGATATAGATATAGATATTCAGCTAGTTGTGAAGTAATACTGTATCAGTACCTGATTTTTCTCTGCCTCTTTCTGAGCATGACCTTGCTTCATGTTTTGGATTGTTTGCTCAAATTTAATAAACCACAGCTGCAAATGTAACCATCTCTGATGCCTGATGTAAGTAAATGTACTTGATGGCTCTATATACAGGTTTTATCCACCCCTGGCAATTTTGAAAATGTAAATATTTATTTTTAAGGAGTTTAATATTAAACTGCTATCATTTACCTGTGTACATTTTGTTGGACTTGCATATTTTACTGAAGTGAATATTCTGTTCTTATTTTGAATGAATGTACAATTAGTATTAACTCGTGTGGAATTATAGAGACAGGTGTCTGTCTTCCAACCATCCTGCCTTTAAAAATACAAGAATTGCATGCAGCTTCATCATCATTCAGGTTAATTAAACATGTGATTAATAAATTCTTCATGAAATATATGACAGAGAATTCTGTTTCTTTTTCTCATTGTCATTATTTACTTGGTTTTCATGTTAATATGTTCTAGAATCAGATGATTGACAATGCTGAAATTGACAAAATTAAGAAGTAAAGGTCTGTCTGAGTTATATAAATTATAAGTGTGACTAATATACAGGAAAACATGACTTATTAGTTTTTACTTATTCTAATGTTTATTAGCAGTTAGTATATAAAGACTTTTAAACTAAATATTTTGGGTGAGAAACTTTCATTACATGTTAGTTACATTAGCATTGTATCTGCAACACTAAAGATGTAAAGACAAAAAAACAGCTCAACAGATTAGCTTCATTTGAGGTAAAGATACATTGTAGAGAGATTAATGAAAAATACTAATATTACGTTAGAATTAAACTGAAATAAAAACTTAGTGTAAATTATACTTCACCATCCCTTTAGTAGTAAACTACATCTCATTAAAACTTCCCAGAGTCAGGGGAAGAAAATACTTGAGTAATTGTATTTCCTTACTATACTAAAGTGTGATTTTGGTGCATTTATACTTTAATTAAGTATTATTAATTACATTCTATAACAAGAACATCATTTTAAATGTAATTTTATTTATTTACACCTTGCAATCATGCCAATTGTTCACATTCTCTGACCTTTTCATTCTACACAATGTAGTAAGTGCTGTCTCTCTCTCTCTCTCTCTCTCTCTCTCTCTCTCTCTCTCTCTCTGTGTGTGTGTGTGTGTATGTGTGTGTAAATATAGATAATCCACCAGACTGCAGTGTGTTATTTAAGGATGAGTGACCCTGGCTAATAGTAAATATCTGGTGTTGGTGAAATTCTTTACATCTGTTTAATTCATTAGTAAAGTGTGCAGCACACTTACAGATCGTATAATGTTTTAGGCAAAGGGGGTTTAGAAAAGTAAAAAAAAAAATGAGTTTAGAAAAGTAATAAAAAACTATTTTTATATGACAATGTGACACTGATCTAATTTCATCATATAAAAACTTTTAAATATTCAAATATATTTAAATGTAGAAACATTTTACTTTTTCTGTCTGGATACTTCCATTTTCATTGAGCAAAATACAGACACATTATCTTCACTTTCAATTAAGTATAACCTCTCAGTACATTTTCCACCCCCACCCTGATATTACTCACACTAAAATACCTATTTTAAATTTGAGACACAGATAAAATAAAGACTTAGAGTTCTTCTTTTCCTGTAGTGTTCTTTTCAGTCTCCTTGTGAAACACCTTTCCATCTGGTTGCTCTCTCCATTTCACTGTTATGTTCTCTGCAATCCCGTGATCCTTCAGATCCTGCTTGATCTGAAAAACAAGACTTTAATTACTCAATAATACATGATAGAGGCAGTAATCCCCTGTGAAACCTGTAAAAATGCTACAGATTCTGAACACAACAGTCGGATCAGATTGTGATTACAGTACAGTGTATAAGTGTCTGAGTTTGATGAAGATTCAGGTTCTGGCTGCAGTAATAATGAGGAGAATGTACATTTTAAGTGGAGTCTTAGGAGGATGAGACCCATCTCCTCCAAGATGGCCACCTTTACTGCAGGATCGTTCACATCCTGATTGGACCGCACTTTCACCCTTACGATTTGTTGTTGTCCTGTGATTACTGAATGTAGGAATGTAAAGACACATATAAGCACAACCATGAACACAAACTTACTTCCTAAAAGCATTTTACATTTATTAATATTGGAATGAATAAAACTTTAACTCACTTCTGTAACAGAAGAAAGGCATTATGTCTGAGCACTGTGCATCACCAGCCTGACCGTTATTTAAATAACCACAGTTTTAATTTCCCAGAGCATTATCAGGTTTTCCAGACATCCAGATGATGGTAGAGAAGTTGGTTTTGTCTATCCACTTCCAGGTGTCTCTGAACAGACCAAACCAAGTCCAACCAGAGATCAGTCCCTGTATAATAGACTTTTCTGTTGCATTTCTAGCACCGGCAAGATCTGTATGATATGTTCTGCAGTAAGCCTGAGCATCATACCACGTCTTAGTGTTAGAGATGTAAATGTACATCTGATTGCCAGTTTTAGTGTCTGTAAGAATAAAAAAACATGACTATTTATTGATTATAAGTTGTACTGTGGTTGTAAGATGCCATGTGATCAGGATGAGCATCTTAACAACCCTCTCATGCAGAGCACCCAAAGAGTAGACCCAATTACAGAGTTTGATTAGTCAAATGACTGAAGTGAAGTTTGTGCTTAGTGGGACTTAAATCTGGTTCTCAGGATGTCTGTTACAAATGCTCTAACACACTGTTCCACCAGCCAGTATTAATAGATGGTGTGGCAGGAATACCAGAAAGGCCTATAGATGAGAGCTCAGACAGAATAAAGTGAGGTATGGAGTGCTTAACCACGGAATCAAACTCAGATCCTCCACGGCAGAGGAAATTACTCAACCAAATAAGAGCGGTAGATTTTCCAGGAACAAAAACAAAAACACAACAAAAAATTAATTACAGAGGGCAAAACAACAGTGAGTGAGAAAACAAACACTACAAGACAACCAGCTACTCGGTTCACCAACCAATCTCTACTCAGAAAATCAAATAAATAAATAGATATGTTTCTTAAGTAGAGAGAAATGTGCCCTGTAGTGGGTTGACACCATGTCCAGGGTCCCGATTCTCCTGGGATATGCTCCAGGCTCCCCATATTCCTGTGTAGGATAAGTGGTACAGAAAATGGATGGATGGATGATGGATAGAGAGAAGTTATTTTCATATTTTCCCAAAGACCTCTGCAACCACAGAACTAAGAAATATAATGTTTACTAGCCTCATCTAAACAGAAGACTAAGTGACTGAGTTTTTCACCCATGTAAAGTACATGAATAGGGTGCTACCAGTAATGCTCGCCTTGCAAGATAGGAGATGTAGGTCTTATGGGACTGTCGACAATGAATTTAGGATGACAACCTTCTCTACTGAAAAACAAATGCTGTTCTTACCATCAAAGCACACAACAGGTAATGTTTTTGTACATGGCATATCAGACCAAGCCCACGAGGTTATCGCACTACATGATTCCTGTCCCATAAAGTTGTTAGGCTCTCCTTTTTTCCACGGTCTCAAACTTCCCAGTGGATCATTTCCAAGGGACCAGCGCCAGCTGTTTATGTCATTATACAGTCCAATCCAAGCACTGGAACTGAATTATTGTCTCTGAATTTCATTCTGAAGTCGGACCATGTCGTCATTACTTTCAATGATGGCCAGGTCAATGTGTTCAGCTCGGCAGTAAGCCTGAGCATCACTCCAATTCTTTCCCTGCTGGATCATATAATGCGAGAGACAGACAGGACGAGGGGGACGACTCCTGTGGAGGAGAGTTTTAAAATTTTATGCAATGGTAGCTTTGACGGAAATTTTTCGGTCTGAAATTAAAAAAAAGAACATTTCTTTTTCTTTTTTTTTCTCAAAACATGAAACACAAAAATTTTTTCTGCTTATAAAAACATCTAAATGAACTTCATATATCTGCAACTAGCTACATCTAGTGCTGTTTCTCCTATAAATATTATAATTCATGTTGCAAGAGTTTTCATGTAGCAAGTCACTCCTTTCTGTAAATCAGGTGAAGCCATTATTTAAAGCCAACACACACACACACACACACTCTCTCTCTCTCTCACCTGTGAAAAACAGGATTATGAACAGACGTCGCTCCATCAATGATGTGTTGAAACGCACTAAGAAATAAGAAATGTGATTACTGCAAGTATCACATCACTACACATAAGTGTATATGATTGTGTAGAGGAAATGGTTCTGTTTATACAGGATGCACTGGAGCTGCAAGGTACATACCAGCAATATAGGTGTTTCACTGTATATTTAATTAATCTGTCACTATCTTGGATTTTCTATGTAAGGCACTGTAAAATTTTTAACTCAATTAATGTGTTATAGTGTTATATAAATAGAGCATCAGACTATCTAATTTAAATTTATTAGTGGATCTGATTCTTATGCTACAGTCTGTTTCTAAAACCTCGCACCATGAGTCTCTTTTTAACTGTAATCACCTGCTGGAGTAAAGATCTCTGTAAAGCCCTGCTCTAAAGAACACACATATACTAAAAACATTCATTATCCTTCATATCAAGCTCTATAACACTTATCCCGTATTAAGTCTTAGGAAATAACTGAAGTATTTCAGTAAAGTACTGAAACATACCTGAAATGTGAAGGATGTAAACTATCAGCTTTTATAGATCTTAGTGTCTTTCAGAGATGTTCTGCAGTATCTGGCCCACTAAGTTACTATCTTGTATTCTTTTAGGCTTGATGACTAAATGCAAACCACCTCTGCAACTTCCTTCTTTTTACTTTACAAAACTGAGAGAATGGAAATCTGAATTGGGCTGGGCACGACTGAAAAAAACCCCACAGAGGACTGGAGATGTTTATTAAATTGTCTATAGTGTGTAATTTGAGAAAGAATTAGACTTTACATTTTCTGAAGAAAATATGACTGGTGCTTGCCCGTGCAAAATTCGACACTAACATGCAGCTCCACGTGTGTATGCATTTGTTGAAGTATAACTCATTGACCTATCGGTATCTGTAATGATTGTTTTTACATTTACATTTAATCATTTAGCAGACAACTTACAAATGAGGAAAAACAAGCAAAGCGATACATCAATCGGAGGACAACACAAGTAGTGCTACTATTAAAGATCTTTTAATCGAGTTCTAGAAAAGCAAAGTGGACAGAGTAGAGGTGTATGTGTATTTTTTTTTAAAGGATAATGTGGGGTGGGTGTTTTAGGGGTTAGTTAGGTGTTCATGGAAGAGCTGGGTCTTTAACTGATTTTTGAAGATAGTGACAGATTCTGCTGTCCCGATTAAGGTTGGAAGTTCATTCCACCACTGAGGGACATACAGTACAGTATGGCTCTGTAAAAGGAATTTTTAAGGGATCGATAATCGATTGCAGATTGTATGAGGGAATGTAAGCCTTCAGGAGAGTGTTGAAGCAGGGGGTACTGATCCAGACAAGGTCTTGTACGTAAGCAACAAGTCCTTGAATTTTATATGGGCAACTACAGGACGTTAGTGGATGGAGATGAAGAGGTGTTGTGTGAAATGGGTCCTTTTAGTCTGATTGAAGACCAGGCATGCTGCTACATTCAGAATCATCTGAAGGGGTTTGATTGAGCTGGCTGGGAGGCCCGAGAGTAGTGCATTGAGTAGTCCCATTTTGATATGACAAGAGCCTGGACTAGTAGCTGTGTAGCCTGTTCAGTGAGATAGGGTCTGATTTTCTTGATGTTGTACAGAATGAAACTACAGGATTGTGCAGTTGTGGAAATGTTGTCTATAAAGGTCAAGCTTTTATCAAGAGTCACCCCAAGATTCCTGGCTGTCCTGGTAGGCATGAGTGTGGTTGAGCTGAGCTATGCATTGATGATGTGGTTGATTGAGGGGCAGGCTGGGATGATGGGAAGCTAAGATTTTGCCAAGTATGAGCATAAGGTGGTGTTCCCTCATCCAGTCTGAGATGCCAGACAGGCAAGCAGAGATATGTACAGAGATAGATGGTTCATCAAGCTGGAAGGACAAATAGAGCTGGGTGTCATCCGCATAGCAATGGTATGAGAAGTCATGAGACTCAATCACAGGCCCCAGATATGTAGCATAAATAGAAAAGAGCAGGGATCCCAGAACTGACCCCTGAGGAACCCCAGTTGTTAGTTGCTGAGTTTCTGAATTACCTTCCCTCCACATTACCTTGAAGGATCTGTCTGAGAGATAGGATTCCACCAACCGCAGAGCCGTTCCGGTGATGCCTAGGCTGGAGAAAGTTAACAGGAGGATCTGATGATTTACATTGTTGAAAGCAGCAGAGAGGTCGAGTAAGATGAGGACAGATGATCTAGAGGTTGCTCTTGCTAGTTGTAAGGCTTCAGTGACAGAAAGCAGAGCAGTTTCTGTGGAATGACTGCTTTTGAAGCCAGACTGCTTGGTTTCCAGGAGGTTGTTCTGCATGAAGAACATGAATGAAGGTCTGTAGTTGTCAAATGCAGCAGGGTTAGGGTTAGGGCTAGGGTTGATGATTTTTAAGCAGTGGAGTAATGTTGGCTAAGATTTTTGATAGAAATAAAACACAAGGGCAATAAAATATTAAGAATGAGAATTTATTGAGAATAAGGGAAAGAGCAGAGTCAAGCTCTCTTCCTTATAGACAATGTCTCTTAAAAGTTCATTGTAGCAAGGCCTAGGGCCTGACCAAAAAGAGGAAGTGCAACACACAGCACGCACACCCAAGAGCATGAATTCACTCATACAGAGACTCAGAGTAATCAGAATAACAAAGTAATGGCTAATGATTATTTTAATAAATCATACTGTACATATGCTAATAACAAGGCAGAAAACGCATACACTTACCCATGATAAAGGAGAAAAAGTACACAGGTGATAAATGTCTTCACTCAAAATCAGCTCAGACATGCCATAAAAAGCAGAAGTTGGTTTAAAAAACAAAAGCACCTAAAAGTGCAAACTCAACAGGTCTCAAGAAGTTTGAGGCAAAAAATAAGTGGATTGGATTTTTAAAAGATCCAGACATCAGATCACCCATACATCAGATGTAATTGTATTTTGGACAAACCAGGGATGTTTCAACTGTATAAAAAGAGAGCATCGTTTCAGGGGACTTTCAGATCATTCTGGGATGTCCCTCTGTGCGGATCTCGTGTGGTGAGCAGCAATAAACCCTTGCTATTTCCTACTCACGGCTCTCTGTGTTTTTGTCATCCTCAAACTGATGTAAGTACTTGATGATATAACTTAGATGTGTTTAACTTTTTAGAAAATTAGAGAAAACAGTAACCCATGCCTGCTTCACGGTACCTAGAATAGTGAAGGCTACAGCAGGGGGAAGAGCTTTCGCTTATAAAGCCCCATTGTTATGGAACAGTCTTCCAATTAGTGTTTGGGACTTAGACAAAGTCTCAGTGTTTAAGTCTAGGCTTAAAATATATTTGTTTACTCAAGCCAACCCTGACTAGACTTTCAATTATACTAATTCCCAGGCCTAATAATCTTTTGTCTCCCTCTCTCCTTTTGCCCAGCCACACATAATTTTATGGAGATACTAGAGATCCAGATCTTTTCTGATCTTGGGATCTGCCTGATCCATTTCGGATGTCCTGCCTTTGGATGGAGCTCTAATCTACTCCAATTCCAGACTGCTGGGACTACGGCTGCTTCTAATGCCATACAGACTTCATATAAGTCAATAATGAACTTTTTGACAATATCTGTTGTTACCCAGATGAGGATGGGTTCCCTTCTGAATCTGGTTCCTCTCAAGGTTTCTTCCTCTTAAAACATCTTAGGGAGTTTTTCCTTGCCACCATTGCCACTCAGTGGCTTGCTCGGTTGGGATAAATTTGCACAGTTAATATCTGTATACTGCGTTGATATTTATGTAAAGCTGCTTTGAGACATCGTCTATTGTGAAAAGTGCTATACAAATAAATTTGAATTGAATAGAATTGCTTCAATGAGGTAGGGTGTGATGCGCCGCGGGCGCAAGAAGCAAAACAGGATGTAAACGCAGCGATGAACAATGATGTTTTATTTACAGTGTTTCAACTAGAACAAAACCAAAACATGAACACAAGAACTAAACTAGGCTCACTTGACTAGCACTACTACTGCTAGTGCTAACTGCTAAAGCTAATACGTAAACAATAGCCCAAAAGAACTAAGGTCACACACGGTTACTACGGAGGTGCATTTACTCATGCACCCAAAATTCTATGAGTGTCTTCTCGTGGCTATGAATATCTACAAATACATATACACACATATATACACAGTTATTTTCATTGATACCCATTCATAAGCGTGTGGAGCATGGCACACGGTATATAAAGAGTCCCCATCATCAGTCAAATCAGCCCACAGCTGTGCATGATTCCCACACATGACTCTTTGACCTCACGGGACAAAGACGTGACGTCGATGCAGACATTGTCCGCGTATGCGCAGTGGCATTCGATGCGCACCACTGCTCCGGGAGGGTTGTTACACTGCTCCGGGAGGGCTGTTACAACCCCCCCAAGGGCACTCCTCCCAGAGTACCAAGAGTTCTCCTCCTTTCATTGGTGGCCCCAGGCCTCTGGTCAGAAATGTCCCATGCATTGCCAGGAAAAAACTGCCCTGTGTTCTTGGCAGAGCTGGGGAGCGGAGCGCTGTTCTTGGCTAAACAGGGGAACAGGGTGACATCCTCAGGAGAGCAGAAAAGCAGAGCGACGTCCTCTGGAGAGCAGGGAGTCTGAGCAGCGTCCTCAGCTGAACAGGGAGGCTGAGCGGCATCCTCAGCTGAACAGGACAGCAGGACAGTCTCCTTGGCTGGCAGGAGCTCCACCACTGAGACCTCCCCATAGGCCTCAGGCTGGAGCCCTGCTGTCCTCATTGCCCCCCCCCCCAAAAAAAATCTCTGGGATAGCCTTCACCTGGACCTAAGACGTGGCTGGGACCTGAGGCTGGGCCATGGCAGGGACAGGGCTCAGAGACATGGCCGGGACAGGGCTCAGAGACATGGCCAGGACAGGAGGCATAACTTGGACTAGAAGCATGGCTTGGACTAGAAACATGGCTTGGACTAGAAACGTGGCTTGGACTAGAGACGTGGCTTGGACTAGAAGCGTGGCTTGGACTAGAGATGTGTCTTGGACTAGAAGCGTGGCTTGGACTAGAGACATGGCTTGGACTAGAAGCGTGGCTTGGACTAGAAACGTGGCTAGAGGCATGACATGGGCTAATGACGTGACTAGTGGCATGACATGGGCTAGAGACATGGCTAGAGGCATGGCATGGGCTAGTATCATGGCTAGAGGCATGGCATGGGCTAGAGATGTGGCTAGAGGCATGGCATGGGCTAATGACGTGGCTAGTGGCATGACATGGGCTAATGACGTGGCTAGTGGCATGACATGGGCTAGTGACGTGGCTAGAGGCATGGCATGGGCTAGAGACGTGGCTAGAGGCATGGCATGGGCTAGTGTCATGGCTAGAGACATGGCATGGGCCAGAGATGTGGCTAGAGGCATGGCATGGGCTAATGACGTGGCTAGTGGCATGACATGGGCTAATGACGTGGCTAGTGGCATGACATGGGCTAGTGACGTGGCTAGAGGCATGGCATGGGCTAGAGACGTGGCTAGAGGCATGGCATGGGCTAGTGTCATGGCTAGAGACATGGCATGGGCCAGAGATGTGGCTAGAGGCATGGCATGGGCTAGAGACATGGCTAAAGACAGGGCTTGAGATTGGACTTGGACGAAGGGCATGGCCTGAGCGAGGAACATTGCCTAAGTGAGGGACATGGCATTGCCGTCGGGAACGTGAGGCATGGCATTGCCGTTGGGAATGTGAGGCATGGCTATGGTGTCGGAAACGTGAGGCACAGCTGCGACTGGGACCTGAGCCGGGGCTGCGACTGGGACCTGAGCTGGGGCTGCGACTGGGACCTGGGACGGGGCTGCGACTGGGACCTGGGACGTGACAGGGACCTGGACCTGGGACGTGGGGCTCATAAGCTTGAGACTGGGTCTGGACTGGGATGTCGTGGGCCCAAGACTGGGTCTGGACTTGGACGTCATGGGCGTGAGACTGGGTCTGGACTTGGACATTGTGAGCTTGAGACTGTGTCTGGACTTGGGCATTGTGAGCTTGAGATTGGGTCTGGACCTGGATATTGTGAGCTTGAGACTGGGTCTGGACCTGGACGTCTTGAATTTGAGACTGGGTCTGGACTTGCATATTGCGAGCTTGAGACTGTGTCTGGACTTGGACCTCGTGGGTTTGAGGCTTCAATTTTTCCAAGCTTTCTAGTTCCCTTCAGTCAATTCAGTGCCTCATCACAAACCGTTCTGGTTTGGGTGAGTTGAGCTTCCCGCTCGGACAGAGTGCTGCGTACACCCTCCATTTCCAGCTGAAGTTGAGTCACCTTTTTCTCTAGTTGGTCCCGCATTGTCATCAAAATTCGTTTCCGGATTAACTCTTCTTTCAGCTGGACCATAGTGTCCAGTAATTTGGCCTACGCTGACGAGCCTTCCTGAGTAGTGCTGACTTGAGACATTGCAGGGACTGGAGACATGGTGGTGGCTGGAACGGGAGACATGACTGGGACCGAAGACTTGGAATGGACAGGAAACTTGACTTGGCTGGGACTGGAACCCTGACTGGAGCTTTCTCTGCTCTTCTCCCTACTCTGTTTCGCCTGCTCATAGTACACATGGAGAAGAGGCTCAGCATGAGTCCTCCAATTACCTTCCTGCAGCACTTTATGCAAGTTATACCTTTGCCCTGGTTCTCTGAATTCCTCAAAAAATAAGTCCAAAAACAACCAAACATCCTCCAGCACTTTGGGTCTCTCAGCCACTAGTTGTCGTGCCCAGGTGTGAGCGGAACCCAAAAAGCGAGACATGATGAACAGGATGAATTGTCCTTCTGTGAGTTTCGGGTCGCACAGGCTGACAAAATATTGCTGACATTCCATAATAAAATAGTCTGGGTAATCCTGGCTAGCATACTGCGCAGGCAGGTACTCCGGAGTCTTCTGCATCAAGCGCATGGAGTCAAAAGCGGGGATACTTAACATGCTGGTTGTAGTTCCGCGTATCCGCCATTCTTGCGCTACATCCAGGATTGTGGTGGTTCAATCTGTGACCGCCGCTGGCGCAAGAAGCAAAACAGGATTAAACGCAGCAATGAACAATAATGTTTTATTTACAGTGTTTCAACTGGAACAAAACCAAAACATGAACACAAGAACTAAACTAGGCTCACTTGACTAGCACTACTACTGCTAGTGCTAACTGCTAAAGCTAATACATAAACAAGAGCCCAAAAGAACTAAGGTCAGACACGGTTACTACGGAGGTGCATTTACTTATGCACCCAAAATTCTATGAGTGTCTTCTCATGGCTATGAATATCTACAAATACATATACACACATATATACACAGTTATCTTCATTAATACCCATTCATAAGCATTGAACTGCGCCGTGTGGAGCACGGCACACGGTATATAAAGAGTCCCCGTCATCAGTCAAATCAGCTCGCATCTGTGCACGATTCCCACACATTCCAATCCTTTGACCTCACGGGACGTAGACGTGACATCGATGCGGACGATATCCGTGTATGCGCAGTGGCGTTCGATGCGCGCCACTGCTCCGGGCGAACTGTGACATAGGGTATGTGCCAGTAGAGAGGGATGTGTTAAAGATGTGCGTGAGTTCAGTAGAAATGTTCAGCAGAAATGTACAGCAGAAATTTTTAGCAGAAATTATTAATAAAAATGAAACAAACTGTTAAAAAAAGATGTGCATGACTGCAGGTAATATTGTGGGAGAGATGGACTGAAGAAGGTGAGAAGGGATAGGGTCAAGAGGACAGGTTATTAGACAGCTAGAGAGGAGGAGTTTAGAGACATTGGTCTAAGAGAGAGGAGAGATGGAGACCAGTTGGGAGTTACATGGATGAAGAGCCGATCTTTGCATGTCTGGGGTTGAGAACTGATTCCTGATTGATGTAACCTTTTTGGAAAAGATAGTGGCAATGTCATCTGCAGTGAGAGAGCTAGCGGAAGGGGGAGGAGGGAGACAGAAGAGAAGAAAAGATTGTGAAGAGAGTACAGGTGTTGGGAGAATTGCCAATCTACACTTTGTAGTATATCTCTTTATAAGTGGAGATGCTATGGGGAAAAAGAGGAGAGAAATGTTTAGTAATTGGTTAGGTCAGTCAGATCGTTTCCTTTCAGCTGCTCTTAGTTTGGCCCAGTTGTTACGCAGAGCTTCTGAAAGCAAAGGGCTAGGGGTGATGTGCGAGCTGGTCTGGAGGTTAGGTGGAAGATGCTGTCAAGAGAATATGTCAGAGTGGAACATAGCATGTCTGTTGCAGTGTTTAAGTCCAGTGAGGAGAGGTGGCTATCAGAGGCGAGTAAGGTTGTGACAATGGAGGAGAAGTGTGAAGGGGGAAAGGGAGTGAAGATTGCGGCGAAAGAGATAGAAGCTGGAGATAGTGAGGGGGGTGAGGGGATGATTGATTTATCTGATTGTTTTGATGTATGACATGGCCGCATTAATTTGGTGATTAATTAATTAATTTATGGCCTCCCATACCTACAAGTTTGTTTAAACAGATTTGTCCAGGAGTAATTAAGTCACTTTTAAATATAGTAAATTCTTCCCTAACCACTGGCTATGTACCTAAATCTCTTAAATTAGCAGTTATTAAACCATTGATAAAAAAAACCTGACCTTGACCCGTCTCAATTGTCCAGCTATAGATCAATATCGAATCTCCCCTTCATCTCTAAGATTTTAGAAAAGGTCGTAGCAAAGCAATTATGCTTTGGAAAGGAACAATATTCATGAAATGTATCAGTCAGGATTTAGACCTCATCATAGCACAGAGACAGCACTAGTTAAAGTAGTAAATGACCTTCTTCTGACTTCTGATCAGGGTTGTGTCTCGCTGCTTGTGTTACTCGACCTTAGTGCAGCTTTTCATACTATAGATCACACTATTCACCTTGAAGAATTAGAAAATGTTGTTGGCATTAAGGGAACAGACCTCTCCTGGCTCAGGTCTTATCTGACCAATCGTTATCAGTTCGTACATGTAAATGGTGATTTCTCAATGTGTACTGAGGTTACTTTTGGAGTTTCCCAGGGTTCTGTTTTAGGCCCACTGCTTTTCACTGCTTTTCACTTTATATATGTTACCCCTAGGACAAATTATTTGTAAACATGGAATTAGCTTCCACTGTTATGCTGATGATACACAGCTGTAGGTGTCAGCGAAGCCAGAGGACAGACAGAAGCTTAGTAAAGTTGAGGATTGTGTAAAGGACTAACTAACTTCCTCCTACTTAATTCTGATAAAACAAAAATACTTTTATTAGGCCCACGTGTCGCTAGAAGTAATCTTCCTGACTCTGGATGGACTTTCTGTTTCATCATGTACAGCAGTTAAAGACCTCGGAGTGATTATTGACTCCAGTCTATCATTTGATGCTCATGTAGATAATATTACTAGGATAGCTTTCTTTCATCTCAGAAATATTTCTAAGATAAGAAGAATATTGTCACTACATGATGCAGAAATACTGGTTCATGCATTCGTCACCTGTAGATTAGATTACTGTAATGCCTTACTGTCTGAATGTTCCAGTAGGAATATAAATAAGCTCCAGTTAGTCCAGAATACAGCTGCTAGAGTCCTAACTAGAACTAGAAGATACGACCACATCACCCCGATCTTATCCACACTGCATTGGCTCCCTGTAAAATCTCGCATTAAGTTTAAAATACTTTTATTAACCTATATCGCACCACAATATCTAAGCGACCTTCTGGTTTTATATGATCCGCCATGCCTACTCAGATTAAAAGGTGCAGGCTATTTGACATAGCTAGAATAGTGAAGTCTACAGCAGGGGGAAGAGCCTTCGCTTATAGAGCCCCACAGTTATGGAACAATCTTCCTATTAGTGTTCGGGACTTAGACACAGTCTCAGTGTTTAAGTCTAGGCTTAAAACATATTTGTTTACTTAAGCTTACCCTGACTAGATTATATCTCACTACTTCACAGTCCTAATCGTTTTTCTCCCTCTCTCTCTCTCTTTTTGCCGAGCCCCACACGAATTTATGGAGATATTGGAGATCCAGATCCCTTCTGCCTCTGGATGAGCCCAAATCTTCTGCTGGGACTACGGCTGCTCCTAAGGCCATACTTCTCATTTTTCACATTATCTGTGTTACTTTCACATTCTGTGTTATCCAGATGAGGATGGGTTTCCCTTCTGAGTCGGGTTCCTCTCAAGGTTTCTTCCTCAAAATCATCTTAGGGAGTTTTTCCTTGCCACCGTCGCCACTCAATGGCTTGCTCAGTTGTTTCTGTTTATCTGTTTCTGACTGTTTATACCTGTTTTTTTTATTTCTGTAAAGCTGCTTTGAGACAATGACTATTGTAAAAAGCGCTATACAAATAAAATTGAATTGAATTGAATTTTTGAACAGGCCCACCCTAGGTATGACGGAGGGGGTATTCCCGTTCTCATACTGCTAAATGCAACATCGAAGTTCCCTTTGAAAGGGAACGTCGGGGTTACGCATGTAACCCTGTTCCCTGAGAAGGGAACAAGACGTTGCATAGCACTGTCATACCGGGGCAGGCCTGTGAATTGCGTCTTTGCTTCAGATAATAGAGGCTGAAGCCGTGGTTCACAGGTGCCATATATATATATATATATATGCTTAATTGCCACGTCACCTGATCATGGCAGGCCTATAAATAGAGGCATGATTGTATACAGGCTTCAGATACCGGTCACGCGCACAAGGCCTTCCCATACTGCTAAATGCAACGTCTCGTTCCCTTCTCAGGGAACAGGGTTACATGCGTAACCCCAACGTTAATAAACTGCACTGTTCTCTACAGCGTTTGCATCCTGCCTGCCTCCTTTGCCTCACGGCACGTCACAGATCGAACCGCCTCAACATGGATGCAGCGGGATTGAGAACGGGTGAAACAGAGAGGGGAGAAGGGCTGAGAAAGCTACAGTCAAAGTTCCAGTCACAGCCATGCCACGTCTCCTGTCCAAATCACGTCTCCAGTCCAAGCCACGTCTCAGGTCAAAACTACTTAAGAATGTTCGTCGGTGGAGGCACTATTACGGGACACCCTGGTTTTGCTGGAGGAAGAGGTACCCCAGAAATATGTCTTGATGACAATGCGGGCGCGACTATAGGAAAAGGTGAACCAAATGCAGCTGGAACTGGAGGGTTTACGCAGCACTCTGTCTGAGCGGGAGGCTCAACTCACCCAAACCAGAATGGTATGAGATGAGATATTGAACCGACTGAAGAAGTTACCTGCCAAAACGCTTGAACTAGAAAGCTCGGGTAAATTGAAGCCTCAAGTCCACGACGTCCAAGTCCAGACCCAGCCTCACACCCACAAGGTCCAAGTCCAGACCCAGCCTCACGCCCACGAGGTCCAAGTCCAGACCCAGTCTCAAGCTCACGAGGTCCAAGTCCAGACCCAGTCTCAATCTCATGACATCCAAGTCCAGACCCAGTCTCAAGCTCATGACATCCAAGTCCAGACCCAGTCTCAAGCCCACATCCATGTGACGTCCCAGGTCCACATCCCTGTCCCATCCCAGGTCCACGTCCCTGTCCCAGCCCAGTTTCACGTCCCCGACCTCCAAGCCAAGTTTCACATCCCCGACATCAGCGCCATGTCCCAAGCCATGCCTCTAGTCCACGCCATGTCCCAAGCCATGCCTCTAGTCCACGCCATGTCCCAAGCAATGCCTCTAGTCCACGCCATGTCTCAGGCCATGCCTCTAGTCCATGCCATGTCTCAGGCCATGCCCCTAGTCCACGCCATGTCGCAAGCCATACCTCTAGTCCATGCCATGTTGCAAGCCATCCATCGGGCCCATGACCCTGCCATGGCCCAGACTCAGGTCCCAGCCAAGTCTCAAGTCCAGGTGAAGGCTAGCCCAGAGAATTTTTTTTTTTTTTTGGGGGAATTGAGGACAGCAGGGCTCCAGTCTGAGGCCTGTGGGGAGGTCTCAGTGGTGGAGCTCCTGCCAGCCGAGGAGGCTATCCTGCTGATCAGCCCAGCTGAGGAGGCTATCCTGCTGCCCTGCACAGCCACGGAAACTGTCCTGCCTCACTGTTCAGCTGAGTACGCCACTCAGCAGCCCTTTTCAGCTGAGGATGCCGCTCAGCAGCCTTGTTCAGCCTCCCTGCTCTGCTGAGGACGCTGCTCAGCCTCCCTGCTTTGCTGAGGACGCCGCTCAGTCTTCACGTCCAACCGAGGACATTGCATCGCTCTCAAGCGTCGATGAGAGCGTCGCTCAGCCTGTCTGCACGGCTGTAGACTTTGTTCTGCTCCACTGCTCCAAGAACACTGTGCAGTTTCTTCATCGATAGACTTTGTTATTTTACTTGAATTTTGTTGGTTGCTATATAACATTAAATGTGGAAAAAGACATGACTAATCTTTGCTTAATATTTTATACACAAAAACTATTTAACAGGGTTATGAAGTACGTTTTTATATCCACTGTAATTATGCATGTGGAAAACTGGCAAAATGGCTTATGCAAACCTCTCTGTACCTTTGTCCCACTTTACATAAAACCTTGTGTCACGAGATGGCCAGCAGAGGTCACTATGGCACTGTGGCTTGTCTTCCGAGAAGCCACGTGACTTTGTTTTGTTCACTCGCTTCAGGATTAGCATTAGCTTTATGGGTTACAGATGTATGTGTTTTGAGTTAATGACTCTTGTTATTTAAACGCCGGAGTTACTGACTACGGTGCTCGTTATTATTAGTTGTTAGAGTATTAGTTGTGTTATGTTTGTAGTGGTCGTCTATGCTAGGAGGTTTGTTTCTATGCCACGTTTCATGTGTAAGGACTACGTTTGCATTCAGTTTGTGTTGAAGTTCAATAATGACTTTGATCTGCACCTGCATCCGCCTCCCATTGACGTTCCGTGACAGAATAACGAGCTGCAAATATGGAAGCAGCAGATCATGGAGGAAAGAATGAGAGCGGAGCTGGACCGAGTCTTCTGGGAGAAGCAGAGGACACTGGACAAAGCGCTGGCATGGCTCACTCAACAGGTCGCACACCAAACACTGCTGCAGCGAGCCGGTGCATGCGCCACGCCACCATTCACGTCGTTCCTGGAGCACAACCATCAGCAAGATTGAGGAACTGGCTCGGACTGAGTGCATGATGGCAGAGCAGATGCAGCTGCAAGCTATGCTACGCGTCATGCCACCCCCCGCGCCCTCTACACCAGCCCTGCCACTGGAGAAGAAGGAGAGCTGTACAGCGCTGCGCACTCCAGCTGAAAGGGTCGTCCTGCAGCCCTGCACAGCCAAGGAAGCTGTTCTGCTGTCCAGCCCAGCTGAAAGGGTTGTCCTGCAGCCCTGCACAGCCGAGGAAGCTGTCCCGCTGTCCAGCCCAGCCAAAAAGGTCTTCCTGCTGCCCTGCACAGATAAGGAAGCTGTTCTGCTATCCAGCCCAGCCGAAAGGGCTACGTTTGCGTTCAGTTTGTGTTGAAGTTCAATAAAGACTTTGATCTGCACCTGCATCCGCCTCCCGTCTATATTCCGTGACACCTTGATTAAACCAAATCAGGATTTGGGTGGAAGAGTGTGGGGGTGATTGTCTGGGTGCAGAGGAAGCTGCGGCAGCACCCCCGACATTCTTTAACTGCAAATGCAGCTGCAACTGCTAACATAATGTTATATACCTACACAATATGTTATACAAATACTTTAAATTTGGTTATTTTACAGAAACAAGTTACACAAACTTTAGTATTTTTGAACAGTTCTTGAGTTTGAATGTTGTAGATATTATTCCTCTTAAAGCCCAGTGAATTTATTCATGAAAATACATATGTCTCTTTATAACATATTAGAATGAGCACATTATGCTAACCATTTATGTTCCACATTCTCTGGTAAAATAAAAAATATTTGATTTTCATTTGAGTGTGACGTAAATGTAAGAAACCTTTAACCTTAACAGTTTGATTATACAGTTGTTCCTTCATTACACCGGCACCTCTGTTTTAATTGAGTGAGGTGAATAAATGGTCTACTATATAACATCTATAATTTCTTTTTTGACTAATGGAGATGCAGACAGACAGTGTGGAAGGTCTATGCATTTAAAAATAATAAGTTCCACAAAAATAAAATGAGATCCACAAATAATCAAAACAAGATCCACAAATTAATAAATGAATGCATTTGGAAAATACAAACACACTATCCTATCAATGTGTTGAAGTTCAACTGCTTGTGGACTTGACTCTCAGAAAGAGCAGCAGAGGGATGAGATGAAAACACAACTGGGCCAGGTATTTTCCTGTAGTGTTGCTGCACAGTAGTGTAGAGTATGGGATAGTGAGGAGAACCACTAAATCATGCTAGTTGTGTGTATTCCCAATCTCCAATAGTATAAGAAAACACTCACTTCAGCCATGAAGATATGATGAGTATCACCCCCCCCCGTTTCCCACTCGACTCAGTGCAGCTAATTTACCTGTACCTTTCTTTCTTTCTATTGTACTTGAACTCCCCAACCAGAATCTTTCTGTCTCAACCCTAGCCAATTGCTGCTCCTCTCTGCTGCTTCAGATCAATTCTTCACTGTGCTATGCAACTCTTGGCCATTGAATCCTACATCTCTTAGAAACTGGGTTGTAGAGTGTGCCACAAATCCTCGACATCCTACTTCCACTGGGTAAACCCGAATTCTCTATCCTCGCTGTTCCGCTTCAGTGGCTAGTTGAGCATACTGCAATTTCATCCTCTCATACGCCTCATCTACAGCATCTTCCCATGGCACTGTTAACTCTACCAGGTGAACAAGGCGTGCTGACCCAGACCATAGGACTATATCTGGTCGAAGGTTTGTGGTGGCAATCTCAGGTGGAATAATAAGCCATTGATCGACATCTACCAGCATTTTCCAATCTCTGGCAGCTTCCAGATGTCCTGGGTGAGGATTGGTTTTAACACCTTTTCTTTGTGGTTGCTCTCCTGGGCTGAGGAATATTGTCTCTTGTGTGTACTGTTTTGATGGAACAGGTGGCAACTTATTGGTCATGTTATGCCTGCCTTCCAATGCTTATGCCAAACATCGCAGCACCTGGTCGTGGTGCCAAGTAAACCGTCCTTGGCTAAGAGCCATCTTGCATCATGTAAAAATGTGCCTTAATGTTGCAGATGATGAACACAAAGGACACGAGGGATCCTCTCCTACCTAAAGGTTTAGGTTCTGCGGTGATGGGAGAACATCATACGTTGACCTTATAGGGAAACTGATCCTGCTCTGATCCTTTGCCCATAGGTCTTGCCAGCCAATCTTGCGTTGTTCCACACTCTCCCATCTCATCCATTCTCCCTGCTTGCCCTGAGAAATAGCCTTTATACACCTCATCTTCTCCTCCTGCTTTTGCACCTCATTAACTACAAGCTTCCTCCGTTGCACTGAGGCTGCTATGTGCCATGTAGGAGGAGCTGAACTGAAACCAAGACCCCCTCTTCCATGCTGAACTTGCCCCATAATATCACCAATTTGAAGGGAAGCATTTGCATCCTCCACAGCTTTCTTTGCCACCCACTTTCTTCCAGTTTTCAACACAGGTGCTACCTCCCTTATGCATTTATCGCGTGACTCTACAAATGTCATTTCCAGTCGGACCTTGGTGCACTTAAACTCCTCGGTTAAAGCGGAAACAGGTAACTGCAGTATTCCTTTACCATAAAGCCTCACTCTGCTGAGGCAGTGTGGAACTCCCAACCAGTTCCTTATGTATGAACTGATTATGGCTTCCAGCTTCTCTACTGCTGTCAAAGAAACCTCGTACATGGTCAGTGGCCAGAGCAACTTTGGTAGTAGGCCAAACTGAAAGCACCAGAGTTTTAATTTACCTGATAAAGCGCTGCTGTCTATGCTCTTTAACCCTTCCACCACTTGTTGTCTAACTTCTCCCACATGAAATGTGTCCTTTAGATCCCCGTCGAACCATCTCCCAAGGCTCTTCACTGGCTTCTCAGACACTGTTGGTATTGCCTCACCATTAATGAAGAAGGTTTTATCTACTACTTTACCTTTAACTATAGAGATGCTCCTTGATTTAGTGGGCTTGAATTGCATTTGCGCCCATTCGATGTTATTGGTTAACTTGCCCAATAATCCATTAGTGCAGGCAACTGTTTTTGTCATGGATGTCATATCATCCATGTATGCTCGAATTGGTGGTAATTGTATTCCTGAAGCCAAGCGCTCTCCTTCCACTACCGTTTAGATGCCATAATAATTACTTCCATTGCCATGGTAAAAGCCAGTGGAGAAATGGTGCATCTTGCCATTATTCCAACTTCTAGGCATTGCCACATAGTGCTGAATTCTGAAGTTGAAAAACTAAATTGAAAATCTCCAAAATAGGCTTTCACTAGATTTGTTATAGTCATCAGTACACTGAAAAAATCTAATGCTGCCCAAAGAAGTTCATGTGGCACTGAACCGTATGCATTAACCAAATCCAGAAATGTCACATGGAGCTCCTTCCTCTCCTTTTTTGCTGATTGAATTTGTTCCCAAATCACACTAATGTGTCATAAGCATCCTCGAAAACCTGGAATGCCCACTTTTTGAATTGAAGTGTCGATGAAGCAGTTCTTTAATAGGTAAGTTGACAACCTCTGAGCAATAATGCTGAAGAAAATCTTGCCTACTACATTTAATATGGAGATAGGGTGAAACTGACTAATGCTGCTGGAATCTTTTTCTTTAGGTATAAAGACTCCACCTGCTCTGCACCATGCTTTTGGTACTATCTGCTTTTTCCATGCTATTTTTATCAGATGAAGCTCCTGAAGCACTCTTGTACACTCTGTATGGAACTCCATTAGGCCCTGGAGATGATGAAGCCCGTGCTTTTTTCACAGCTTGCTCTACTTCTTTCCACTTAGGTACAGAGTCATCCATTTGGTATTCTGGTGGATTGATAGGTGGAATATCTGAAGGAATTGACATAGGCTCCTGCCTTTTTGAATCTGTATGCATTTCCCCCAAATATCTCTCCAGCTCAAACTTAGATACCTTTAGTACGCCATTCTTCTCACTAGTTAATAACTTCTTTACAAACTTGAATGGGTCTTTATAAAAGTTAGTTCTTGCACGCTCCTTTTTTATAGCGTTTCCATAGGCGCTCAGCTCTACGCAATGTTGCAAGCTTACTGTTACCTGTCCGATCAACTTTCTTATCATTCTCATCTATTGCCCTCCTGATTCCCTAGGAAACTTTATTGAAGAAATGTGCATGATAATCTTTTCCCTACCAAGAGAAACTTTCTCACTCTTCTTTGAGAAGTCAACCTCCCATCTGACAGTTCCAGTCCCCTTGCCTTTTCCTCATGCATTCATTCTCCCTGACATTTAACAGCTGCAAACCCCCCCCCCCGCCCCCAACAAGCACACACAAACAAGGGAGGAAATGTCCTAGACCTGGTATTCAGTCACCCATCTCCAGCTACAGACATCAATGCTATCCAACTCCATATCTCTGATCATCACTAAGTATCATTCACCATCACCATCCCTATCCTGAATACCCAACTATCAATATCTCTCATGCTCTAAAACCTCTACTCTTTCCTTCCCTTCCTCTGTGGCTTCCTGCACAGTATGATCCCTTTTCCTCTCTGAGGCTGGAGTGACAAACAGACCTTTTCCTCTTCACATTTTTATCATCCATTTACCTCTCTGCCTTCTATCTTCAAAACTCAAGTAGATTTCTCGCCCTGTTTCTTGACTATCATATGTGTTGTGCAGCAAACCGAAAAAAAATTAGAACAGTCAAGAGAAAGTGGAAGAAATAACAACTGTCACAGCTCAGCCGGATCAGAACTCCAAATCCCAAGATGCAACGCGTGCTACTCAGGCACGCATGCGCTCTCCATCCCCGGAGTTCTGATCCAAGACACCTGTCACTAATCACAGACTCACACTCAAGCACGGCTACTTAGGTTTGCCAGTCACAGAGTTGCGTTGCAAAGTATACGCTCAGTGAACCTCTTTCTCTGCGTTACCAAGCCTTCCGATTATCTTTGATTACCTCGTTACCTCGACCTTTGTTTCCGCCTTCGACCACGCTCTTCGTCTGGCCCTCCTTACTCTGTTCGTCCGATTGCCTGACCCCTGCCTGTTACTCGTTTACGATTCTGCATTATCCTCGTCTCTACGCTGCGTCCGCCGCTTGCTCTTGCCTCCGTGCCCCTTCCCCACCGAATCCGTGACAGAATACTTCGCCGCCTTATTATGGAGGCAGCGAGTAGCACCGGTTGGCCTCAAGCCACCGGAACACGGCCGGATGATCAGCCAGCATGACCACACGCCTGGACGCCCTCACCGAACAAGTGACTTCGGCTACACCAAGCCCGCCGGGCGGCGTTCGCCACGTTTATCTCCCACACCGCAGCACAGAAGTACGATGGAGATCCCGCGCCGCTGCCGAGGCTTTCTCTTGCAATGCTCACTGTTTTTTTCCACTTACCCGGAGATGCCGGGCCCGTAAGATCATCCATTTCATGGAGCTTCTGACCCGGAGAGCTTTGCTCTGGGCAACAGCCGAGTGGGAGCAGGCAGCCACCGTCATTACACATACGGGGAGCTAGCCACAGAATTCCGAGCCGTCTTTGATCACTCCCCTGACTGCCGAGAGACGGGGAGGGGCTCCTCACCCTGAAACAAGGAGCAAGGAGCGTCGCGGACTACGCCCTCAAATTTCGCGCTACGCCGCGAAGTGGCTGGAACCAACACGCAAAACAGTGTTTCGCCAGGGATTAAATGCCGACATAGTGACGGAGCTGGCATGTCGCGACGACCAGCTCACCCTGGATTCCCTGATTGACATCGCAATTCGCCTGGACCGGCTGCTCCGAAGCCGGCGCTCCGTGCGCCCTCTTGTGGCGGTTCCAGAACCTGCACCTCCCGCAGTGCCCATGCAGCTGGGTCGTGCCAAGATCAGCACACAGGAGAGGGAGTGAAGAAGCCGCGAACTTCGCTGCTTCTACTGCGGAGGGGAGGGACACTTCATTCAGCAATGCTCCCTCAAGCGTCCGGTTGTCCAAGGGAACCAAACCGTCCCCAAAGATCCGCAACCAGGGGTGAGTGTTGAATCAGGAATGTGCCCTTCTGTTCAATCCGCATTCGTCATGAAGATCCGACTCGAATACTCAGGTATATCTTGTGTCCTAGAAGCGCTGATTGACTCGGGAGCGGCAGGGAACTTCAAAGATCAGACCACCGTTCTAGAGCACAACATCCCCATCCGTCCTCTCCTCATCCCGCGTCGTATCCAAGCTATTGACGGCACCCCCGTGGGAAACGGACTCATCTCCCACTGCACTGAACCCATCGTTCTCCATACCAGCGCTCTTCATCAGGAACAGATCATCTTTCACGTCACAGTATCCGCACGTCACCCAGTGGTCCTCGGTCTGCCCTGGATGGACCTTCACAACCTCACAGAGAAATTGTGCGCTGGTCACCCCTTTGCCTGCACCATTGTTTACGAACCCCGGCCGTCACGGTGGCAACCACTTCCATAGAAAGCCCAGAGGAGAAGAAGCTCCTCCAAATTCCCCCCGAATACCATGACCTTCGTGAAGCCTTCAGCAAGGTGAAGGCTAGTGGACTCCCTCCTCACAGGCCCTACGACTGCGCGATCGACCTATTACCAGGTGCTACACCCCCACGTGGGAGAGTTTATCCGCTGTCCCTAACTGAACAGAAGGCCATGGAAGAATATATCCAAGAGGCTTTGCACCAGGGCTACATACGTCCATCCACATCCCCAGCTTCAGCAGGGTTTTTTTTCGTGGAGAAAAAGGAGGAGGTCTAAGGCCCTGCATCGATTATCGAGGCCTCAACCAGTGCTGCGTAAAGTATCGCTACCCGTTACCTCTGGTCCCTGTTGCCCTGGAACAGTTACGCTCAGCCACCATTTTTACCAAGTTGGATCTGCGCAGTGCCTATAACCTCATCCGGATTCGTGAGGGGGACGAGTGGAAAACCGGGTTTAGTACCACGTCTGGCCATTATGAGTACCTTCTCATGCCGTATGGGCTATCCAACGCGCCCTCGGTTTTCCAGTGTCTCATCAATGACGTGCTGCGTGACATGCTAGGAAGAAATGTCATAGCTTACATCGACGACATTTTGATCTATTCCAAGTCAAGGGAGGAACATATTCACCATGTCTGCCAGGTGTTGAGGAGGTTACTCCAGAATCAACTGTACATCAAAGCGGAGAAGTGTGAGTTTCACAGAGACACTATTTCCTTCCTGGGATACATCATTAGCCCTTCACTACAGCGCCTGTTCTCAAGCATCCCGACCCATCCAGACCATTCGTCGTGGAGGTGAATGCTTCTGAAACTGGGGTAGGAGCGGTACTCTCACAAAGGTTCGGAGATAAGCCTAAGCTCCACCCAGTAGCATTCTTCTCAAGACGACTCTCAGCGTCTGAAAGAAATTATGACGTGGGTAACAGAGAACTCCTGGCAGTAAAGTTAGCTCTCGAAGAATGGCGTCATTGGCTAGAGGGAGCGGCACACCCCTTTGTTATCTTCACCGATCATAAGAACTTGGAGTATTTGCGCACTGCAAAAAGGCAAACACCGCGGCAGGCCCGTTGGGCCCTGTTCTTCACCAGGTTTCAGTTCACGTTGTCTTACCGACCTGGGTCAAAGAACACAAAGGCCGATGCCCTCTCCCGTCTGGATCACCCGGAAGTTAACAAGGACCAGGAGGAATACATTGTTCACCCCTCGTATATCGTCAGCACCCTCGAATGGGAACTGGACAAAGAACTAGAAAACATCTCTTCGTCTCGTATCCCCACAGCATGTCCCACAGGCCGACAGTTTGTACCCGAGGAACACCGCCAGGCTACCGTCGTCTGGGCACACACCACCGTCGGCACAGGTCACCCGGGAGCACAGCGAACGTACCTCCTACTAAGGGAGAAATACTGGTGGCCCAACATGCAGAAGGACATCCACAGAATAGTGGCATCATGCTCGTCCTGCGCACAGAATAAGGTCCCCCGAACGCTTCCCATGGGCAAGCTCAAGCCCCTACACATTCCGGAACGCCCATGGTCTCACATTGCAGTGGATTTTGTGACAGACTTACCGGAATCCCAGGGCAACACAACCATCCTGGGTATAGTGGACCGGTTCTCAAAATCGGTACGCTTCATCCCTCTACCCGTCTTACCCACTGCCTTTGGGACTGCCGAGCTGCTGTTTACCCATGTCTTCAAGTATTTCGGCATCCCGGAGGAGATCATCTGTGACCGGGGCCCCCAATTCACATCCCAAGTCTGGACTAGTTTCATGTATAAGTTGGGGGTCACGGTAAACCTCACCTCAGGATATCACCCACAGTCCAATGGCCAAGTGGAACGAGTCAACCAGGAATTGGGCCGTTTCCTCCGCACCTTTTGTGCAGCCAATCCCGGCGATTGGGACAAGTTCTTGCCATGGGCCGAATACGCCCAGAACTCGTTACGTCATTCAGCAACTAATCTCACCCCGTTTCAGTGCGTACTGGGGTATCAACCCCCTCTGTTCCCGTGGAATGCAGATGTCACTAACTCACCCGCAGTCGACCAGTGGTTTGAGCGGAGTGAACAGGTATGGGCAGACACCCATCGACGTCTGACACGGGTCACCGACTCATACAAGCGCAAAGCCGACCGTCGCCGCAGCAACCAGCCAAGTTACCAACCCGGTGATCGGGTATGGTTGTCTACAAGGGACCTGAGGCAACCACACAGCTGCAAGAAGCTCGCACAGAGGTATACGGGCCCCTTCAAGATCCTGAAACGCATCAATGAGGTCACCTACCGGCTGCAACTACCCCGGCACAGCTGCGTCGCCCCTTCCTTCCACGTCTCACGCCTGAAACCGGTCGTTCTCGGACCCTTAGCATCTGATGTGCCCTCTGAGACGCCTACGCCTCCCCTGGATATCGAAGGGCAACCAGCTTACCATCTCAAGGGCATCCTCAGCTCCAGGTACAGGAGGGGTAAGCTGGAATACTTGGTCGAGTGGGAAGGCTACAGTCCTGAGGAACGCTGCTGGATTCCGAAGCAGGAAATCCTTGACCGGCAACTCATTAGTGACTTTCATGCCTCGCATCCTGACCTCCCGGCAACGCGCCCCCGGGGGAGACCTAAGAAGAACGTGGCTCCCGGAGTGAGCCCTTTGAGGGGGGGTTCTGTCACAGCTCAGCCGGATCAGAACTCCAAATCCCAAGATGCAATGCGTGCTACTCAGGCACGCATGCGCTCTCCATCCCCGGAGTTCTGATCCAAGACACCTGTCACTAATCACAGACTCACACTCAAGCACGGCTACTTAGGTTTGCCAGTCACAGAGTTGCATTGCGAAGTATACGCTCAGTGAACCTCTTTCTCTGCATTACCAGACTAACCACTAATCCACACAAGCTGGCCATACCGGCACTCATGCTGGCAATTGTATCGACAATAAGTTGGATTACTTCAGACTGTAGAGAAACTTCATATTGCAATGAAGCTTGTGGTGTCTAAGTTTTCACAGGACGTGATTAAATCAGAAAATCATGGCCACCACGATCCAGTTGTAGGGGCTTATATGATCCGTTGGACAGAGTAGCCTTACAAGCTGACAAGCTAAAGGGAGGTGAACTAACTGTTTATATCAACAAATTGTGGTGTCAAGATGCCGTGGTGGTTTCTGCTTATTGCTCTCTGCAATATAAAGCTAATGACAGTAAAATACCGACCCTTCTACATGCTGCGAGAGCTGATGGCAATCATTATAACAGATGTCTATGTTAGCCAATGTCAGAGCTCTACAATAATATCAGAGAGCAACATTCTTGACATGTTCTTCATTGTTTCTGGAGACTTTAACCAGGCAAGTCTTAAATCTGTTCTGCCTAAATTCAACCAGCATGTGAATATTGCAAACAGGGGGAAACATACACTGGACTTGGTTTACACAAATATTAAAAACTCATATAAAGCTTCCGCCTTGTGCCCGATGCTGCCTGGGATAGGCTCCAGGTTCCCCATGACCCTGAAGCAGGAATAAGCAGTAGAAGATGGATGGATGGATGGATGGATGGATGGATGGATAAAGCTTCCACACATTGGCAACTCTGACCACCTGGACATTATGCTCAATCCAGCATACAGACCCAGGGTGAGACAGGCCAAGCCAGTGGTCAGAGAAATTAAATGTGGCCATAAGAATCTAGTTCACCACTGCAAGACTGTTTTGAGACAACACAGTGGGACCTTTTTAGAGAGGCAGCAACACATGGCAGAGTTACTGACATACACGTCCATCGTTGGCTGTATTAATGAATGCACAGGTGATGTGACAGTGGCCAAAACCATTAAGAGGAACACGAATCAAAAACTGTGGCTAAGTGGAGAAGTCTGTTCACTGTTGAGAGAATAAAATGCTGCTTTTAAATTTGGGGATACTGCAGCATATAACCTGGCAAGAAAAAAATCTTCTTTTTTCAGTCTGGCTTTAAAGTGGTACATTTTCCAAAGACTGTTCTTGTGGCAATCACTGTGAAGCCCAATACTGCTAGATCAGCCAAAGTGTCAATAGTCCTTATCCTCCTCAACCTTTCAGCAGTGTTTGACACAGTCAACCACAAGATGCTCTTGTCTGTCCTTATGAGTTATTACTGGGAATTACTGGCACAGCCTGACAGTGGTTTGCTTCCTACTGTAACTGGAAGTTATGTCATATCAGGTGACATGGAAGGGGATCCACATATGATCCATGCAGACTCTCCACTAGTGTCCCATAAGAATCAGTACTTGGTCCTCTTCTACCTCTATACCTGATATCTTGGTGAGGTCAAATCCTCACATGCGTTTTCATAGCACTGATATGTGGATGACACTCAACTTATACTGTCTTTTCTTCTCTCAGATAGTCATGTTTCTGTTCAGTTCTCAGCATGTCTGGCAGACATCTCAGCATGGATGGCAGCTTATCAGATAAAAATTAATCCCAGCAAAATGGAAATGCAGTTCATCCCAGGTGATGCATTCCCATGTCAGGATGTTGTGATCTCCATGAATAAATCTCAGATCTCACCTTCTGTCACTGCAAACAATCAGCTGTTCTTCTTTCACATTGCTAATCTGACATGGTCATGTTGATTTCTTCTTTACAATTTCAGAAGGATTCATCCATTTATATCCAGACAGGCTATCCATCATTACCCAGATGAGGATGGGTTCCCTTCTGAGTCTCATTCCTCTCAAGGTTTCTTCCTGTTTCAAGGTTCCTGGTTAAATAGAGATTGAAAAACAACACAAACATGGGTGTCATTTGTAATTCAGATTAATCTGGTGCTATTATGGTCTTGTTGTTTTGTTTCATTCTTTGGAAGTACCTAATCAATGGATCACTCATCTGTCAGTGGATTCATAAGTGCGATTTCCCCGATGGTACTTGCCTCGTTTTCAGCCATTGTAAATGAATCATCGCTATCTTCGTCCGCTGTTTTGGCATCACAGGGCATGTCACAGCCAGTTAATGATTCAGTATCGATTAGGAAGGAGCTGGTTAATTCCAAATTGTTGGGAAACAAAATATTTATCTTAAATTATTTTATTACCTCTGGAAACCTTGACTTTTTATCTGTGACTGAGACATGGCTCTCTGCTGGAGATATGAATCCTTTTTCAGGACTTACCTCATCTAATTACAACTTTTTAAATTCTCATCATCAATCTGGCAGAGGAGGTGGATGAAGGCCCGAATTTAGCCTATTACCCAAAAACACTTAAAATTCAACATAGACCAATACTCACATCTGTAAACACAGTTGGAGATACAAAAAACACACCAGCCATGAGTGAGAAGAAGCAAGGGTCCAGAATTTATTTCCACCAACCGAGATCCACACCAATGAGAATTTTCAGAAGTGATCCGATCTCCTGGAGCATAAACTCCAGTATATATACAGATTGATATTGCCTTCTCTGATCTGGGCTCTGACCATTCTTATCTCTTCTCACTGGCCAGCCCCCCTTCTCTCAGTATTCTCCTTATTACACCTTTGCTGGTCATCGCTATCCCATGTCCCCAGGACTCACCCCATTTTCTTCCCCCTACAGCTCTCCTCAGGATTACGCACCCACCAGTCCTGTGAATTTTCAATAAAGTGACATATTATTCATACTAGGTCTCCCTTGTGTTTATTTAATGTATATTTTATACACACCAAGGACTTATATCTGTTTTCAAAAGATATTTTCCCTGCTTGATATATCGCTTTGCTTATTTGTAAGTCGCTTTGGATAAAAGCGTCTGCTAAATGAATAAATGTAAATGTAATGTATTTTTAACCACAACATTCCCTCATCTGAGGCTATAAAGCCTCACAAACTAGTATATCTACATATTATTTTGAACCCCGTCCCTTTTTTTTTTGATTAACTGTGTACCCCCTAAATAGTGTTAGCATGAATTGCTTAGTACTAATATTGGATCTACATGTCCCTATTTTTCTCAACGGGGCCTTAAAAAACCCTTAGTTTTGTATTTGTCGGGACCTGCAGAGTCTTGCTTCCCCCTAATAAAACAGAACCCCAAACCTTCGCATTCAGAGGTGGACGAAAAAACCTGACCTACTATCATGAAAAATTCCCACCCTGCCATCCATATGCTCGACAGCACGATTCTCGTGCCTGAGTACATCAGACTTTGTTACACATCACATGTCACGGGTTATATCACAAACATTTTATAACAATCCAACTTGACAGTCTCTGTTGGCAGTATCTCTGCATGCTGGTTGTCTTCAGCTCAAGCACTTTACGTACTGTGAAGAGCCACCCTTTGGGGAGAGGTTGGTCTGCCATTGACTTGAGAGTTCTAGATAATGTCTCTTGAGGGCAGACTCCCCGTTGACAGCTTCATACAGCTTCTTGGATCCTTGAACATCCTCTGGGAAAATCTGAAAATCCTCGGGGGTTGCATGTTCTTGTAGTCAGCTGCTGCCTTGTAGTCTGCTGCTGCTTCAGCCATTCTTTCGCTGCTCCTTGGGTCCCATCTCTGGGTGAACACCTCCCACTGTTGAGGCGGTAACGCCTTACCCATAACAATGCACCCAGCACAGTTCCTGTGAATAGATAGCTTCATACATAACAGTTAGTTGTCTCATATATGTTTTTGATTCATCCACAATTACTCCAGTGCCAGTACTTCATACAGAACAGACACAGACATGGGTCGACCCGTAAGCATTTCATGCGGTGTTAGATACATATTGCTGTTAGTCTGCATGCAATAGGTCGTTAATGCAAGAGATAGAGCATCTATCAAAATATGTTTAGTATTAGCACAAATGACATTAAACTTTTGATTGTATGCCAGATCTAAGAACTACCTCTCTGGTCAAAAGAAAAATTTAAGCACAAATATCATATTCAGATTGTCCTCCACCGTTGCCTGTAAATACAGAGATCATTCCCCTATCTTCCCCCTCTCACACTGGCTTAAAACCAACGGTACCCGTAATACATACAGTGTAAAGTGCATAAGGTACAATTTGCTTGGTATGTTAAGGTGGCGTTCCACTGTTTTATTCTAAAACCTCACTGCATTCACACAACTCCAAACAGATCACGCAATCCATGGGCATAAACGTCAGTATTTATCTATATATTTATATATTAGCAATTCTACCCTTAACCATTTTGTACTCTGTAGTGATAGCTTTTAATTCAGCCAATTGGGCAGATCAGGGTGCTCATAATGTTTGCAAAATTTCAGACACAAAATCTTTCAGATGAAACGTTAAAAAATTTAAAGTTTAAGCTCGAGGACGTATGAGTCTTGGCTAGGCAATCGTGAGTGTTCTCGGTTAGTGGCTCCACAGTATTAATTAGGCACTACAACACTACAGTTGGTGTCTTAGGCACACTAATAGGTTTAAGAGTTTCATTTTGGGTGGCACATAGAATAACCCCCTATCGTCATAACCTGTCCTTTCAAAATCTAAATGACCTGGTGTCAGGGTTGTCCAAAGAACACCCAGATCTCAGGATTTTTGTCATGTAGAGAGAAATCAGTGATCCACTGCAAACCATACTTGATAATGTCCAGGAACATTTGTTGTGCTTTATTTTGGGTGGCACATAGAATAACCCACTATCCTCATAACCTGTCCTTTCAAAATCGAAATGACCTGGTGTCAGGGTGGTCCAAAGAACACCCAGATCTCAGGATTTTTGTCATGTAGCGAGAAATCAGTGATCCACTGCAAACCATACTTGATAATGTCCAGGAACATTTGTTGTGCTTTATGGGGCAGAGGATGACCCCGATCATGTCCTGTCGGCCTAGGGAGCATGCAAGGGAATCTCTGACCACAGAGGAGTACACAGACACAGCCCACAGCCCCTGAAGGAGATGCTCCCAGGTGTACTACTCATTCTAGGAATGTTAAGGGGAGTAACGACCTTGAGCTCTCACATGCAATCACTTGGGGAAAAAAAAAACGCTGATCAACAACAATATCATGTGGAGTGGGTTACATCTTTATATATATATATATATATATATATATATATATATATATATATATATATATATATATAAATAAATAAATATACACAACATACTATAAGTAATGGAGCTACTGGGATGACTAGTTAATTGATTTTGTGTAAAATGCCATCCTCTTCCAGCCTTAAACATTGGTTACTGGGTGTGTTGTATTGCAGAACTTATCGCAGTTGTTATCACAGCTTGCTGTAATAATGCTAGGCTAAGTGGGCATGGGCATCCCTTCATCCTTTTCTGAGGATATTATTTACAGGACACAGGATGACTATACTTTACTTTAGCTTATTGCAGTGTACATGTTACTTGCCGTGCTTCAACCTTATGTAGCCCATAACGTGCCAGGTATGTTAGCATTCAGGATGAGGGATGCCATCATCACTGTTCAATTTGGAAACTGGAGACAGACATCTGGGAAGACACAACTGCAAAACCCATCATTAAATTTTCAATTTATGCATCAGATCTAGGCCTATTGAAAATGTGAATCCTTTTCCCATGATTCACAATTTACTGATTTTAATAATGCAGAAAGCCATTAAAACCATTAAAAATGAGGAGATTTCTGCTGTTTACAGAGCACACACATTGTTTGATATAAATAAATCACAAGGCCCTGATTGTGTGGAGTCTGTACTTCTAAACTTAGCAGCTAATATTATTTCATCTCTTTTAACTTACCTTTTTAATCTTTTATTAGACAATGGGGTTATGCCAGAAATTTGGAAATCAGCTTTTTTTCTTTCTTTTTTATTTCTTAGCCCAGGGAAATCCAACTATATTAGATCATTACAGTCCAATCCCCAAAGCCTTCTGTCCTATCAAACACTTTTAGAAAGCCTCTTCAGTGAACCGTTGACAGTGTGAACCGTTATCAGTGTGTAAAAAAGTCTAAGGTCATAAAAACATATCACCACCACCACAGCTGTTTTGAAAGTCTTAAAACAATGTCACGGTACCTTCTGCACTTTTTTGTTTCTCGATTTTATCAAAGGCCTTCGACACAGTTGATCCTGAAATATTTCTTCAGCGATTAAATAATATTGGTCTATCTAATTATTTAAAATTATTGATGTAATCTCAACTTCTCTAACCAAAGGAATAACACCTCTCATAAAGGGGTCTTCCACTGTCATGTTTAGTTTATCTGTAAAAGAGTTCTTGTCTGTTGTTTTAAAAATGCAACCTCAATTGGCAAAGATTCATTCTTATCCCTTCCTGAATTTTCATCTGAAGGATATTGAGAAAAGAAAACAAACCTCTTTTAGTCTAGGACTATTTGTGATGTACACTAAACTTATCTATTAATATCCCATCTGTACTAACGAGTGATAATCCCCATACTACAGAACTAATAAAAAAGTTGAGAGCTAGACATGTATTTACAGTTCGCTAGTCTCTCTTATCTCGCTAATTTTTATTCAAAACAACCTAGTGAATTTGTTTTTATGAGTATAACAATAGTGTTTAATCTAAATGGTAGACATGCATGCACCCCTTTGTCCCTTATTAACTAATGACATTTAAATTTTGTTCACTTTATTTAAATATATCTAATTAGGAGTAATGTAAATATTTATTTAACTTAGTCTAAAATAAAACTTATCATCTATAAGCTTTGTTTAAATTTAACACCAATTTGTTTCCTTTGCTGAGTGCCCATTTGTGAAAAGGCATAAAATTCCCTCTATAAATGTATCGATTTCATTTAAACTTTATTCGACCATATTAAGGTAGTGTTAAATCTACTTATATCACAAACCACATTTCCCATCCTGCACTGCGGTCCACAAACATGGCTGCCATGGACTGCAATTCCCAGATCTCACACACCTTCATCCAGTTCACAGCTCAGTCACAACTACAGTATAAAGATTTATCAATTCACTTCACAGATTGTGCAGTATATGCTCCATTCCTGGTGCTTATGACCACTGCGCTGTAGTACTTAAATATAATAATAATAATAATAATAATAATAATAATAATAATAATAATAGTAATAATAATAATAATAAACTTTATTTTATAAAGTGCCTTTAAAGCAGCTTCTCAAAGTGCTGTACATAAAAACACAAATCACAGAATGAATAAAAGTTAATTAAAACGAATACAACAACCGTAATAAAAAACAAATATAAAACAATCAAAAAGATATCAGGAATCAAATGCGAGTCTAAAAAAGTGTGTCTTTAAAAGAGCTTTAAAAATGCCAAAGGACTGAGCTTCCCTGAGTTCAGGGGGAAGAGAGTTCCAAAGTGATGGAGCATAGACAGAAAAAGCCCTGTCACCCATAGACTTAAGGTGGGTTAGTGGAACCGTTGGTAGATTACCCTGTGAGTTAAATGTGAGTATTTCACGTTAAATATTGTGGAGCCAAACCATGTAATGCCTTGTATGTCAACATCATGATCTTAAAATCAACACGGAACCTGACCGGGAGCCAGTGTAAGGACTTCAAAACAGGAGTGATATGGTCATATCTCCTGCTTCCCGTCAGGATCCGGGCGGCAGAGTTCTGAACATAATGCAATTTGTTAATTGTAGTTTTAGAAACTCCAGCTAAAACGGCATTGCAGTAATCCAACCGCGTGACAACGAATGAATTGATCAGCTTTTCAGCGACAGATAAGTTTAGCATTGATCTTAATCTGGCTATATTTCTGAGGTGAAAAAAGGAAGCCTTCACAGTGTTCTGAAAAAAAATATCAAAAGTGAGGTTAGTGTCAAAAATTACACCAAGGTTCCTCATCTTACTTTGGAAGTCTAGAACAGAGCCATCAACAGATAGAGACAGTGAAGCTGCTTTGCGAATCTGATGATGGGAACCTATAAGCATGACCTCGGTTTTCCCACTGTTCAGGCACAGAAAGATATTATTCATCCATGTTTTTATCTCAGAAATACAGCCAGAAAGATTACAAACATCAATGCTTTCACCAGATCGTGAGTGAATGTAGATTTGGGTATCGTCAGCATAAAAGTGATAATGGAGGCCAAGTGTTTGCAGCAGATGCCCAAGTGGAGATAGATAAATATTGAAGAGTAGAGGGCCTAGAACTGAACCCTGAGGAACACCAGTGAGCACCGAGCAAGTGTCAAGTGTCAAGTGTCAATGTATTACAATTTTCAGAATAACAAATTAGTCATTCATCAATATCCAAGCAATGCTTTGAAAGATGGGATACCTATAAATTATAACTTGTCAAGCTATAAGCTTCTCATGATTTAAAGCATGAGACATGAGTGTCTACTGTGACTTTTTCTCCACAGGTAATTTGCATTTATGTTATTTGAACTGGGATGAACACACATCAGTCATTGCTAGAGTAGTGTGTATTGTGCAAACTACACTGAGTGTGCCATAGATGCCTGTCTGCATTGCTATCATCTGGGCTTGTTGTCACAAACAAGTCTGTAAGTTTGGCACATTTACTTGTGTCTTCCTCTTATGTCTTTCTCTTCCTTAATTTGGCCTTTTCCATTCCCCTTTTCTTTTTTGCGGTCCATATTGCCATATTTGCTGTCTATAGTGACTGATGTTGTGTATAAATTAACCTTTTTAGCCTAAATCAAAAATTTCAGAGACAGAGAGTTTAGTAGACATCAGAAAGTAAATAAACTTGAGACAGTCTACAGAAAGTCCAAATTATGCAAACACACAGCCCTTTATATACTTCTAACTACTGATTATACATATATATTCTTTTTAACCAATGTTGATAATTCAATTATGCTTAAGTAATAATTCTAAATGTTGGTTACACATATTGAATACACTTCATTAACATATCCAAATGTTAGTTACACATATTTATTATGCTTCAGAAATATTTTCTATACTGACAACAATACAGAGTATGTAAGCATGAAAGGAGTGAACGTAGGGTGACCATATTCTGTTTTTATGCTGCTACTGTCAAGCAACTGTTTGATGCCAAACACAACAGCACTTCACCTTCACGCGTTCGCTGAGTCTAATGAGACTGAAGTAGGCTAATGGCCAATAGTTGCTGCAAGCCTTTTATAATCGACCAATTGGTGTGCGAGAAGGTGGGAATTACAGAGAGAAGTTAAAGCAATGCAAACATGCACACACATGATGCAGTATTAGACCATAAACACATCATAATTTTCTCAAATTATAATTCGGATGCTTTTTTAAGGTCCGAAAAAGAGGACGTATGGTTACCCTAGTAAAGGCCATTTGAAAGAGATGATGACTAGGATCAGATCATGAACTAATAGTTATGTAATTGAAAAGACAGTATGAGTCAGAATGTGCATATTGGATTAATCTCTTCAGTGTAACTGGGTACTGGCGTTCAAGCAACCAAGTGAAATTTTTGGCAGACCTGAAAACTACATGGGAATCTTGCAAGTAATAAGTGATTTTGAACCTTTTGTTCAGCTCATGAGTGATCAAGTGCTCTCAGATTATTAGTGATGTTAAAATGGCCAAATATATTTTAAATCGGTGTTCAGAATCAAAATGTTTTTATTCATCAAATACAGGGTGTACAAAAAATTCTATTTGGTATAGTGTCACACATTATACAGGACAGAACATTAACCAAATGTACGATATATTACATTACAATACACCTGTGCAAGAAGACACTTCAAAAAAAGTATAATGTGATATGTGGATACTGCTTATACAGACTCTGCCTCTCTAAGATACTCTTTTTATACCCAATCATGTTACTGACCTTTTGCCAATTAACCCCCAACTTTTTTGGACTTGCGGTTGTAACTACACTCCCAATGGTGCATTGTAGCTATAAATTGGAAGTGTTTTGTTGCAAAGCTTTACCAAAATGTAAATGGAGGACAGAAATATTGTAGCTCTGTAGAAGAGGGCCAGTAGCTGCTGTTGGTGTTTCTGTGCCATTTGAGAACCTGTTGGATGATTGTGCCCAGGAATCTGTGCGACTTTATATGTTGACTGTTGAGCAACTTATTATTATAGGAACCTGTGGTGGATGCTTCCTTCTGAAGTCAATTTTTGTCTCCACAGTTTTTTGCCATATTCAGATCCAAGTTGTTAGCATGACACCATACCACCAGACCTTTAATTCATCTTTCTCAATGAATCAGATCAGGGGGGTATCTTCTGCAAACTTGATGAGCTTGTTGGAGTCTCTCTCAGAATTTAGCATACACTAAATTTTAATGGGTTTAGTACTGCAATGTAGAATGGGTGTTTCTGGAGGTGTGGCGAAGACACCTCCTTCCAAAAACAATTACAGGCCACCGAACATGCGTAGAATACTTGCGCAGCAATTCCTAGGGTCAGTGATGAATGATGAAGGACAAAATAGTCATACCAATAACAATTTTTCCAATGTTTTAAAAAAATCTTCAATCTTGAAAAAAGTCTTGAATGAACTGGTTCTTCAAACGTTTTTGTTGTCAACATTGCACTTTCTGTGTAAATAAAGTTGTGTATGAAAGCATGGATAATTATGAGTTTGTTTTTTATAATGGGGAAACAGCAATTCTGAGATTAAAAACAACTAAGGTTTCACTGCAGATTTTTAGTTTGGCATGATTGGACACGTAACAGTAATATTTTTCAAACTCGAAACCCTTGCAGTCATGGACAGGTAAATAGTAAATGGCGCACTTATATAGCGCTTTTATCCAAAGTGCTTTACACTGTGTCTCATTCACCCATTCACATAAAATCTGATTAGCAACTGATTAGATTTGAACAAACGAACAAATGATGTGTACATTAGTTTGCCTTTTATGCATATCTTTACACAATCACATAAGTCGGATACAAACATTTTGCAGAGCTTTCAGGTTTTTCCATGAATACCAAATTATGTACATGCTCCTATACACAAATTGTGAATTAATCTATACTTATCCAGCTTGATAAATGAGGCCCAGTATGAGTGGTGATGAAGTGTAAAAAATAAATAAATAAATAAATAAATAAAAATGTAAAAAAATTTCATTTAAATTATGTTTATGTTTAAATCAATCACGTCTTATGTGTCTTATATGCTTTTATTTCTTACTGCCAAAAATTTAAAGTGCTGTTTAAAAAAAAAAAATTTAATAAAAAAATAATAATAAAAAATACATTTCACATTTCTGAACCATAAAGGTTGGGAGGTATGGTAATACAGTATAATCAGAATAAACACCACTAGATACAGGGCATCCAGAAAGTATTCACAGCGCTTCACTTTTCCCACATTACAGCCTCTTTCAAAACTGGATTAAATTAATTATTTTCCTCAAAATTCTACAAACAATACCCCATAATGACAACATGAAAGAAATGAAAATCTTTTCAAACTTAATAAAAATAAAAAACAAAAAAAGCACATTTATATAAGTATTCACAGCTTTTGACATGACACAGGATGCTCAGGTGCATCCTGTTTCCACTGATCATCCTTGAGGTGATTTACCTGTGGTAAATTCAGTTGATTGGACATGATTTGGAAAGGCACACACCTGACTATATAACGTTCCCATAGTTAACAATGCATGTCAGAGCACAAACCAAGCTATGAAGTCCAAGGAATTGTCTGGAGACCTCCGAGACAGGATCGAGGCACAGATCTGGGGAAGGGTACAGAAACATTTCTGCAGCATTGAAGGTCCCAATGAGCACAGTGGCCTCCATCATCCGTAAATGGAAGAAGCCTGGAACCAGCAGGACCCTTCCTAGAACTGGTCAGCCAGCCAAACTGAGCGATCGGGGGAGAAGGGCCTTAGACGGGGAGGTGACCAAAAACCAGATGGTCACTCTGACAGAGCTCCAGCGTGTCTCTGTGGAGAGAGGAGAACCTTCCATAAGAACAACCATTTCTGAAGAACTCCATGAATCAGGCCTGAATGGTAAAGTGGCCAGACAGAAGCCACTCCTCATTAAAAGGCACATGACAGCCCACCTGGAGTTTGCCAAAAGGCACCTGAAGGACTCTCAGACCAAAGATTGAACAAAAAATTGGAGGGTACCAGGCACCACTAATCACCTGGCCAATACCATCCCCACAGTGAAGCATGGTGGTGGAAGCATCATGCTGTGGGGATGTTTTTCAGGAGCAGGAAATGGGAGACTAGTCAGGATCGAGGGATAGATGAATGCAGCAATGTACAAAGACGTCCTTGATGAAAACCTGCTCCAGAGTGCTCTGAACCTCAGACTGGGGCGAAGGTTCATCTTCGAACAGGACAACGACCCTAAGCACACAGCCAATATAACAAAGGAGTGGCTACAGGACAACTCTGTGAATGTCCTTGAGTGGCCCAGCCAGAGCCTAGACTTGAACCGATTGAACATCTCTGGAGAGATCTGAAAATGGCTGTGCACAGATGCTCCCCATCCAAACTGATGGAGCTTGAGAGGTCCTGCAAAGAAGAATGGGAGAAATGGTCCAAAAATAGGTGTGCCAAGCTTGTAGCATCATTCTCAAAGGTGCTTCAACAAAAGTATTGAGCAAAGGCTGTGAATGCTTATGTAAATATGCTTTTTGTTTTTTATTTTTAATAAATTTGCAAAGATTTCAAACAAACTTCTTTCATGTTGTCATTATGGGGTATTGTTTGTAGAATTTTGAGGAAAATAATGAATTTAATTCATTTTGGAATAAGGCTGTAACAAAACAAAATGTGGGAAAAGTGAAGCGCTGTGAGTACTTTCCAGATGCACTGTATGAGGGAAGAATGATATTGTGTAGATTAAATTGTTATATCACATGAGCCTGGTCCTGTGAGCAGTGATATTTTAATCAGGCTTCTTTCGTGTGTGAATGCTCTGATGTCTTCGGAAATTACTGTGGTCAGTAAAACTCCTTCACTGTGAACAGTGATACGGCTTCTCTCCTGTGTGTATAAGCTGGTGTCGTTGAAGCGCACCCTTATGAATAAAACTCTTTCCACACAGTGAGCACAGATACGGCTTCCTTCCTGTGTGAATGTGATGGTGTTGTTTGAGATAATCTTTGTGAGAGAAACTCTTCCCACACTCCGAGCAGTGATACGGTTTCTCTCCTGTATGGATGCGCTGGTGTAATTGAAGTTCATTTCTTTGAATAAAACTCTTCCCACAGTGTGAGCAGTGATGTGGCCTCTCTCCTGTGTGAATACGCTGGTGTCGCTGAAGATTACTCTGATGACTAAATCTTTTTCCACACTGTAAGCAGTGATACGGCTTTTCTCCGGTGTGAATGCGCTGGTGTAGTTGAAGATTATCCTGTTGAGTAAAACTCTTTCCACACTGTGTGCAGTGATACGGTTTCTCTCCTGTGTGAACACGCTGGTGTTGCTGGAAATGACTCTGTTGAGAGAAACTCTTTCCGCACTGTGAGCATGGATACGGTTTCTCTCCTGTATGAATGCGCTGGTGTCGCTGGAAATGACTCTGTTGAGAGAAACTCTTTCCGCACTGTGTACAGTGATATGGTTTCTCTCCTGTGTGAACGCGCTGGTGTCGCTGTACAGAACTCTGACTAGTAAAACTCTTTCCACACAGTGAGCAGGGATATGGTTTCTCTCCTGTGTGAACATGCTGGTGTCGCTGGAAATGACTCTGTTTAGAGAAACTCTTTCCACACTCTAAGCAGTGATATGGTTTCTCTCCTGTGTGAACGCGCTGGTGTTGTTGGAGTTTAATCTGATCAGTAAAACTCTTTCCACACTCTGCACAGTGTTGCAGCTTCTCTCCTGTGTGAATGGTAAATGGTCTGCATTTATATAGCACTTTTTAACCTCAACAGTTCCATAAAAAACGCTTTACACTGTTTCACATTCACCCATTCACACACACACCAATGTCACCAGAGCTACCATGCAAGGCACTAGCTTGCCACTGTGAGCAACTTGGTGTTCAGGACACTTACATTCATTTATTGCATTTGACAGACTCCCTTATCCAGAGCAACTTACAGAAGTGCTTTGAAGACTCTATCAATAAATAAATCCTGATACTGGTTCACTAGATCATGGACTAAGAATATCATGAGTCTTAAAACTCTATTGGGAGGTAATATAGTAAGAATTTTTAAAAAATGAAAAGTACTAATTTAGAGGTAGGTCTTTAGATATTGTTTGAAGACTGCCAGTGACTCAGCTGTTCGGAAATCTTGGGGAAATTCACTCCACCACTTAGGCACCAGAACAGAGAAGAGTCTTGATGCATGCCTTCCTTGTACCCTGAGAGATCGTGGGACCAGTCTAGCAGTGATAGAGGTTTGGAGGGTGCATGGTGGAGTGTGGGTTGTGATAAGTGATTTGAGGTAAACGGGTACTCATCCATTTTTGGATTTGTAGGCAAATATTAGAGTTTTAAATCTGATGCAGCAGCTACAGGAAGCCAGTGGAGGAAGTGTAGTAATGTGGTAGTGGGGGAGAACTTGGGAAGATTGAAACCAAGTCAAACAGCTGCATTCTGGATCAATTGCACAGGTTGAATGGCACTCACAGGAAGACTGGCCAGGAGTGAGGTGCAGTAGTCCAGTCCCGAAATGACGAGACACTGAACCAGCACCTGAGTGACTTGTGTGGATATAAATGGACGAATGTCCTGATGCATGTCAGATTAGCGATGTGAGAGGAAAAGGACAGTTGATTGTCCATGGTTACCCCAAGGTTGCGTGCAGTAACTGAAGGTGGGATCAAAGAGTTGTCCAGGGAGATCACAAGATCCTGATATGGTGATCACAAGTTTCATCTGATGAACTGCCATCCATGATGAGATCTAAGCAGAAACAAAAGGATCTGAGGGAGGGAAGAAGAGGATGAGTTGAGTGTCATCTGCATAGCAGTGGTATGAGAACCCATGTGAGGATATGACCTTACCAAGAGACTGAGTATAAAGTGAGAACAGAAGATGACCAAGTAATGAGTCTTGTGTGGCACCAGTGGAGAGCCTGCAGAGATCAAATGGGTGGGCAAGAGAGTCTTGTGCTTGACTTTGTCACACTTCAGCATGTGGAGTCATTTGGGCCAGGAATCGAACAGCCAACCCTACGATTAGTGGATAACCTGCTCTACCAGCTGAGCCACAGCCAACCTGTTACTGGAGATAGTCCTTGCGATTAAAACTCTTTCCACAGTGCTGAATTTATTTATTTATTTTGCAGGGAGAATTGTCTGAACTGATAGTGTCAGATGATATCTGCTGACTATTGGAGCCTTTGTGGGCAACTGAACCTCATATATAATTTCTCCTTCTTCTGCAGTCTTGTATAACTCCTAGTGGCATCTCTCAATGTGTTTGTCAAGATAAATTTGAGATTGGAGAGGAAAGCGAGCACAAGGAGCAGGAGAAGATTTGCAACAGAACTTCAGACACTTTTGTAGAATTCAAAGTAAAAAATATTACAACCCCAATTCCAGAAGTTAGGACACTGTAAAATGTAAATAAAAACAGAATGCAGCAATTGGCAGTTGTCACAATCTCACCAGCAGATGGCACTGCAGAGGCGATGTGCACAGAGAGCCGGAGGGTGCGTGTGCACGAACCAGAGTGAGCACATGCTCATGAGTTACATAGGAACCAAGGAGACTTTGTTTACAATGGACATGTGCGTTTATTTCTGTTTTGTCTCCGCTTTGTTTAATTATTGGTGGATATGAGAGGGTGCGTCTCAATTGTTGCCAGCTGTCAGCATTTAAGGTAATTGACAGTTATTTAAACCTTTTCTTTTAATAAAAAAAAATTTACTATTTTTTTTTTTTTTTATGTTCTATCTTCATGTTTCATGCCTCGGTTCAAGTTTGATGTTTTTGTTTCCCGTTTTCTGGTACATTGACATTAGTTGTAAATAAAGAATTTCATCTGCACTTGCTTCCTGTTCGAGTCCATTTAGAGTCCGTTAAGTAACAGCAGTTCTCATAAACCCATATATTATTCACACTAGAACATAGAAAACAAAATGTTTAAACTGAATAAATGTACCATTTTATGAAGAAAAAAAAAAGTAATTTCATGGCTGCAACACGTCTCAAAATATTTGATTTGATATGAAAATATTGAAAACAGATTTCTCCAGATTATTGGAATCTTTTGATTATATTCTGTACTGTAGATGATGAGATATTCATAGTCTTCACAATTTTACGTTGAGGAACATTATTCTGAAATAGTTAATCAAATTGAAGATGTAGATTTTCGCAGATAGGTGAACCTCTTCCCTTCTGAAAGACTCTGCCTGTCTAAGATCCTCTTCTTATACCCAATCATCTTACTGAGCTGTTCCCAGTTAATCACCAGCTGTTTCTTTTTACTAACACTTACTTTTACCGCCTTTTGTTGCCCCGTCCCAACTTTTTTTTTTGTTGCGGCCAAAGACCAAAAAGTGGGTGAGGCAGTTCCTGGGGCTATATCATAGGTTTGTGCCTAATTTATCGGTCATCACTAGTTGTAGCTCAGTGATTAAGATGTTACACTACTGATTGGAAGGTTGTAAGTTCAAATTGAAGCACCACCAAGCTGCCACTGCTGGACTATGAGCAAAGCCCTTAACCCTAAAATACTCCATTGTATAAATGAGAAAATATAAGTCGCTCTGAATATGGGTATCTGCCAAATGCGATAAATGTAAATGCTTATTGACATCATTATAAAGGGAGTGCCTTTTCTGATCCAATGAAACCATGTGGGGGCCTAATGTTGCATCCTCCTGACATTTCTCTACCTTTTGTTTTGCAGACTGACGCATCAGACAGAGAGCTGGGGACCATTTTCTTCGAGGTGGTGGAGAGGGAGGAGCTCTGGAATATCTGGCCATCGAGTCCTCAAACTCTGGTACACCTCAAACTTGGGCACCCCATTACCCTTTGTCCCAATCACACCACTCTCCAATGGCTCCACTGCATGAAGTATGCCAATACACAGATCACTCTAAACCTAGATCCTTTCTAGCCAATCGAATTCAAGGTGGTCCACAGTATAGGGGCACGAATCATGATGGCAGATTATCTCTATCACCTTACATCATGCCATCTAATGTCTTATTGCATTATTACATGGCTACTGATGTACATTATAAACATTTCCTGATTTGGAAAAGCCATTGGTGTTTCGAAACAGAGTTTTCTTACTTAGTCACATAAATTAGAAGACAAGAAGTTTGCCAGAAAGTTCCAAGGGCCTCTGGTTCAAGAGTTTAATAAAGTCATGTTCAAATTTCCATTTGTTGTAATGTACTGTGAATGAACAATGACTTATTTTTCTATTATTTCACAGTTTCCAGGGAACAGTCGTATAAACATGAATACAAATATAGTACTAAAGAGATACAGATAGTGGTATTGTGTTAACCCTTAGTGTAAATAATAAAACCAAAAAGAAGCTGTGTTAGGAGGGTATTGTATTACTTTACACATTAGTGTAAAGATATGACCTGTTAAATAGAAGTAGGAGCATCCAGTGTGCTTTGCATCACCTCTTTGCAGTCAATACGAATTAAAAAAGAAATTCAATTCAATTCAGTTTTATTTGTATAGTGCTTTTAACAATGGACATTGTTGAAAAGCAGCTTTACAGAAATATATCAAATTAATTCTTGTTTGATAATTCTGTGTTCCTGTTGAGGAAAACCTCGAAGCACACAGCATCCTTGAACTCAACTCAGTTCACGAAAAAATTTAACGCGATTGAGATTTTAGCTTTACTGAAAATTTTTATCATAAAATTATTTTTAAAACCAAATAAATATTGCAGAATCACTATGTATGGACCTTACCACTGAGCGAGCACTTTATATTCCAGAACTGGGCAAATGTAGGGCCTACATCACTGGCATATTTCTCTTCATACCACACCAAGAGCTCTTCTCCTGGATTAATGGGTCGACAGCAACGGTACAGAATCCCTCCTCGATATTGAAACGCCACAAGATTTTGCTCACCATCACTATGAGCACAGTTCACATACCTGAGAGTTTGAGATAAAATGGCAGAAAGGGGAACAAAGAAAAACATATACCATATTGTTCTTACATAATGCAATTGAAAAAATTAGCAACTTATTTATAGTTTTTTATTTATTAGAATGGACTTTGGACATTCAGTTTTCAATTTCATTGACATGTATTGTTATGACTCTGGGTATTCTGCTAAAGCTAGTGGTGTCGCATTACCTGCGTTTGCACCTATGCGATGAGCTCAGTCGTAAGCAAAGTGCTGCCTGTATATCTTGCCATTTATTTTATTTTATTTTTTTTAGCACACAGTGTTTGGGAGACACTCAGGCTGTAGGAGGCATTTATCAGGTTAAAACAGGCTGTGCTTTTCCTTTGTATTGGTTTAATTGACCCAGGCGAACAGTAAGTGGTAAGTTTTTCTTTCTGGATTTTTTAGTTGGAACTTGTTTTAGCACCGATTGTCAGATAGAAGCTGTAACTGTGCTTCCTTGTTGCTACGAGCTGTATACTTGTTGCTAGATTAAAGCAAATTCCGGTACTCAGTTTCGGTCGGGAGTCGCTCGTTCACACGTTCCACTCATTGTTTTGCTAATTAAAGAGGCGTGCTCAGCTGAAACACATCAGTATTTATTAAGTAAGAAACGCTGAGGCGGAAGCGTCAGCTCTTGTCGTGTGAAGACCAAGCTCGTGTAAAGACCTGCGAGTCTACCTGCGCGAGTCCACCGAGCAAGGACACCGACAAGACACCACACGTGCTGCTAAGTATACTTTTTCTCCCTTATTGTTCTCGTTTACCTGTGTACACACACTAACATGTGTCATCAGTTTATCCCTGTCATTTGCCACAGGCGCAGACGGTGGCACTCTCCCAAAAACGGACGCAACTTGGACAACCTATGCTCTCTGAATGCGGCCTCTGCAGGTTCCATCTCATTCTCAATCGGACTTTGGAACTGCCAATCTGCTGTCAACAAGGCAGATTTCATTTCTGCATTTGCAACCCACTCTAACCTCAGTGTGCTGGCTCTGACTGAGACTTGGATCCATGCTGAGAACACTGCCACACCAGCTGCCCTGGCCTCCAACTTCAACTTCTCCCATATCTCACGCCCCAACAGACGAGGGGGTGGTACAGGTTTGCTTCTCTCCAAAACATGGAAATTTACCTGTCTTTCTCCCTCTTGCTCATACACTTCTTTTGAATTTCATGCTGTTATGGTCACTGTCCCTGCAAAATGCACTTTCTCGTTGTTTACCGTCCTCCAGGTCAACTGGGGAAGTTCATCGATGAATTCGACACGCTACTATCCACCATCCCAGATGATGGAACTCCTCTTCTGGTCCTTGGTGATTTCAACATTCATCTAGACAAGCCACATGCAGCTGACTTCCTTGCTCTCCTTCACACATTTTACCTCAAGCAGCTCACCACACCAGCAACCCACAAAGCCGGCAAACAGCTTGACCTCATCCTCACACGTAATTGCACCACACACGATCTTCTCATTAGTCCTCTCCACACCTCTGACCATTTCTTTATCCAGTTCTCTATTTCTCTCCCCTCACCCCCTTCACTGTCTCCTCCTTCCATCTCTTTTCGTCGCAATCTTCGCTCCCTTTCCCCCTCACATTTCTCCTCCATTGTCACAACCTTACTTCCCTCTAACAACCACTTTTCCTCACTTGACGTAAACACCGCAACCGACATGCTATGTTCCACCTTAACATCTTCTCTTGACAGCATATGCCCCCTAACCTCCAGACCTGCTCGCACATCACCCTCTAGTCCTTGGCTCTCAGAAGCTCTGCGTAGCAACCGGGCCAAACTAAGAGCATCTGAAAGGAAATGGTGCAAATCAAACAATCCAATTGACCTAACCAATTACCAGACACTTCTCTCCTCTTTTTCCAAAAGCATCTCCATTGCTAAAACCACATACTTCCAAGATAAGATTGGTAGTTCTCCCAACACCCGCATTCTTTTCAAAACTTTTCCTCTCTTCTCTCTGTCCCCTCCTCCCCCTTCCCCTTCCTCTCTCACTGCAGATGACTTTTGCAAGTTTCCTTTTCCAGCAAGGTTACATCAATTAGGAACCAGTTCTCAACCCCAGACATGCATAGACCAACTCCTCCTCCACGTACCTCCCAACTGACTTCCTTCTCTCCCCTCTCAGAGACTGATGTCTCTAAACTCCTCCGCTCTAGCCGTCCCACAACCTGTCCCCTTGACCCTATCCCTTCTCAACTTCTTCAGTCCATCTCTCCCACACTATTACCTGCACTTACACACATCTTTAACACATCGCTCTCTACTGGCACATACCCTACCTCATTTAAGCAAGCCCGGGTTACCCCACTGCTTAAAAAACCATCACTCAATCCTTCTATAGTTGACAATTACAGACCTGTTTCCCTCCTCCCCTTTCTTTCCAAAACTCTCGAAAGAGCCGTTTTTAATCAACTCTACAATTTTCTCACACAGAACAACCTCCTAGACACCAAGTAGTCTGGCTTCAAGAGCAACCATTCCACGGAGACTGCTCTGCTTTCCGTCACTGAAGCCTTACGACTAGCAAGAGCAACCTCTAGATCATCTGTCCTCATCCTACTTGACCTCTCTGCTGCCTTCGACACTGTGAACCGTCAGATCCTCCTATCAACTCTCTCCAACCTGGGCATCACGGTTCTACGCTGGGTGGAATCCTATCTTTTGGACAGATCATTCAAGGTATCATGGAGCGGAGGTATTTCTGAAACTCAGCAACTCACAACTGGGGTTCCACAGGGATCAGTTCTGGGTCCACTCCTCTTTTCTATATACACTACATCTCTCGGTCAGGTGATTGAGTCTCATGGCTTTTCCTATCACTGCTATGCTGATGACACTCTATTTGTCCTTCCAGCCTGACGACCCATCTGTTTCTGCTCGCATCTCTTCTTGCCTGTCAGACATCTCGGTCTGGATGAAGAAGCACCATCTTCAGCTTAACCTGGGAAAAAATGAGAGCTTCTCGTCATCCCAGCCTATCCCTCAATCAACCAGAACTTCACTGTACAGTTCAGCTCACTTACACTCATGCCAACCAAGACGGCCAGGAACCTTGGGGTGATTCTTGATGAGGCCTTGACCTTTACAGACCACATCTCAGCAACTGCAAGGTCCTGTAGGTTCATCCTGTACAACATCAAGAAAATCCCACCATTCCTCACCAAACAGGCTACACAGATACTAGTCCAGGCTCTTGTCATCTCTAAACTGGACTACTGCAACTCACTGCTTTCAGGCCTCCCAGCCAGCTCCATCAAACCCCTTCAAATGATTCAGAATGCTGCAGCGCCTTTGTCTTCAACCAGCCCAAGACTACTCATGTCACACCCCTCTTCATCTCCCTCCACTGGCTTCCTGTAGCTGCCCGCATCAAGTTCAAGGCCTTGATGCTCACCTACAAGACCTTGTCAGGAACAGCACCCTCCTACCTCAACTCTCTCCTGAAGGCAAGGGTACATTCCCTCTCGCATCTGCGATCGACTAGCGACCGACGTTTAGTAGTTCCCACTCAGCGAGGTGAGGGTCCCTTTCCAGAACCTTCACACATACCATTCCCCAGTGGTGGCATGCTCTTCCGATCTCAATCCGGACTGCAGAGTCTCTCACTATCTTCAAAAAACAGCTAAAGACCCACCTTTTCCGTGAACACCTAACCAACTCCTAAAAAAAAACACAGACTTGCACTTACACCTCTACTCTGTACACTTTGCTTCCTCTGGTATTCAATTAATGGATCTTGTATAGTAGCACTACTTGTATTGTTCCCTGCTTGATATATCGCTTTGCTTATTTGTAAGTCGCTTTGAATAAAAGCGTCTGCTAAATGAATAAATGTAAATGTAAATGTATACACACACAAACATGTGCAATTAGAACATTCTGAAAATCACAAGCATTAATTAAAAATTAATGGAATTAATCGTGAAAATCACCTAGCAATATGTCAGAGATGCAGACTGTGAGAAATAGGTAAACAATCTTCCAAGAAATTAGAAATTGTAAAATTAAAGACTAAATAAAGACCCAACAAGCAGTGTATTCCTCACCTCATCCAGTTAGCATGCACCTCTCTCTTAGCATCTATGTATTTTTCACACTGCAGACTCTTGTATATCTGCAAAAAAAAAGGCACATTTACATTTTATCCATTAAATCGACACATGAGCATATGATTATATGATCAATATCCTCTTCTAACAGAGTTTTTAATGTTTGTGGCCTGGAAAAGTCTCTGACGAAAGTTCCGGCTGTGTGGCGCTTGTGAAATATATTATTCCAGTCTGGCTGGTCTCTTTAATTTCTCTTTATGTTTAATCATGAGGTTACTGTATACTGTAACAGCTTTGCACTAAACTTTATTTTGCTCAGTTCTAGAGGCACCACCATGAAGGTCTTGACATTTACATATTCACTGGCCACAGAAACTGCAACAGAAGCAGCTACAAAAGCAAAAGATTAGGCATGGGAGGAGTTTGGAGAGGCCATGCAAAAAAACATTATGTGGCCCCAAAAATTAAAACCATGGTAAACCATTCAGCACCACAGGAGGGGGAGACAAGATCATGCATAATCTTTGCTAAGCAAGAAGGGGTGACCTCCACTGGGGATATTGTTTTAAGGAAACAATGGAAGGATCTTTGAGAAACTCCATAACCCAATGGGCATTCCCCGCCTTCAGAAGGCAGTTTTGGAGTCCACTTCCTGGGCTGAAATTACTTTGGTGGTTGGAAATCTTCAAAGTGGCGAGGCTATAAGGATGGATGAGATCTGGTGAGAGCTGTTAAAAGGTACGCTGGACAGGGCTGCAGTTGGAGATATGTGGTGCAGTGCCTTTAGACTAGCAAACTGAAAGAAACAGTGGTACCTATTTTACCTATTAAGGTTACCTAATTACGCTTCTCAATGTACTAGAAAAAGACTATGACGGGTCTGGAGAGGAGACTCGAGTCTGATAAGTGTACTTAAGATTCAGGAGAAACAATGCTGGTTCCACCCAAGCCATGGGACCAGTTCTTCACTCTTGTACAATTTCATGACGAGTCAGAAGTGTACGCTAATCCAGTTTTGCATATGTTTTGTGAATTTTGATGCCTACAATCATGTGACTCAACATTTGTTGTGGGAAATACTGCAAAAGGTGCGATATGCAAAGGTACTGCTGACCTTCCTTTTAAAGCTCTCAACAGTTCTCATAAAGACCCAGTTATGATGCCCTTTCCAAGCTGGTGGCACTCTGGTGATGCCAAACTTTAAAGGAGTGCCTAAGTAAAGTCAACATTTTGTCATGGTCAGCTCCTTGTGTATTTATCAAAATACAGTCAGGGGAAAAGAAAGTACACTCACCTTCAATTCTGTTTTTATTTCTCAATAACAATTAAATAACAAAATAACAATTGTGAGGTCCTCACCCATTTATAAAAAAAAAAAAAAAACCTCAGGTGACAAAAAAAAAAAAAAGATTTAAATATGCATAATTTTTTTCTACAAAAAATAAATAAACATTCAGAATCCAGGTGGGAAAAAATAAATACACCTTATAATTCAGTAACGTGTAGAACCACGTTTAGCATCAATAATGAAGTAAACACATTTCAGTCTCTCACATTGTTTTGGAGAAATTTTATCCCACAGAAATTTTATTTACAACACTGCTTCAGTTAATTGATGTTTGAGGGCATTAGTTTATACACAGCTCTCTTAGGATCCCTATTGCAGCATCTCAGTTCTGGACTCAGACTTGGCCATTCCAACACTTTGATTTTTTTTTCTTCTTTTACCAATCAGATGTCAATTTGCTGATTTCAAGTTGCATGAACCAATTTCAGCCCAGCTGAAGCTAATGGACAGATGACGTCTCATTTGTCTCAAGAACAATCTGGTATAAAGTGGAGATCCTCGTTGTCTCAGTGACTGAAAGTTCGAAGACCCGTGGCTGCAAAACACGTCCAAATCATCATCAACCCTCCACCACTATGCTATGAGGTGTTTCTGTTCATAGGCTATGTTTGGTTTTTGCCAAAAAAGGTGCTGTGCATGATGGTCAAACATCTACACCTTGGTCTCATCAGTTAGAACAATATTGTTCAAGAACTTTTGTGGATTGTTCAGAGGCAATTTTGCAAACCTAATTCATGCTGCCATATTCGTTTTTTAGAAAGAGGGGGCTTTTTCTAGCCACCCTACAATACTTCTTCAGTATATTTCTGATTGTACTGAATATAAACATTCACATGTGCTTCAGAGGCATGTAGGTCACATGATGTAGGTCTTGGGTTTTTCTTTATATTTCTGAACAATATATGATCTGACTTTGGATTGAATTTGCCGAGATTGCCATTCAGACTTACAACTGTCTTGAAGGTTCTCCATTTGTACACAATCCTTCTCAGTGTAGAATAGTGAATTTCAATTTGTTTGGAGATGGCCTTATAACCCTTCCAAGATTGATTCCCAGTAGGAACAGTTGCTTCTCTGAGGTCATGGCTGATGTCCTTTCTTCTTAGCATGATGTAGCCACACACATGAGTGCTCCAGAACACCAAACTGACTTAAGTTCTGCTTGTATAGAAGTAGTCACATTTCTTAATAATTAACTAATCTTGTTTATGTCATTAGTAACACTTGGATGCTAATTACTCTCAATGATTGTGGAAGTAAGAAGGGTATACTTATTTTTTTCCCAACTGGTTTTTGAATAGTGGTTTCCTTTTTTGAGGAAAAAAAAGACTACATATTGGGTACTTATACTGCTTCGTGTTTTGTCACCTGAGGTTATTTTACATTACATTACATTTATTAATTTAGCAGACGCTTTTATCTAAAGTGACTTACAAATGAGAATATACAAGCAAAGTGATATATCAAGCGGAGAACAATAGTGCTACCATACAAGATCTTAGTAGTGCTACCATAAAAGGTCTTTTAATTGAGTGCGCAGAGTAGAGGTGTAAGTGCCAAAGTAATTTATTTATTTATTTATTATTTAAAAGGATGATGTGGGGTTGGCGTTTTAGGGGTTAGTTAGTTGTTCACGGAAGAGGTGGGTTCTTGAGCTGTTTTTTGAAGATAGTAACAGATTCTGCTGTCCGAACTAAAGTTGGAAGTTCATTCCACCACTGAAGGACAGTGTCTAGGTTCTGGAAAGGGATTGTGAGCCATGCTGACGCTACTAAGCGTCAGTCATTAATTGATCGCAGATTGCATGAGGGGACATAAACCTTCAGGAGAGAGTTGAGGTAGGAGGGTGCTGTTCCAGACAAGGTCTTGGTGAGCATCAAGGCCTTGAATTTGATGCGGGCAGCTACAGGAAGCCAGTGGAGGGAGATAAAGAGGGGTGTGACATGGGTCCTTTTGGGCTGGTTGAAGACAAGGTGTGCTGCTGCATTCTGAATCATCTGAAGAAGTGTTTTGTTTATAGAAGTTGATGAGGACAAAACAATGGTTATTTAGGCCCTGATAAATAAAAACATAGAATTGAAGGAGAGTGTACTTCCTTTTCCCTATGACTTTATGCACATGCGCATGAAGAAAATCAACATTACCACAATTCTGGGTGTGTTTAGTAAGGTTAATCTAGCCGATTTACCGCAGCAAAGAGGTGGAACTGCCTTTTTAGTGTAAAGCTAATAGTAAACAATTACATTTCTTAAATTAAAAAAAAAATCTTTTAGGCAACAGTCCTCAGATCAAGCCCACACATTCAGATTCCTGCAGTTCAGTTAAGCATATCAGTCAGTAAAATGTTCTCTAGGTTTTAAGTGCTAGTAATTTGGAGGAAGATGAAAGCGTGTTTAAAGTGTCTCCACATATCATTGGCAACAAGAAACTGGTATTGATTTGAATTAACATTTATCCAGTAGTGAGAAGACAAAAAAAGGTAACATCACCACCATAATTTCACTAGTGTAGTGAAATATACCCCAAAATTTTAATTATATCCAAATATTAAATGTTTATTTATTTGTTTATAAATTAATATTAACTTACCACCCAAGAGTAGACACTGTTCATGGCTTCCTCTCGGTCTACCAGCTCTCCCTGGTAGGGTCCGAAATGTGCACCTACTGGAACAGTCTCCCCCTTATTAAACACTCCCAGGCCTGCCTCAGGAATACCGGACTTCTGAATCTCCAGCCCAGGAGGAAGAGTTTGTCTGGCTCGGTCAGCGACCCCCATGCGTACAGGACTATCAGCGATGAACAGTGACAGACCATGGACCTCACACTTACTAAAGAAGAAGGATTTGCAAACCTCACAATCTGGAAAGAGAGAAAACAAAACCATGGGGAGAAATGATGCCCCAAATATTTTTTATTAGATTTATATTGTTAATTATTTTTAAAAGTGCAATTTATACATACATGTTAAACTATATTTCCCAGCAAAATGTTCGATTTTTCAGGAATGTCAAATGACACAGAAGAAATGTGTAAACATTAACAACATAAAATCTGAGTAGGCAGAAAGAAAAAACAAATTTTAATGCTGTAAAGTAAACGGGCGGGGCTAACGGCAGTAAAATGAATGGGCGGGGCTGACCTGCTCTAGCTAGCTAGCTAGCTGGAGCGATGGATGGATGGATGGATGGTAGGTAGGTAGGTAGGTAGACAGACAGACAGACAGACAGATAGACAGACAGACAGTTAGACAGATAGATAGATGCTTTATTAATCCCCAGAGGGGAATTTAAGGTGACTCCCTTCAGAACCTTAGTGCACTACATGATATGTAGGGAGAATAGTCAGTGAGAGAGTTACTGAGCTCCAGACTGGACTCTATAGTATCCTGATATCTTACAGAGGAAGTCTTTAACATCAGTTTCTTCCTCTTTAATGGAGACAACTTCAGGTATGATGTGGAAGCCATTTCCATGGTTACTGATGCTCAGCTCCAGGGTCTCTTTCTTCACACTGCCTTCTGTTCCTCCATCTTTAGTCTCTGTTTTCATCTCCTCACACAGCTAAAGATCAAACAACAAAAACATTTATTCAGCAAACAACATCCACACTGTTTATAATTGTCTTTATATCCGTACAGACTCTAGTTCGCTAATATAAAATAGTTTTATATTTTTCAGTCCTGATTAAATATCATTAAGTTGTGAGTGATTTGCAAGACATGCAGTACCCGACGGAAGACTGGTCACACTTTAACATCATATTAATTTCTCAGACACACGATCATTCAGCTTTACCTGTGAGCGAGCAGGATCAAGAGCTGGAGACTTCCTGGAAGAGTGCAGTCTGTTTCCTGCTGAACTTTTATTTAAATTCCTTTACCTAGAAAAATATCATTTATACATGACTGTAATCTATAACATTATTTTTATCAGACAAGTTATTTATTGAGAATGAGAGTGTAAAAATTACTTTTCTGCTCGTCCAATCATGTTCCATCTTTACCAGAAGTGGTCCAGGTTATTGTCTCCAGTCTGACCAGATGCAGGAACACTGGCTGTGTTTAAATGTAAAGTCTGAATGAAATCATTTACTTAACTAATTTAATTTAATCCTAATCAAGGGCTCCTGTGGCACAGAAGTCACAGAATATTTTAACAGTGGTTACAGGAGGAAAGGGTCACAACTTGCTCTGTATGGGGCTGCGTAGATGCAGACCGTTCATCATGCCCATGCTGAACCCTGTCCACTGCCGAAAACACCTACAACAGGCATGTGAGAGTCAGAACAGGACAATGGGGTCATAGAAGACAATCCTGTGGAGGGAGTGTGATGTTCTGGACAATATTCTGCTGGGGGTCCCCACGACCCTGAAAAGGGGTAAGCGGTTGAAGATGGATGGATGAACGTGTAGGCAAAATTGTTAATGTAAATGTGTATTTCAGTAATATAGCTAAGTAGGGGGGTTTCAGTTATCAGCATTTCTATTAAAACATAGATGTCTGCAAAACTAACATTTTAAATGAAATATTGTTAATTAATCAATATTGAATCGAATCGCCAAATTGGTCGCAGTGCAAAGCCCTAGTGTTCACGCAAGGAATTTGGTATTCATGAAAATCCTGTACATTCGGAAAAACGTTTGTATTCCTGCTCCTGTGTAAATTTATGCATAAGAAGACTGACTAATGAAAACCTCAACTGAACGACTTCAAATCATATAATCTGCATGGATTACTGTACAATTGTTTATGGTTATTACGCTCACAGCATTTAGCAACTAATAGAAGAGCTTTGGAGTCAAAAACACATCCTCGTGCTAGTTCACTATGTTAATTAATTAATATGAAAAATAAAGAAAGTGTGACAAAACAAATCCATAAATTAACACAAATAAAACTAATAATTTAATTATGGCAAAAGAAATGGAGGTATATAAACGGAGGACGTTCCGGTCCGTCTGCGCAGAGCCGTGAGCCGTAAACAAACGACTCAGCTGATCGAAGATTCAGCTGATGGAAGAATTCTTTTATTATTATTAACTATTATATATTATTAGATATTTTTTATTGACATAGAAACGAGTCAAAATACTACTGCATTTTAGCCTTTACCCTGATAATGAATTTAGTGTAAAATGTTATTAAATGTCTTACTGTTCTAAATAAAACTTTCATAATTCAGTTGTTTTATTAACTTAAAAGCACTGTCCCACTTTATCTGAAAATACTCTTACATTTAGAAGCAGCGCCTACAAGTGCTCAAATGTTCAAATCATGATCACATTAAAGCTATAATGAAATATTATTGTTCCTAATGTTTTGGCCTCTCGGTGTTTACAGGGAGAATGGCTAAAGCGCACAGCGCCAGTTAAACTCACCTCCGGGTTTAAAGCAGAAAGGAGTTTTAAATCCTCGCGGAAACGCGCTTTTTAAATTGAATTATAAACTCACAGTCTCAGATAAAAAAGAGTTTATTGTCAGGTAACGGAAATGTTCAGGAGAGAAACCTTTCCTTCTTCAGCATTTTCTGGAGGTTGTAGACGCCGCTCTCTGGTGCCTTACTGCCACCATCAGGACAGAGGTGGAGTTTCAGGGTGGAATCTAATGAACTGAATGAAAAATCCAAAAGACCTTCTAATCAGTTTTGATATGTTGTAGTTTCTGAGTCTCTGGTACATTATTAGAATGAAAACAGCAGAAGGGTCTCTACGCGTTATCTGTAACTCCCACTGATATCCACACACGTGGAGAAGGACTGAAGCATTATTCTGTTATTCTCTCATAAGCATTTCTTTATAAACATTATTCTCTCTCACACTATCATACTTTCTCTCAAACACTATCATACTCTCTCACACTATTGTACTCTCTCTCAGACACTATTATACTTTCTCTCAGACACTATCATACTCTCTCACACTATTGTACTCTCTCTCAGACACTATCATACTCTCTCACACTATTGTACTCTCTCTCAGACACTATCTTCACAGTCCTAATCATTTTTTTCCCTCTCTCTCTCTTTTTGCCGAGCCCCACACGAATTTATGGAGATATTGGAGATCCAGATCCCCTCTGCCTCTGGATGAGCCCAAATCTTCTGCTGGGACTACGGCTGCTCCTAAGGCCATACTTCTCATTTTTCACATTATCTGTGTTACCTTCACATTCTGTGTTACCCAGATGAGGATGGGTTTCCCTTCTGAGTCGGGTTCCTCTCAAGGTTTCTTCCTCAAAAAACATCTTAGGGAGTTTTTCCTTGCCGCCGTCGCCGCTCAGTGGCTTGCTCAGTTGGGATAAATTCCATTTGTTTTCTACCTGTTTGTCTCTGTTTATCTGTTCCTGTTTGTCTCTCTTTATCTGTTTCTGACTGTTTATACTTGTTTTTTATTTCTGTAAAGCTGCTTTGAGACAATGACTATTGTAAAAAGCGCTATACAAATAAAATTGAATTGAATTGAATTGAATACTCTCTCTCAGACACTATCATACTCTCTCACACTATCATACTCTCTCACACTATCATACTCTCTCTCAGACACTATCATACTCTCTCTCAGACACTATAATACTCTCTCACACTATCATACTCTCAGACACTATCATACTGTCTCACACTATCATACTTTCTCTCAGACACTATCATACTCTCTCTCACACACTATCATACTCTCTCACACTATCAAACTCTCTCTCACACACTATTATTCTCTCTCACACACTATCATACTCTCTCACACTATCATACTCTCTCACACACTATTATTCTTACTCACACACTATCATACTCTCTCACACACTATTCTCTCTCACACACTATCATACTCTCTCACACTATCAGTCTCTCTCACACTATCATACTCTCTCACACACTATTATTCTTACTCACACACTATCATACTCTCTCACACTATCAGTCTCTCTCACACTATCATACTCTCTCACACACTATTATTCTTACTCACACACTATCATACTCTCTCAGACACTATCATACTCTCTCAGACACTATCATACTCTCTCACACTATCATACTCTCAGACACTATCATACTCTCTCACATTATCATACTTTCTCTCAGACACTATCATATTCTCTCACACTATCATACTCTCTCTCACACACTATCATACTCTCTCACACTATCAAACTCTCTCTCACACACTATCATACTCTCTCACACACTATTATTCTCACTCACACACTATCATACTCTCTCAAACTATCATACTCTCTCTCAGACACTATCATACTGTCTCACACACTATTATTCTCTCTCACACACTATCATACTCTCTCACACTATTATACTCTCTCTCTCACTATCATACTCTCTCACACACTATTATTCTCTCACACACTATCATACTCTCTCACACAGTATTATTCTCACTCACACACTATCATACTCTCTCAAACTATCATACTCTCTCTCAGACACTATCATACTCTCTCTCACACTATCATACTCTCTCAAACTATCGTACTCTCTCTCAGACACTATCATACTCTCTCACACTATCATACTCTCTCACACACTATTATACTCTCTCTCACACTATCATACTCTCTCACACTATCATACTCTCTCATACACTATTATTCTCTCTCACACACTATCATACTTTCTCACACTATCATACTCTCTCACACACTATTATTCTCTCTCACACACTATCATACTCTCTCACACTATCATACTCTCAGACACTATCATACTTTCTCACACTATCATACTCTCTCACACTATTATACTCTCTCTCACACTATCATACTTTCTCACACTATCAAACTCTCTCACACTATTATACTCTCTCTCACACTATCATACTCTCTAACACTATCTAACTCTCTCTCTCACACTATCATACTCTCTCACACACTGTTATTCTCTCTCACACACTATTATACTCTCTCTCGCACTATCATACTCTCTCACACACTATTATTCTCTCTCACACACTATCATACTCTCTGACACACTATTATTCTCACTCACACACTATCATACTCTCTCACACTATCATACTCTCTCTCAGACACTATCATACTCTCTCACACTATCATACTCTTTCACACACTATCATACTCTCTCACACTATTATACTCTCTCTCACACACTATCATACTCTCTCACACTATCATACTCTCTCTCACACACTATCATACTCTCTCACACTATCATACTCTCTCACACTATCAAACTCTCTCACACACACTATCATACTCTCTCACACTATCATACTCTCTCTCACACTATCATACTCTCTCACACTATCATACTCTCTCACACACTATCATACTCTCTCACACTATCATACTCTCTCACACACTATCATACTCTCTCACACTATCATACTCTCTCACACACTATCATACTCTCTCTCACTATCATACTCTCTCACACACTATTATTCTCTCTCACACACTATCATACTCTCTCACACTATCATACTCTCTCACACTATCAAACTCTCTCACACACTATCATACTCTCTCACACTATCATTCTCTCTCACACTATCATACTCTCTCACACACTATCATACTCTCTCACACACACTATCATACTCTCTCACACTATCATACTCTCTCACACACTATCATTCTCTCTCTCAGTCACTAGCATACTCTCTCTCACTATCATACTCTCTCACACACTATTATTCTCTCTCACACACTATCATACTCTCTCTCACTATCATACTCTCTCTCACTATCATACTCTCTCACACACTATCATACTCTCTCTCACACACTATCATACTCTCTCACACTATCATACTCTCTCTCACACTATCATTCTCTCTCACACTATCATACTCTCTCTCAGACACTATCATACTCTCTCTCACTATCATACTCTCTCTCACACACTATCATACTCTCTCACACTATCATACTCTCTCTCACACTATCATTCTCTCTCACACTATCATACTCTCTCACACACTATCATACTCTCTCACACTATCATACTCTCTCTCAGACACTATCATACTCTCTCACACTATCATACTCTCTCACACACTATTATTCTCTCTCACACAATATCATACTCTCTCACACACTATCATACTCTCTCACACACTATCATACTCTCTCACACTATCATACTCTCTCTCACACTATCATTCTCTCTCACACTATCATACTCTCTCACACACTATCATACTCTCTCACACTATCATACTCTCTCTCAGACACTATCATACTCTCTCACACTATCATACTCTCTCTCAGACACTATCATACTCTCTCACACTATCATACTCTCTCACACACTATTATTCTCTCTCACACAATATCATACTCTCTCACACACTATCATACTCTCTCACACACTATCATACTCTCTCTCACACTGTCATACTTTCTCACACACTATCATACTCTCTCTCACACTGTCATATTCTCTCACACACTATCATATTCTCTCACAAGGAAAGGAACAATGTGGTGCAATTGATCGTTGAGGCTGGATTGATGTACCATGTACCTCATCACTATCTTTTTTGTTACAACCCGCTAATCTTTGGGCTGGGAAGCCTATTTGTATGTGTATTATGCCATGTATTGTGTGTGTGCAGGTCCGATCTCCCTCCCAGAATTTCCAGCCTTCGATAGACTGCCTTGTTCTTACCTCGCATGATGACATCACTAAAAGGCAACCATACTTAAAGAGGAAGAGGAGAGAGAAAAAGAGAGAGAGAGAGCAAAAAAGCGAGAGAGAGAGAGAGAGAGAGAGAGACAGACAGACAGAGAGAGAGAGAGAGAGAGAGAGAAATGATTGATGGTGATGATGATGATGATGATGATGATGGTGGTGGAGGTGGTTAAGTGTGATTTGGTGTTAGAAGATTGTATTTGGTTCGTGTTGCTTACCCTTGTGATTATAATATTCTTTGCTCTGACTGCTGTTCTGGTTCTGACTTTTGCCTGGTTCTGACTGTGAGTTTGGTTCTCCCTGTACCTGTTTATGTGTATTATATTCACCACTGTATATAAGTTTCACTCGGTTTACCGGCAGTAGGGGTGCGGCTGCCATTTCTTTTGTGAGTGGGGTCCTTTTCGTTTCTGTTTTTGGATTAGGGAGTTGAGGAAATAATACAATGCTGGTCAACAGCATACTAAAAACATGAAAAAAAAACCAAACAAACAAAAAACCATACAAAACATCCATAAATCATAAACCAGATTAGGACCCACCTCCCTACTATGGCACAAACAAAGGTTCTATTTAATACATTGGAAAAACAGGGACGAGATCTATCCAACAACTCTGTTTATTGTAATCAATTCAGATTGATAGATAGATAGATAGATAGATAGATAGATAGATAGATAGATAGATAGATAGATAGATAGATAGATAGATAGATAGATAGATAGATAGATAGATACTTTATTGATCCCCAAGGGGAAATTCAAGATTATTGTAAACTTCTGCTAAAAAAAGAGAGCACAATAAGAGAGACAAAATATAAATAATGCAGAGTTTAGAAAAAGAACAAGCAAAGGCAAGAATAAAGTAATGACAAGAGCCAAAAGTGGATCCAATCTGCTTGTTATGCACCGGTAATCCTGGAAGCTTCCAAGAGAGCTCAGGAATCAGCAGGCTTCGTTAATCAATCTCCATAATACCACATCATTTTAGGACTGTTTATGAAACCATTTTTATTAACAATCTTTTTAAATTACTGGTTTATTTCTAAAATGTGTTAAATAATAATAATCTTAGATTTTAAAAGCAACACCAAGTGCTTTGCTAAACATAAATTGCGTCCAGCTCCACATGCAGGATCACAAACCTTTTAGTAAGCACTTCAGACAAGTCTATCAGTGAAGTACATCTTGTTGTGATTATTGTTGTGCCCTTATTGTTTTTATTACTTAACATATCATTAATATAAATGTTACCAAACAAAATAAAAATAAAAAGTTTAAACTGGTGTGTAATAATTTTTGTTACAAACCTATTAACTAGTGGTGGGACTTTTGCTTCCTGTGGCCTGGTGTGTAAATGTGACTGTAGACATTTAACAAAACATCTTGGGGTCTTTTTTCCCCACAATTCATAAGAAATATGTGTTTTACATATGACTGGTGTGTAGGTCTGTTCTAACACACATGCACACATGGCACACACATACACACACCCACACACACACTCACTAGCATGCATACGAACCATCTATAAAAGTCCAACACTTCGAAAGTTTTAACATCGGCAAAGGTTCGACCGAATTTCCAGAGTCTATCCTTCAATACTTCCAGAATCAAACACTTCGAAAGTTTGAACATCAGCAAAGTTCAATAGAATTTCCAGACACCATGGATTTCTCAGCAGGTAAGAATATGTTTTTTAATCAGTTAAATAGTTAAATATAAATTGAAATACAATGTTTATGTAATTATCCAATTGATAATGATTATGATATAAACTTAGAACTAATCTTTCTGAGTACAAAAATCATTATCCTTATCTAGTCATATGTAATCTGGTACGGTACTTTATCTAAAATTTAAATTTTCATTACATTATATTACAGTGCAAGACCGAGTTAAGCTCATCTGATTCTAGTGTATAGGTAATTAAATTTGTCTCTTAGATCTATGTAGTGATCTAAAATGGAAATGTTAATTTATTAAAAGTATATTTTATTTGTTTTACTGTTTATAGACAGCTTGGTTATTATTTCTGATGATGAGATTCCCGAAACAACCGCTCATGACCTTTTGAATCTGAGCTCCACACGTAAGTCATAACATAAAATTATGAATGTTTCATGCTGTAAATCTTTCATACGTGAATATAACATTGTTTGTATCATATTCTGAAGTTGAGGGAAACGTGACTAACAGTGCTTTCAGCGGCGATATTTCAGGTGAGTTGTTGTATATTTTACCTTCTAGTTAAACAGCACTAAAAATAAATAAATAAATAAATAAATAAAGAAAGAAAAACTCTTTCACATGTTCTGTGACTTATAGATACGAGTGATGCAATAGATTACCAAGAGGAAATCATCTCGGAAACCGACATTCAACAAGACATCAAACTACAACAGATCTGTGCAGTGTGGTGTGAATTCTTCGAAGCTAAGACTGATTTATTGGAAAACTTTGGACAGATTGATTATACACTTGAATCTGGTCGAGGTACAGAATTTGTCCCTTTACTTTACAGCACACTTGAAAATGTGAATAGATGTCTCTCAGTGAACATAAAGTTGATTAGAAAATTGTATGAAAGTTATGGCGCAGAAACGAATGAAATGCAGTTCGGATATAGAGACTAAAAAAAAAAAAGAGAAACGAAAATTCTCCTATCTCCTATCTCCTATCCAGAGCAATACTCAAAATGAAAACCCCAGCCAAAATTCCAGTCAATCTGTATCAAGTACACCGGTGACATCGCACGACATATTTTTCGAATTAAATCAATGTCTGTTACAGCTACAAAATAACCTAATCGAACAAAGAGAATCTATGCAGATAAATCCATGTTTAATAGACGTGGTGAATCAAATCAATGAAAATATGTCATTATCTCCCGTTCAGAATATCGTCTCAACTCCAGAAAACGCTCAGGAACCTAGACCGTTAACTTCTCATGATATGATACACGAACTTAATCAAAGTCTTATGAGGATAAATGACTGTCTGGTTAACTTAATTGAAAACCCTACCAATATCGCACAAAATTCGGAAAACGATAATGAGTACAACCATAGAATGGAAAACACCCTCGCCCGATATCCAAGATTCTCAAATGGAAAACACACACTCGCCCAACATCCAAGATTCTCAAATGGAAAACACACACTCGCCCGACATCCAAGATTCTCAAATGGAAAACACACACTCGCACGACATCCAAGATTCTCAAATGGAAAACACACACTCGCCCGACATCCAAGATTCTCCAATAGAAAACACACACTCGCCCGACATCCGAGATTCTCAAATGGAAAACACACACTCGCCCGATATCCGAGTTGATCAATATGGTGATGGATTAGATCCTAATATTAGAATAATTAATTGGGAAAGATTCAACAACGCTGAGATTAGTAGAAGAGTGAATTTTTCTTCTATCGTGAACGTTGACAGCTTTGCAGATTTTTATAATTATGTTTTAGAGATTTTAAACAGTGTAATTGAAATCGCTAACAATTTAATTTCTGTTAAGGATGTAGTCACCGTTGAAATTAGAGGTGATACAATCAATGTGTCATCACACGTTCAATTAGACAACGGTGTCATCGATTTACGTTCTTTTCTGAGCATGCTCGAAAATGCTGTTCAGAGTAAACATGAAATTTTTACCGATAATACCCTTGAAATAGTCATTCAAATCGTCCGACCACCTCGTGGTGGTGGAATTAAAAAGAAGATAGGCCATATATTCAAATCAGAAACCATACGGAAGAAAATGAACCATCTATACATTTTTCACAACAGAGACAACATGTGCTTCGCCTTGTGTGTCAGCCAACTTTTGAATCGTGAAAAAAATGATTTTGAAACCGAAGAAATCACTAGAAAATTACTACACGATGTGGGATTATCCGTAAACACAGCGGTCAGCTTCGCTGACGTATCGAGATTTGAAAGACATTTGAATTGTAAAATCGTAATCGTACACTGTTCTGCTAGCAAAGCCGGATACTCCTTCTTTCAAACTAGCAAGACTCCCCACGAAAAAACTATTTACTTGTTTTTGCATGATAACCACTATTATGGGGTTAAAAGTATCACAGGACTTTCAGGAACAAATCATGTTTGTAATTTCTGCCATTCAGGGTTTGACGTTTTATGGAAACATAAATGCGCTTATAGCTGTAACATTTGCCACGACCCCGATTGTTACAAACACCCTAAGAATGTTACTAAATGTCCAGAGTGTCAGAGACTGTGTACCTCACATTACTGTTTCGAGAGGCATAAAGCAAAGATTCAAACGCGCAAAGGTAAATACTCTATGTGTGAAACGGGTTTCTACTGCGGTAAATGTAAGCGCGTGATACGTGATAAACCTTCTAATCATGAGAATCATGTATGTGCACGTTCGAAATGTATACTCTGTGGCCAAAAACTCGATGAGGATATCGAGCATAGATGTTTTATACAGAGGGCTAGGAAAGAAAATACGGATTATGTGTTTTACCATTTCGAGACTAGGCAGGAAACAGGAACACGTAGCTAATTTCATATGTTGTATTGATTTTAAGGGAGAGGAGTGGGTGGCTGAAGGGGATGATTGTGTCAGTGCCTTCTTTAAAAAGTTTCGGTGTAATACATACCACGGCTACAAGTTTATCTCTCATAACAGGACAGACAGAAGCTTAGTAAAGTTGAGGATTGTGTAAATGACATTAGACGTTGGATGTTAACTAACTTCCTTTTACTTAATTCTAATAAAACAGAAATACTTTTATTATGCCCACGTGTAGCTAGAAGTAATCTTCCTGACTACACAGTAACTCTGGATGGACTTTCTGTTTCATCATGTACAGCAGTTAAAGACCTCGGAGTGATTATTGACTCCAGTCTATCATTTGATGCTCATGTAGATAATATTACTAGGATAGCGTTCTTTCATCTCAGAAATATTTCTAAGATAAGAAACATACTGTCACTACATGATGCAGAAATACTGGTTCATGCATTCGTCACCTCTAGATTAGATTACTGTAATGCCTTACTGTCTGGATGTTCCAGTAAGAATATAAATAAACTCCAGTTAGTCCAGAATGCAGCTGCTAGAGTCCTTACTAGAACTAGAAGATACGACCACATCACCCCGATCTTATCCACACTGCATTGGCTCCCTGTAAAATTTCGCATTAAGTTTAAAATACTTTTATTAACCTATAAAGCACTACACGGTCTTGCACCACAATATCTAAGCGACCTTCTGGTTTTATATGATCCGCCACGCCTACTCAGATCAAAAGGTGCAGGCTATCTGACATTACCTAGACTAGTGAAGTCTACAGCAGGGGAAAGAGTCTTCGCTTATAGAGCCCCACAGTTATGGAACAGTCTTCCTATTAGTGTTCGGGACTCAGACACAGTCTCAGTGTTTAAATCTAGGCTTAAAACGTATTTGTTTACTCAAGCTTACCCTGACTAGATTCTATCTCACCAATTCACAGTCCTAATCGTTTTCTCCCTCTCTCTCTCTTTTTGCCGAGCCCCACACGAATTTATGGAGATATTGGAGATCCAGATCCCCTCTGCCTCTGGATGAGCCCAAATCTTCTGCTGGGACTACGGCTGCTCCTAAGGCCATACTTCTCATTTTTCACATTATCTGTGTTACCTTCACATTCTGTGTTACCCAGATGAGGATGGGTTTCCCTTCTGAGTCGGGTTCCTCTCAAGGTTTCTTCCTCAAAAAAAATCTTAGGGAGTTTTTCCTTGCCACCGTCGCCACTCAGTGGCTTGCTCAGTTGGGATAAATTCCATTTGTTTTCTACCTGTTTGTCTCTGTTTATCTGTTCCTGTTTGTCTCTCTTTAGATGTTTCTGACTGTTTATACCTGTTTTTTATTTCTGTAAAGCTGCTTTGAGACAATGACTATTGTAAAAAGCACTATACAAATAAAATTGAATTGAATTGAATTGAATAACGCTAGAGGGTTCGATTCATACCTTTTGTTAAACCATTTAGTGAAAGAAGGAATCACCCTCGAAATCATAGCGCAAGGCGGTAAAATTGTGTGCTTCACCGATACAGCGTTTCGTCAGTCCTACATCGATAGTCTATCCTTCTTACCCATGAAACTGAGTAGCATCCCAAAAGCGATGGGGTATTCGGAAAGCAAGAAAGGCTATGTTCCCCATTTCTGGAACACCGTAGACCATCAGGGTTAAGTTTTACGGTGTAGATGGCATGATGCCTAAAGATAGAGAAGAATTCTTTAAGTGGTACAGAACGGTTTCTGACAAAGTCTTTGATTTCAAGAAAGAGATGGCGGAATACTGTGTGAACGATGTACAAATTTTGAGAAAGGGATGTATAGCTTTCAGACAAGAAATTCTGGATAGTACAATGGTCGATCCTTTTAAATGCATAACGATCGCATCTGTGTGCATGAAAATCTTTAGAACCAAGTTCCTGCGTAAAGACACTTTAGCCATTCCGCCGCTTGATAATTACATCGCCGCTCATAAATCTTTCTCAACACCTTCCATTCAATGGCTCGAATATGTTTCAAAAATGCAAAACCTACCCATTCACCACGAACGAAGGTGAAGTCAGGTTTGGTACCTATTACGTAGATGGTTACTGCGAGGAAGGGAAAAAACATAAGGTTTTTGAGTTTCTTGGATGTTTTTATCACAGCTGTGAAAAATGTTTTCCCTCAATGACAACGCATCCTCTTACCAAATCAAATGCAACCTTCGGAGATATCCGTCAAAAATCGATGGAGAGAATTAAGAATTTGCAAGACACTCTCAATTTGCAAGTCACTCTGATGTGGGAACACGAGTGGAATGAAATGAAGAAAAATGACAATCTCGTGCAAAATTTTCTAAAAGATTTTGACTTTCCTGAGTGTTTAAACCCGCAAGATGCTCTTTACGGCGGTCGAACAAACGCGTTAAATTTGCATGTAGCTCAACCCGATGAGAGAATCGATTATTTCGACTTTACCTCTCTTTACCCATATGTAAATAAGACAAAGACGTACACGATCGATCACCCTATCATCATTTATCGTGACTTTCGACCTCTGAAATATTACTTCGGTATCGTTAGAGCAAAGGTATTACCACCTAGGGGTCTGTGGGCACCTGTTCTACCGTTTCGTGTAAAAAGCAAACTCCTCTTTCCTCTATGTAGAACGTGCTCCGAACATCACCTAAAACAATGCGGTCATACGGATCAGGAGAGAGCTCTTACCGGAACATGGGCGTCTATTGAAATTGAGAAAAAGGTTACAAAATTCTAAAAGTGTTTGAAGTGTGTCACTTTCCTAAAAGGTCTGATAAACTTTTTTACAAGATATATTAAAATGTTCCTCAAGACCAAACAGGAAAGTTCAGGTTACCCGTCCTGGGTGGTTGATGAATCATCTAAATGTGAGTACATTCGCAAATATAAGGAGAACGAAGGGATTACGTTGGATCCGAAATTTATCACCGTTAATCCTGCCAAAAGATCAGTGGCTAAACTTGCACTAAATTCATTGTGGGGTAAGATGTGTCAAAGACCAGACAGGTCAAACACGACCTTAATTCGCGATCCTGCCGAGTTTTTACAGTTCATGTTCTCCGATATTTATAATGTGAGTCAGTTCTCTTTTTTGAATGAGAAGGTGGCGATGGTACAGTGGCGTTATACAGACGAGAGATTGATTAAACCGCTAAACGCTAATGTATTCATCGGCATTTTCACTACAGCGTACGCTAGACTTGAGTTGTACAATTTGATGGATCGTTTGGATCAGCGTTGTTTGTACACAGATACCGATAGCGTCATTTTTAAAAGTAAGGAAGGTGACTGGATACCGCCTAAGCGATTACTTGGGCGGCTACCGGCGAACTAGACGCGCGCGATCAAATCGCGGAATTTGTAAGCGCAGGTCCTAAAACCTACGGTTACAGAACCGTAAAAGGAAAAACAACCATGAAAGCTAAAGGCTTTACTTTAAATTGTATCAATTCTGAAATATTCAATTTGAAATCACTAACGGAACTGGTGGACGAGCGAGTGAACAATCCGGATCATACCGGTCATCTCGTAACCACGCATAATCAAATCATGAGAGATAAAAAGGGGTTTCATTTGAGAAACAAATCACAGTTGAAAAGGTTCAGGGTCGTGTACGATAAGCGTGTTTTATTATCTGATTTTACAACTCTCCCTTACGGATATTAAGACTATTCTTGTATATATGTGTATATAGTTCCTGTTGAGGTGTTTTGTAAAGGAAAATATGAACGTGATTGCTTTTGACGCTAGGATGCAACTTCCATTTTCATGTATCGTGTGTGCACCGAGTAATAGTGGAAAATCTTATTTTATCAAAATGTTGTTGGAAAACTGTAAAGAGGCAATGTCGGTTGTTCCGGAAAACATTGTCTGGTGTTATACGTGTTGGCAGCCTCTGTACGATGAATTAATGGGCAAAATAAATATACATTTTCTTCAAGGAATCCCCGAGTCTTTGTGTGATGATGAACTATTTCCCCCAAATAAAAAAAACTTGCTGGTAATAGATGACTTGATGGAATCCGCCAGTAAAAACGACGAAGTAGAAAAGGCTTTTACAAAATACACACACCACAGAAATCCGAGCGTCATCTACCTCGTTCAAAACTTGTTTTTTCAAGGCAAGACCAGTAGAACAATCAACCTGAACACAAACTACATGGTTCTTTTTAAAAACCCTAGAGATAAATTACAGATCATCATACTGGCTCGTCAAATGTATCCGGGTAACAACAAGTATTTTTTAGAATGTTTTCTCGATGCTGTCTCTAGACCTTACGGATATTTATTTGTTCACCTGAAAGCACAAACACCAGAAGAACTTCGTCTCCAGTGAGGGTTTTTCCGGGGGAAAAAACCGGTTGTGTATGTTCCGAAGAAGAAAAGAAAACTTTAAAGTATCGACACCAAATGTCGATACCAAAAAATGACACCAAAAAACCCTCCCGTTGCTGAATTCATTACACAGGTCTCCATCCCGAAGGAGAAAGGATATATTACGTGTTGCGTCCACAGATCTCATCCTGAGCATATGTGAACTAGCTTTAAACGTGCTCAGGGGAAACATACCGCTGACGACAAAATAGTACCGGGTTTAAAAAAAAAAAATGGATCAAACTATTTGCTGATAAAAGAGCGTCCGTAGAAAGAAAAAGGAAAGTTATTAATCAATCCGGAGGATTTCTTCTGCCTTTGCTCAGTGTAGCCATTCCTTTTATAAGCAGCTTAATCGCATCCCGCAACAAATAACATGGAGACTGCTGAGAAAATGTATTTAGTCTCTCAACATCAGATCGATAAACTTAGAAACATCGGTTCAGAGACGGAAACCGTAAGAAAGACTGTCGAAAACAACTTGGACGATGCAATACGAGATATTTTATCGAGGACTGATCTGAACGATTACGATAAGGCGAAACTCTACGCGTCTGTGTTGCAAAATTTTTTAAACCTGGTTAAAGTAGGAGAGCAGGAAACCGCTCAGTTGACCCTGTCTCTACCTAAAATATCGGAAAGCAAAAAGGAAGCAGCGGTGCCCGAACCACCCAAAGACGAAATCGTGCAAGAGGTCCTCGCTAAAATTTCAGCTAGAAACAAAAGAAACGCTTCGTACGTTATGGAAAAACTTTTAAAAACCGGCACCGCGTGGAACGATAGCGGTGAATTTATTTTTAAAGGAAACACTATCAAAGGATCTCACATGGTAGATTTGCTCAAAAATCTCACTGCCCCTCATCGAGTATCCGACGAACGGAGGCCTTTAGGTTTGAAAGAGTTCTTACAGACAGTAGCCAACCTAAATATACCCTTTTCAGCAATACCTAACGGCGGTGTTCGACGCAAAATATCTGACATAAAAAGATCTAAAGATACCTCGCACCTTGTTTCCACACCTAAAAGCAAAGACAATGATTCCGAACCAGTTTTCAAATCCCCCGTTTTTAACCGTTCTGACTGGTTTGGCTTTTGAAATGACGAGGGACAACAAATGTTATATTATCTTACCTTTTATTTCAGTAAAATAACTTTTGTTTAACATTTTTCTTGTGAAGCATGGTCATTTAACATTCCACTACACATGCAAATGAAACATATCTAGAGAGTTAACACATTGTACACATGTAATTGAATGCTTTTTATTTACTCTAGGGTACATTTTTTTAACAAAAGACACAATAGCGTTATCATTTCTATTTAAATCTTTGCTATACATAGACATAATACGGTTAAACGAATAACCTTTAGCTTTGTGACAGAAAAAACACACAGTGTTGCCCGCAGCAAACCGACGTAAAGTTTTGAACTTGTACGGGGTTATATTTTATTTTGCAACAGTTCATTGTCAAAAAATAATTAATCGATCGAGGAAAGAGTTCGAAGTCTGGGGGGTTTCCATACGAGTCAAAAAATTCTCCTGTGTTTTCATCGTTAAGGCATAATGCTAGCCAGTGCTCACCCGGCATGTGTCTCGGATGTGTGTTTATGATGAATAAAGCTGGAAACTTTCTCAGAATACTTGTAGGTAGCTCGTCACAGGCCATCACGCCATGAAATATTTGATCTATTTCAGGACAACTTCTCATAACCTCCGTTAGTTCTCTGGTATCCATGAGTTACTGGTAATCGATGAGCACGTTTCTACGATTGTTTATTTCTAGAATGCTGTCAAAACTGGCGTACACGATTATATTCACAGTGCTCGGAAGTGGTTGACGAAATGTGAGTTCCAATCGCATATTCCCCGATTTTATTAATGACAAATGTTGACCACAATCGTCATCAGGATTCAGGTTGAATGAAGTATACCCGTTCAGGTACTCTTCTCTGTTTATCGACAAAGCCTGATCTTTCAGCTGCTTTCCTGATGCTAAAATTAAAGAATGGAATTCACGGACCACGTTACCCGACTGAAAAACAGGCTGAAACGGTTTTGTGGGATATTGCGTACCATCTACGTACAATGCGATAAACTCTGCATCGTAATGTTTAAAATTAAAAGGGTTTTTATTGTACGACCCGCTGAAGGCATCGTTGTCTACCATCCCGAAAATAATGGTTTTAGGTAAGGGGTCGAGGAAAAGGTTCTCTTGTGAACAAATGCGGCTCCCTGCAGCTAGACTGAAGGTCTTCAAACAGACTCTTTCGATCGGATACTTGGCTGTGGCGCTGAGAAGTGCTTGTCCGTGACCGATTTTTACAGACGGGGAGACGGTTACTTTCTTTTACTTTCTCAAAAAGAGAAGCGTTGAGTATTTTCAGATTTAAATTTGCATTTCCTTCCTTCATTAAACAGAATTCAGCTTTGCTGCGAACCATTTTAATCCTCAAATCGATACCGTTCAGTAAAAGTTTATCCTGAAAAAATATATCCGAGTGAATGTGTCCAATCAGGTCAAAGGTGTTGCTTTCAGCGCTGAAACTGGCCCTTTTTTTGAGACCTTCGTTTTGTCCGTCTGGGTCTGTGGCGTCCATATGACCTGCTGTGTCTTTGTAGAATAGCCCCGTGCAAAATTGTGTTTCCAGTGTATCTTTTCCATAGTTGAGAAGACTTTCAAAGGTAGCACGGTATGGGTATGTACTGCTAGATTGAGAAATAAGACGATCCCCAAGCATGACGTCCACTTGTGAAAAAAGTGAGGCTACGGGGTAGTTAACGACCCCGACCTTTGCATCGTTAGCTATATTGGAACCGTCGGGGTTCACGATTTTACAGGTCAGATGTAAAAAAGTGTTGTTCAAATCGAGGTAATCCTCCCCATTTCCAGCCACGTAGAACTCCAGGGGTCCGTTGTCCGTAAGAGCGGAAAGTGGAGGTATTGCGACATAAGAGTACTTTTCGATACTCATTTGGGTATAAGGTAATGTGAATATATCCAATTCTGTCTTGGTACACTCTGAGGATAGACTGTGTAAGAAAGCCATGATGTTAGAAAATGCTCAGCCGATTTCTCTTGTGAGAGATGGTAGGATGCCTGTTGTGTCTCTGCTCTATCTTTTTTACACTGGTCTTGATTTTAGTAACCTTACGTCTTTTATTAGGAACCACATGTCGATGCCCTGGGAGCCTTTTAGATTTTTTACGTGCAATCAACGCAAGTCCCAAACCGTCTTGATTCTGAGTTTGTGTCTTGCTCATAATGTTGCTGAATACGTCGCTTACGACCCCTTTAGCAGCTGTTTTTAAATGAGGTTTTGCAATAGCAAAACCCCTTTTGAGGAACGGAACCGCCATTCTGAAAAAAGACCCTTGAACAGTCCTCCTAACCCCGAGCCATACATGGTGGGGGCGCCTTGAAACCCTGGAAGACCATTTCCAGCTTGGTTGACATAATAATCCACATAGGTCTGCGGATGAACGTAGCCCCTATCCATCATTTTACATACGGAACGAATGTTTAGCGGGTCTAAAGTGTAGTTTCGCAATAAATTTCCCGTAACTAAAAGGTATAGGCTTGCTCTGATCCGTTTTGACTTCGATTACTATATCGGTAATGTGGTTCTTGGTGAGAGGTACGTAATGCAGCTTATCATAAGTAATTGTGACAACTTTGTTGTTTTCACCCGTTATATGTACGCATCTCAGTAACGGGGCGAAACTGTCACCAACTCGTTGATACTTGATAACGTCTGTATATACATACATCGTGTAAAAGGCTGCGTGAATATCGGAGGAATTAGGCGCGTCTGGTTCTCGGGCCGTTATCGGAACACCGGGGTTCATACTGAGCATATATGCTAATTTTCCATTAGCTCTGAACGCAAAATGTTTTTGGGATACGATGCGTATTATATTTTTCATAGGGTTATAGAATAGCTCTATTCCGAGTTCCAATTTTTTTATGTTGTTGTTGATTTCACTAACCAATTCATCGATATTTTTATAATATCCTGGAGTGATATTAAAGTTACTGTTTTGTGTTCTCTTCCCATCCCTCTGAATAATATGACACATACAGTCTTCCTCTGTTAACGAGTACCAACTATGGTTATATTGAACCTCCGCGAGCGATACTTCCCATAGTTCAAATCGATTTGGTTTGGCGAATTTAGTAGTGTAGTGCGCGATCTTGTTATTAGGGTAAATATCCAAAGACGCGTTGCTTGGAAGGGTCACAAAGAATCCACACTCTTCCATGGTTTAATGAATATAGTTTTCAGTTTTGTTCACGGCGATCCTTTTGTTATGTTAACTACGTCTTCGACCGGAACCCAGGAATTAAATTTATCGGGCCAACCCACCCATTTCACCAGGCAGACTTTTTTCCAGTTTCGGGTCTTTTCAGACAAGATTTTTTAAATTTTAAACGTTTTGTCCTTACCGATAATGATCTTTTGTAACTCGGGTTCATAAAATGTTCCATCAATTTTTTCACCATCATAGTCGTGTAATTTATATACCGGGGGATCTCTCAGTATCCGTTCGGAGATTGTAAAATATTCATCCGTAAAGTTTTGCTCGTATCCTTTCTCGAAATGTCTTTTAAAACAAGAAATTCTAACAATATCCCAGACTTTAAACTTGAATTTTATTTTCTTTAATTTAGGTGCTAACAGTCCGTAGAGGGTTTTAAATACTCTGAAGGAATTGGTTTCGTTGACCTCTGCAGGTTTCATTTTGATGCTGGAATGGTAATTGTGATTGTACACTTGAATCAAATCCTGAACGACGTCGATGTATTTTACATTTACATTTATTCACTTGGCAGACGCTTTTATCCAAAGCGACTTACAAATAAGCAAAGCGATATATCAAGCAGGGAACAATACAACTAGTGCTACTATACAAGATCCATTAATTGAATACCAGAGGAAGCAAAGTGTACAGAGTAGAGGTGTAAGTGCATTGTCTGTGGGTTTTTTTTTTTTTTAGGAGTTGGTTAGGTGTTCACGGAAAAGTTGGGTCTTTAGCTGTTTTTTGAAGATAGTGAGAGACTCTGCAGTCCGGATTGAGATCGGAAGAGCATTCCACCACTGGGGAACGGTATGCGTGAAGGTTCTGGAAAGGGACCTTACGCCTCGCTGAGTGGGAACTACTAAACGTCGATTTGCGAGAGGGAATGTATGCCTTCAGGAGAGAGTTGAGGTAGGAGGGTGCTGTTCCTGATAAGGTCTTGTAGGTGAGCATCAAGGCCTTGAACTTGATGCAGGCAGCTACAGGAAGCCAGTGGAGGGAGATGAAGAGGGGTGTGACATGAGTAGTCTTGGGCTGGTTGAGGACAAGGTGCGCTGCAGCATTCTGAAACATTTGAAGGGGTTTGATTTAGCTGGCTGGGAGGCCTGAAAGCAGTGAGTTGCAGTAGTCCAGTTTAGAGATGACAAGAGCCTGGACTAGTATCTGTGTAGCCTTTTTGGTGAGGAATGGTCGGATTTTCTTGATGTTGTACAGGATGAACCTACAGGACCTTGCAGTTGCTGAGATGTGGTCTGTAAAGGTCAAGCCTTCATCAAGAATCACCCCAAGGTTCCTGGCCGTCTTGGTTGGCATGAGTGTAAGTGAGCTGAGCTGTACAGTGAAGTTCTGGTTGATTGAGGGATAGGCTGGGATGACGAGAAGCTCCGATTTTCCCAGGTTAAGCTGAAGATGGTGCTTCTTCATCCAGACCGAGATGTCTGACAGGCAAGAAGAGATGCGTGCAGAAACAGATGGGTCGTCAGGCTGGATACGAGCAAAACTATTTTCTCGTGTTAAAAGCGGTAAAATATCTCCACATCCTGGTCTTTAGCGTTCTGTTGAACCTTTCACAAACCGATGCTTTTTGCCCCGAACCCGTAGCAAAGTTTTTTCATTAATGTTTGAAAATTTTTGTTAAAAAACTCCTTCCCTTGATTAGTCTGTATTTTTTGGGGGACTCTACCTTCCTTTAGAATGGAATCAAAAGCTTTAGTTACCTCGAGTCCGGTCTTGTTTCGTAACACGCGTACCCAGGCATATTTGGATAAAATATCTATACACGTGATCATAAATTTCGCATTGTCATTGCTCTCTGACAGGTTGCTCATATCGACTAAATCAGCTTGCCATTGTTCATCGATGTTCTTCACAAAAACCTTGTTTCTTTTAAACTTTTGTAGATACTGGTTTATGTAGACTGTACGCATCCTGCTCTGCTAACCAGTTTTTTATTTCAGTATCATTAGCTCTTTTACCTATTTTCTCAACAATAGCTCTTTGCAAACTCTCAACACCACCGTACGAACCAGGTTCTGACGGTGTATAATATATATTCTTCATCAATCGTGCAGTCATTTCGAGTGTCAAGACAATAATGGTCAAACACCAGTGTAGATTAAGCATTTATCTTAGAACACGTGAGCTAGGTATTACATTTTCCATTCTAAACAATTTATATCACACGTAGGTGTAGATACGTGTTTAGTTTACATTCAAATGTTTCAGCAATACATATAAAAACTTGATACACAACGATATGTTAAGGACACATGCTATTTACGGATGTCTTCAGCATTTTGTTTTAATTGGCTTCAGGCTTTTCTCGCAGTCAGAATAGACGTGGCTTGTTTTGAAGTTTCCCACGTATGCGGTGGTTCAGCGGTTTCCAGAGATGAGTGAAGGGTCCAGTAATCTACAGTGTCTTCGCACTTTGCTCGTTGAAAATGTATGTTTTTGGTTTTTCCCTTGACCTCGTTCAACACGTTTTTGATGTGAGGTTCGTCTCGCCATTCACACACGGTGGCTTCAGCGATACCTTCATTTTTTTCCAGGGAAGGAGTGTGTTTGATTCCACACAGTTTCAGACCTCTTGCCAATGTGTGTTTGAACCACGGTTTAAATAGTTTTTTCAGCAGTCTGTAGGTGTTTAGGTGTAGATAGTACTCTTCAGGATCGAACAAACACGCGTGTTGGAGTTGACTCGGATGTTCGATCGCACAGCCGTGGCAGTTGTCCTTCAGATCTTGTTGGATAACTCTGTCCAACAGTTCTCCCATAACAGCACGTATAATGGTTAGCACAGTGTTGGTTATACACCCGTCGGCTTCATCGTTCATTGTCAGATAGGTCAGATTTCTTTTTCCCAGGTTTTCGCCGTCTTCAAAACCCGAACTGGTCACATCATCATCATACGGAGTAGCATCAGAGTTGTAGAAAACCGGGTTGATTTCACAAGCCATATTGCTGGTTGATGCTCAGAATACTTTGACTCGATATGTATTCAGACTCATTGATATATCGTGTGGGAGGAGTCTTGGGGAAGGTGGAGTTTCTGATCAAGATTAGCATATTGACGATCTCAGAATAAGAGATCTTCTAGCCTTACTTTTATTCGCATCATTTCTTTGTCTCTTCCAGTTTTTTGGAATAATTCATCGATTTGACGGAAGTAGCGTTGCAGATCGTGCCAGCTGGTTCGGTCATACCACACTTCACAATTCTCCTTGTTATCAGGGGTGTTGTCACCGGTTAATACAGCAGCACAGCGCAGTGAAACCTGGTTCTTGGAGAAATTCGTTGCTCTGATATGGTATTTGCATTGCAGAGATGTACTGTTCCATTTACGTCTGTACGCATCTGGGGAAAAGAAGTCCATTCTAACGATGTAGTCAAAATCCTTGCACCATTTTCTGAACTTTTTCCAGTCACCTTCGTTAAAAGTTACGTTCTCTGTAGCACGGCTCCAGTGTATGTGTCCCGGTACCGAGAACTTGAAAAGCAAAACGGTTCCTTTTTCTGCATCGAAAAAAACCCCCGGCTGTACATCCATTTGACATTACCCAATATTGAATCTTTTCATGTTCTAACATTTTTTCTATTCTTGCCAAAAAAGGGTGTGCTTTTTTCGGCGCGTTAGGACAGACATCAGCCATGTTGTAAGCACGCACACGTCGATCTAAGTACAGAGTATTTGGAAACCTAGAGGGGATGCTCGACTTTTATAAACAGGTTCGTATGTATGCGTTTGTATGTACGTGCACGTGTGTGTTTGTGTGTGTATATGTGTGTGTGTCGTATTTCTGGTTGGATGTGTTATACACATTGCCGTTCCAGGTATGGTAATGTTTGTGTCAGGAATGTATGTGACCCAGATTTAACATAACTATATATATATATTTATGAACTACCTCAGAGTGTTAGAAAGTGCAACGTGTGTGGAGAACATATGGTCGTTCCAGGTATGGTAATGTTTGTGTCAGGAATTTATGTGATCCCGATTTAACATAACTATATATATATATTTTATGTCCTAGACCTACGTGTGTCTATGTTTATCTGTAACAGATGGGGACCTACATGGCCGTTCCAGGTATGTGTAAAACATATGGTCGTTCCAGGTACGTTAACGTTTGTGTCAGGAATGTATGTGATCCAGATTTAACATAGCTATATATATATATTATGTCCTAGACCAACGTGTGAACAGTGTGTCTATGTTTATCCGTAACAGATGGGGACCTACATGGCCGCTCCAGGTATGGTAATGTGTGTGTCAGGAATGTATGTGATCCAGATTTGACATAGCCATATCTATTTTTATGACCATGACCTTTGACCCATATCTATTTGACCTTTGACCTAGACCTGTCAAATTTTATGGTTACATGCCATACAAACTATTCTATATATATTGTGATTCAAATTTTTAAATAAATTAAGAACTATGTATTGTTCCTTTCCTATACCTCCCAAAGCTAAGGAAGCACACTTTGTTTGGAAGTACAAATTTTTACCCATCCTTAGAATTTCTTAGATATAGATTTAATATTGATCACAACAATTGTACTTTCTGAGATTCCGAAATTGTAACAACATATACGAGTTGCTTAAAATTACAATTCATTTGATTTCTTCATTTTCAAAAAAAGACTTTTGGTATAATAGTGCAAGATGTACATATTACATTTTTTATGGGGACTCAATTTTAGGTCCCCACAATAAAAAAAATGTCCCTAAAATCGAGTCCCCACAATACTAAGCGTTGCAGCATGTTTATTTTATCGAAATGAACCCCACCCCACCAAAAATCTCATTAGTCCTCAAAATTGACAATTACTCCTTAAATGTTTGTGTGTGTGTGTGTGTGTGTGTGCGTGCGTGTAAGGGGGCGGGGTTGGATTTGGCCAAAGACTATAAACAATCGCGTTCGCACGCTTGATGACGTGGCACAGCAATGCTGAACTCCGATTGGTCGAAACAGAAGAACTCCGATTGGTCGAAACAGCAATCAATCACTGCAGCTTTGAGCTAATGAGGTAGTATATCTCAGTTTAATGAGACACCATGGAGTTGAATTAGCACCCACCCAAAGTTTAAGTGAGGTAATATTTATCATGACGCGGAATGTTTTAAAAGCTTATACCACTAAAAGAGTTTATTAAATAAACTGTGTTGGAGTGTAAATTATTTTAGGATTTGACATTTAAAATGATGGTTTCTATAGCATAGTGTTCTCAGTAATTAGCTAGTGCTAGTTAGCTAATGATTATTCTAGCTTGTTAGCTAGCTCAGCCTTAATGAGGCATTGAAATAAATCAGTCCATTAATTTGACTAATGCTAGATTGTCTATTAATATTTAATGCACCTTTCATATAGATGCCTTCAGAGTTGGTGAAGTCGTGAAACTTTTAATAAGGGTGAAAATAAGGATTTGAAAATGAGTCAGAGGAAGAGTCTGAGAAATGATGCTATTTTAGCATTACCACCGGTCGTGATGAAGCAGGGCTTCATGTGAAATACACTGATGCATTTAAAGGTGAGCAAGCCATATAAATAAATAAACTTGGACTTGTGGTGATAAAACAGGAGGTTAATTAGCACAAGGCAGGGGAGTGTTTACCATGATGCACTTCACTAAAGAAGAGCTCATCAACTTTCTGGAAAGTAAAAGAAGACAAATAATTTACCACAACAACATGAAAGGATTTATGTTTGACTTCATCTGGCACAGAAAATTCTGGACGTGAGTACACACACACACACACACACACATTTGCTAAAAAAAGTTTTCCCTCACCTCGCTTCACTAAGACATGGCCTGAGGGGAAATCGACTCGAGAGAAAATTAGATTAGTGTACATTTACATCCGGATCAAGCTAACATTTAAATACATGTTTTGGTGGCGCCATGTTTAAATACCTGCTCACAGTTTAGTCTGTGATTCACCTCAGTTCTGAATCGCGTTTAACAATAATATTGTCCATTATCGGAAAAAAATATCTTAATAGCTTTTATCATATGCCTTTTGAGTGTTTTTCTTTTGTTAAATGTGTATCCGCTTTCATCTGACACGTGATTCTGGTGAGCTGCACATTTCTGATGCGCAGCTCACCAGAATCACGGGTCAGACATTATCCTCATCTGTTTTACACAGGACAGCTACACTGTGCTTTGTAGTCATTCTTTAGTTCACTACTATTTCTTTTTAACATAATGCCATGTTCATTAACTCAAAATGCATGATCAGGTGCGACCTGTAGACACCTTCTGTAGAGTTTGGAAGAATTGGCATTACTTAAAAGAGGAAGAAGGAAATTGGAGAATTTTTTAATAATTGTAGTAGTAATGGTGGTTGTTGTTATTATTATTATTGTCATTAAGAACAACATTGACTATGTTTACATGGACAGCAGGAATCTAATTATTGACCTTGTTCTGAATAAGATAATATTGTGATTAAGGTGTTTCTGCGCATTCGCCACTGAGAATGGCAGAAAACCATGTAGCTCCGTTTTTTTGTGTGTTTGTCTTTTATTTACTTTTTTTTTTTTTTTACTTTGCACGCTTAGGAGTTTTAGGATTACACACTTTTGAGTGTTTTTCATTCTATCCTATGGATATGGATCAGTTATTAAAACGCTCTGGTGGCAGCAAACTTGTTTATACAAGGAATCAGCTGATCGCACTACGGAGGAATGCTGGTGATGTTCATGTTAACATCCTCGAGGAATTATGGTGCTTTCGGTTTGCTGTAGAGCAGGACTTAAAGTGAGGACTAAACGACAGGAGCAAGAGTGGATATTCAAGTGGAAATTCAAGCCTGCAAATTCCATCGATGGTGATGGGGAATGTAAATTCACTTACTAACAAGACTGATGAGCTGGCTGCCCTGAATTTGTATAGGGAATGTAGCCTGATATGCCTTACGGAGACGTGGCTAACTAGCTGCATCCCCACGGTTAACGTTGAGCTGCCTGGCTTTAGTGTGGCTCGTCTAGACAGAGACATTAAACTTTCTGGAAAAAAGAAGGGAGGTGGATTGGTGATGTACATAAACAACAGATGGTGCAATCCCGGCCATGTTACAGTTAAAGAGACTGTATGTTGAAAAGATGTGGAATTAATGGCGGTTAGTTTTCGACCGTACTGCATGCCGAGGAAGTTTTCGCATGCCATTGTTGTCTGTGTTTATGTTCTGCCACGAGCTCTTCTGGACATGGCATGTGACGTCATTCATTTTACAATTGCAAGGCTCCAAACTCAACACACGGATGCTTTTTTTTTTTTTTTGCGATCTCTGGCGACTTCAACCACATAACACTGGATTCTTCCCTCACTAATTTCTACCAGTTTGTTCATTGCCCAACCAGGAAGAACAGGACAATAGACCTCATGTATGCAAACGTGAGGGATGCACACAGTGCTAACCCCCTACCCCCACTGGGAAAGTCAGACCCACAACCTCATTTATCTTCAACCATTGTACAAACCAAAAATACAAAGGCTACTGGTTGTCACTCGAACCTTCAGGAAGTGGACAGCAGGAGTGGAAGAGGCTTTGAGAGACTGCTTTGAGTCCACTGGCTGGAGCGTGCTACAAAATGGATAGGATTTGGAGGTCACACATTGTACAACTGACTACCTGAACTTCTGTATGGACATAGTTGTTCCCACAAGAACTGTACCCTGCTTTACAAACAACAAGCCTTGCATAACCAGCAATGTCAAGACCCTTCTCAATAGGAAAAAGATGGCGTTCAAAGAGGGGGATCAGGCAGAGCTGAGGCGCGTACATGGGGGAACTCAAAGCCAGGCTGAAAGAGGCTAAGCAGGAATACAGAAGGAAGGTGGAATAGAAGTTGCAGGAGAACAATGTGGAGGTGGAATGAGGATGGAATGAAGACCATCACTGGATTCAGGTAGAGTGGTAGCTCTGTGGAGGGAGACCTGGATAGGGCGAATCAGTTGAACCACTTCTACAATAGGTTCGACTGCCCTGTTCCAGCTCCAATGGCAGTGGACTGTCCACTATCCTCTGCTGATTCAGACACTGCTCGTGCTTGCTTGCCTGTTGAACTTGCACCTCCCCCCTCAATTTCGGTGCACCACGTACCCCCACCATCAAAGGCTGATTGTATTCTTCCCTCACAAGGTGACAGTGAACAATGTGACTACACCGACGTTGGTCACTAGTCTCCAGTCTTCAGACACCTCCCGCAGGCGCACCCATCTCCTCCCCTCTTCCCCCACATAATCAAGGCAGATCAAGTTAATGGACCGCTAAGGAAACTCCGCGCCAGGAAGGCAGCCGGGCCTGACAGACTGTGTCCAAGGCTGCTCAGGGTCTGTGCTTCTGAACTAGGGGAGCCACTGAAGCACATCTTCAACTTAAGTCTTCGTCTTGGAAGAGTTCCAACATTGTGGAAGACATCTTGTCTTATCCCTGTCCACAAGAAGTCACATCCAAGTGAGCTCAATGTTTACAGGCCAGTCGCTGATGAAGACCATGGAGCGGCTGGTTTTGGGTATACTTAGACCCCGGGTACGTCTTGCACTAGACACGCTACAGTTTGCACACCAGGAGAGAGTGGGTGTGGATGATGCCATCACATATCTCCTGCACAGGATGCATGCTTACCTGGACAAGGGGAAAAGTGCTCTGAGAATCATGTTCTTTGATTTTCTCCAGTGCTTTTAATACCATTCAACTCCTCAGACTGAGTGACAAGCTCCTGCAGATAGGTGTGGATGCTCACCTAGTATCCTGGATTGCAGATTATCTGACAGAGCGGCCACAGTTCATCAGACTGAAGAACTGCCTCTCTGACACTGTGATCAGTAGCAGCAGAGCTCCACAGGGAATAGTGCTCTCTCCAGTCCTGTTCACCCTGTACATGTTTGACATTTGCTACAACACAGTCATGCCACATGCAGAAGTTTTTGGACGATACTGCAGTTGGGGGTATATCAGGGATGGACAGGAGGAGGAGTACAGGAACCTGGTGGAGGACTTTGTGCAATGGTGCAAACTCAACCACCTACAACTCAGCACTGCCAAGACCAAGGAGATGGTGGTAGATTTCCGGAAGTCTAAACCCGCGCTGTTGCCAGTCACCATTAAGGGGGTAAAGGTGGTAAACACTTGCAAGTATCTGGGAATGCATTTGGACAATAAACTGGACTGGTCAGTCAACACTGAAGCACTCTACAAGAAAGGGCAGGGCAGACTGTACTTCCTGAAGAGGCTGCAGTCCTTCAATGTCTGCAGCAAGCCCCTCTGGATGTTTTACCAGTCTGTTGTTGCCAGCGTCCTCTTCTATGCTGTGGTATGCTGGGGAGGAAGCACTAAGAAGAAGGATACTGGACAGGCTGGTAAGGAAAGCTGTCTCTGTTGTGGGAGCGGAACTGGAGTGCATCACTTCAGTGTCAGACAAAAGGACCCTGAGCACATTGATGAATATTTTGGACAATGACTGTCATCCACTCCATAACACTATCATAAAGCAAAAGAGCTTGATCAGTTGGAGGCTACGCTCAATGCCATGCACAACTGACAGGCTGAGGAAGTCTTTTGTCCCTAGGCCTATATGACTCTTCAATGCTTCACTTAAAGGAAGAGGTGAGAGACTTCTCTGTATAGTCTATCTGCCTCTTTATAGCAGCTGATATATATGTATTTCACCTATATACGTAAGTATGTAAGTACGCAGTTTGGGACGCAGCCGTGCTCTCTTTTTTGCCGTAAAAAGGTTGAGTGCTGCCGTGTGTGATCGTGTCCTGTCACAAAATGCTGTGAAATCTCCCACATGACGTTAATAGTGTGATTAAGGTGTGTACATGTCTATAATGCACCTCGATAATGTTTCTAAAGCAGGAGTATTCCACATGTCTTAATTCGTTTTGTGTTTACTTCAAGTATGACTTTAGCTGGATTCAGGTAATTTAAAATTTGTTTACATGGTAGTTTCTTAATCACAGTATTGTCTTAATCTGGTTAATATTGGATTATTGTTGTCCATGTAAACGTACTGAGTGTCACTGTGACCAAGTATTTAATGTTTGGTTTTATTTGGGGTTTTTAATTCTGCAGCTATACACTTAAAATATGATTGTTCTTATTATTTAAAGATTTTATTTTTGTCACTTAATAAATGTTTTCTGTTTTGTTCAAATTCAGTATTGATGCTGCAAGGGATGATGGGAGTCTTGGAAGACTGGTTAATGATGAGCACATTAACCCCAACTGCAAAATGAAGAGAATCATTGTGAAAGGAAAGCCCCATTTGTGCCTTTTTTGCTTTAAGAGACATAACACCTGGAGAGGAGGTCACATATAAGTATGGAGATCCTGATTGTCCCTGGAGGAGTAAAGTAAGAATGTTACATCTTGGATCTTGTAATCTTGGATAATTAGATGCCAAATAGTGAATGTATGTATTTTTACAGCATCACTCCATTACATAATATTGTGGTTAAAGAATAAACTGATATTCTCAGCTTGTAGAGTGTGTAGGGAGGCTTAGAACAGTGCCAATCAGTCACTATATGGCACTGCTCAAATGCAACATACTGTTTCTATAACAGGATTTACCATCTACTTATATATTTAATAGTGACTGTTATTGTTTCTGGTGACCGTGTGGAATGGGTGCAGAGACTAATCGTCTGGAGTCAGGTGCTACCTCTAGAGATGTTACCCAGTGCACCCAACCTTCACAGCAGAAATCTGCTTCCCACACCCAGGTAATTGAACTGCTTTAATTCATGCGAGTTCCAAACAGTAAATGCTATGTCTGCACAATGTTTTCTGCTAATGTAGGCAGCAGAGTGCGCACTGTTCTCATATACCTCAGTTATGACCTTTATGTTCCTTAAACTTGCAATACATATACTTACACCTTCTGTTTTTCACATTTGGACTTTGCTCACCTACCTCATATACTTCAGCCATGACAATGCTATGAAATGCCACACCTCAACCAGGCTATGCATTTGCTAATCTCGTGAGCTTCTCTCTTGCAGTCTATGCTCGTTTGAACCATCCATCACAAAGCTGCAGCCCAGCTTTGCTATGTATTTTCCAAACCTAATTTCATGTACTTTTACCAGGGCTTCCTCAAAACTGTTGCAAGATGCCCTCTCTCCTACCTTCTCAGCCACTGCTTCACTCTAACGTGGTGACTTTATGTACTTTAAATTTTTCATTTTCAGATCCATGTTAGCACTGCTACATTTACATTACATTTATTCATTTGGCAGACGCTTTTATCCAAAAAGCGAAAGCAAAGCGATATATCAAGCAGAGAACAATACAAGCAGTGCTACTATATGTGCTACAATGTCTCTCATCTAACTACTCAGCAGTGACACCAGTGCATTGTTGCACCTTAGTTATGTTGTTTGATTGCTAATCCTAATTTACTTTACTCCAACTACTTCTTTTCTAGTGCCCCATTAATGATGCTGAGGGATGTCGCTGACCTTGCTTGTACCTCAGCTATGCACTTTTTTACTAATGCAATTTTTAAAAAATTTTTTTTGCAGCTGTAACGCTGCACCTTCACTGTGCTTTAAGTCTACGAATACTAATCTCATTGCCTCCAACTCCATAACACTGCTGCACAGAAGCCACTTATTTCTTACTGTTGCTGTTCCACAGCTCCATTTCACATAGTGTTATGCCAGTATTAGGGACCCTCCATTTGTGGTTCTCTCTCTTTTGGGACCAGCCTCTACAGTACCTAAATAACTTCTAGCTATCGCTTTCATTGCTATCACTTTACTGCTCTTGGCCTGCTGACCCAACGGCTGGACCTAGATTCTGTAAAGTGCAGTGCATTGCTTTGTAAAAATGCATTCATGGTTAACCCTATTCTATCTTTGTGTGTCAGTTTAGCTCAGTGTTTCTCAACTCCAGTCCTCAAGGCCCCCTCCCAGAATGTTTTAGATGTCTCCCTATTTAGCACACTAACAAGCTGATGAGTTGAACCAGGTGTGTTAAATAGGGAGACCTCTAAAACATTCTGGGAGGGGGGCTTGAGGACTGGATTTGAGAAACACTGGTTTAGCTGAACCCAGGATCATTGAAAGCTCTTTAAAAAAGCTCAAGTTATCAGTTTTCTGCCCATTTTTCTGTTCTGCAATCTGTCCTTTTTATTACAGTATGTTAAATGTGTGGTTCTCCACCTTAATAGGAGACAACCAAAACAATTCTAGATTCCTCTTCAACACGGTAGCACAACTAACTAGGAATAAAACCACTTCAGAGGAAAAAACTCAATCATTTCATAGCAGTGAGGATTTTATGAAATTTTTCATTTATAAAATTTAAAATATTAGAGATGAAATACAGGCCATTAAATTACAACCGGTCAGTAATATAACAAACCCATTAGATGACAATGTGGCAATACCGGATCAATGTTTAGAGTGTTTTGCTCCGCTTATAGAGACCGACCTAGCTACACTAATCTCATCAGCTAATTCATCAACCTGCATACTAGATCCTATACCCACATGTTTGTTTAAACAGATTTGTCCAGGAGTAATTAAGTCACTTTTAAATATAGTAAATTCCTCCCTAACCACTGGCTATGTCCCTAAATCTCTAAAATTAGCAGTTATTAAACCATTGATAAAAAAACCTGACCATGACCCGTCTCAATTATCCAATTATAGACCAATATCGAATCTCCCCTTCATCTCAAAGATTCTAGAAAAGGTAGTAGCAAAACAGTTATGCTCATACTTAGAAAGGAACAACATTCATGAAATATATCAGTCAGGATTTAGACCTCATCACAGCACAGAGACAGCACTAGTTAAAGTAGTAAATGACCTTCTTCTGACCTCTGATCAGGGTTGTGTCTCGCTGCTTGTGTTACTAGACCTTAGTGCAGCTTTCGATACCATAGATCACACTATTCTCCTTGACAGATTAGAAAATGTTGTTGGTATTAAGGGAACAGTCCTCTCCTGGCTCAGGTCTTATCTGACCGATCGTTATCAATTTGTAGATATAAATGGTGATTTCTCCATGCGTACTGAGGTTACTTTTGGAGTTCCCCAGGGTTCTGTTTTAGGCCCACTGCTTTTTACCTTATAAATGTTACCCCTAGGACAAATTATTCGTAAACATGGAATTAGCTTCCACTGTTATGCTGATGATACACAGCTGTATGTTTCAGCGAAGCCAGAGGACAGACAGAAGCTTAGTAAAGTTGAGGATTGTGTAAAGGACATTAGACATTGGATGTTAACTAACTTCCTTTTACTTAATTCTGATAAAACAGAAATACTTTTATTAGGCCCACGTGTAGCTAGAAGTACTCTTCCTGACTACACAGTAACTCTGGATGGTCTTTCTGTTTCATCATGTACAGCAGTTAAAGACCTCGGAGTGATTATTGACTCCAGTCTATCATTTGATGCTCATGTAGATAATATTACTAGGATAGCGTTCTTTCATCTCAGAAATATTTCTAAGATAAGAAACGTATTGTCACTACATGATGCAGAAATACTGGTTCATGCATTCGTCACCTCTAGATTAGATTACTGTAATGCCTTACTGTCTGGATGTTCCAGTAAGAATATAAATAAACTCCAGTTAGTCCAGAATGCAGCTGCTAGAGTCCTTACTAGAACTAGAAGATATGACCACATCACCCCGATCTTATCCACACTGCATTGGCTCCCGGTAAAATTTCGCATTAAGTTTAAAATACTTTTATTAACCTATAAAGCACTACACGGTCTCGCACCACAATATCTAAGCGACCTTCTGGTTTTATATGATCCGCCACGCCTACTCAGATCAAAAGATGCAGGCTATTTGATATTACCTAGAATAGTGAAGTCTACTGCAGGGGAAGAGCTCGCTTATAGAGCCCCACAGTTATGGAACAGTCTTCCTATTAGTGTTCGGGACTCAGACACAGTCTCAGTGTTTAAATCTAGGCTTAAAACATATTTGTTTACTCAACCGCTTACCCAGACTAGATTATATCGCACTACCTCACAATCCTAATCGTTTTCTCTCCTCTCTCTCTTTTTGCCGAGCCCCACACGAATTTATGGAGATATTGGAGATCCAGATCCCTTCTGCCTCTGGATGAGCCCAAATCTTCTGCTGGGACTACGGCGCTCCTAAGGCCATACATACTTCTCATTTTCACATTATCTGTGTTACATTCACAATCTGTGTTACCCAGATGAGGATGGGTTTCCCTTCTGAGTTGGGTTCCTCTCAAGGTTTCTTCCTCAAAATACATCTTAGGGAGTTTTTCCACCTGCCCCGCGCCACTCAGTGGCTTGCTCAGTTGGGATAAATTCCATTTGTTTTCTACCTGTTTGTCTCTGTTTATCTGTTCCTGTTTGTCTCTCTTTAGATGTTTCTGACTGTTCATACCTGTTTTTTATTTCTGTAAAGCTGCTTTGAGACAATGACTATTGTAAAAAGCGCTATACAAATAAAATTGAATTGAATGGTTAAACTAGCAAATGGGCTTATTAGTGTACATGGGTATGAAACAGCTTTTTATATGTATTTTTTTAACATGGTAAATGTTATGTCTCTACAATATACACCAGGTCCCCACAAGTTGGGATAAATTCCATTTGTTTTATATCTGTTTGTCTCTGTTTATATTTCCTGTTTGTCTCTGTTTCTGTTTCTCACTGTTTGTCTCAAAGCAGCTTTACAGAAATAAAAAACAATGACTATTGTAAAAAGCACTATACGAATAAAATTGAAAGATGCCTACTTTAAAATATTCTCTTTTTTTGCTACAGATGTCTTCTTTGCTTGGTGCGTTTTAGCCTAAAATACTTTGCACCTCTACAACCTCTACAACCTCTACCTCTACAACTTTGCACTGTTCAGCTTAGTTATGGTATACCAACATACTTTTACTTTTGGGCTTATTAGTGGCTGATTTGCCTATTTCAGGTGCCAAAGTGGAATAGAGGTGGACAGTAATCTTTTGGAGTCAGATGGTGCCTCTGGAGATGATCATCAATGCATCCTGCATTCACAGCAGAAGTCTTCATTCTGTAATCTGGTATGGAACTGCTTTTTTAATGTATTTTATAACATGGTAAACGTTAAGACCCCGCAATGTACATTGTACTATTCCAGTGTTTTCAATGACCCTGGGTCCCCACACTGTCTTTTAACATGAAACTTTACACCAGGTCCCCACAATAGTTACATGTTTATCTTTGTTTAGCAAAACCTTTGTTTTCTACACATTCACTTTTATTTACTTACTTAATTAATAAATTAGTTCATTATTCTTTTAGGACTAATTATGATTTGGGGTGGTTTCAGATGAGAAATATAATAGATGAAGTAAGTTATCATCTGGAATCTGGTCTTACCTCTGGAGAGTTACCTCAGCAGCAAAAGTCTGCAGTCTTAGTTCAGGCAAGAAAATAGTTTTTATAGCTTTATACAATATGTGCCAAAAATAGCTTTGCTGGCTTAATAAGAAAAGTTCAAATGTAACCAAAAAGCAAATAATTTTTTCCCCCACTTATCTTCCATTAAGGTATTTTACATATAAAATCGTTTGAAGTCTCATTACGTTTTGTATTCTATCGTTTGTTTGTTTTTTAACTCAGCATTTGCAAGATAAATCGTTTGCTGGTGACCAGTATTGTATACTGCAGTGTGGAATAAAGTGGAAACAAGCACTCCTCAGGTTGGATAAATTTACACTTTTCTGAGTACAAAAAGACACTTTTTAATTAGTGTTCATATTAAAGTTGTATTTATTTATTTATTTTAAATAGCTTGATGAGGTAAACCGCCATAATGCCTGCTCCATCAGTATAGTGGAAAATAGTGAAGATGACTGTCCCTGTGTCTTTATGTAGTAGCTCAGATGAAAGTGCCTGCAGTTATGTGATTTCAGTTTCTGAATGGAATACCAAGACAATGACGGAAAGATGTCCTTTACTCAGTCCTAGCACTGTCAGTCTAGTGCTGCAGTTTCCACTGAATCTGATGTTGTACCTGAACAGTTAAGCTCTGTTTTGGTCAGAGGAGTTTCAAAGCCAACTAGTAAAGTGAGAGTGTATGATAAGAAATAGTACTGTTTGTTTTGCAGCAGACCACTATCAAAAATGGCAATACACTTATAGAGCAAGTTCATAGCACTGAGTCTGAAGTTATGAAAGATTTGAGTTTTCCCAAGAGGTTCAAAAGAAAGGAAAAACTTGTTAGATCACTTCAGGAATAGAGGGAATTTTTTCAATCAAAGTTTCTTTATTAACATTTTTCAAAATAAACATACAACACCAACCAAACCGACAGAACAACCCCCCAGTGCCAGACATAGAACATACATATTACATATCATAAAGCCAGACCACCATAGAAGAGGACAAATTAAACAAAATTATAGACAGTGATCACAAAACAATACTGTCAGCATCCACATCTCTAACAAAGCACAGAAAAGGTTGCCAGATTCTGTAAAATTTTCCCACTTTCCCCCCTGACAGTGTACCTAATCTTTTCCAACTGAAGATGAGACCTGACTTCCCTGACCCAATGACCATACACCGGTGGAGAAGGATCATTCCATCTAAACAATAATCTCCTGGCCAGAAGCGTGCAGAAGGACATCATGCTGGTTTCGCACCATCTAAAAGGAGTATTCTCCGGGTACAGAAGAGATTAAGGTGAAGTTAGATTATGCTATTCTATATAACTAATACATCTTTTAATAAAGCTTTAACTGGGGAGTTATTTGGGAGCTCTAGGATATTAATTCTTCTATTTTATATATTTGTTGGTTTGTTTATGTATCTCGTTTAATGAGCTTTCAGCCTGTAACAATGTTCGTTCCTATAGTTTTGTAGTTAGGGTCGGTTTGTTTTTGGCCCAGTAGTCCGGTACAGAAGAGATTAAGGTGAAGTTAGATTATGCTATTCTATATAACTAATACATCTTTTAATAAAGCTTTAACTAGGGAGTTATTTGGGAGATCTAGGATATTGATTCTCCCCAAGATCGTAGTAAAGGTCTCAAATATAGATTGCCAGAATGTATACATCTTTGGACATGTCCAGAACATATGCAACAGAGTAGCTGGAGCCTGCCTGCATCGATCACATGTGGGATCTAATATCGGGATTAATCTTTGAGAGTCTAGCTTTAAACAAGCCAACAAATATATAAAATAGAAGAGCCAAAAACAAACCGACCCTAACTACAAAACTATAGGAACAAACATTGTTACAGGCGGAAAGCTCATTAAACGAGATACATAAACAAACCAACAAATATATAAAATAGAAGAATTAATATCCTAGATCTCCCAAATAACTCCCCAGTTAAAGCTTTATTAAAAGATGTATTAGTTGTATAGAATAGCATAATCTAACTTCACCTTAATCTCTTCTGTACCGGACTACTGGGCCAAAAACAAACCGACCCCAACTACAAAACTATAGGAACGAACATTGTTACAGGCTGGAAACTCATTAAACGAAATACATAAACAAGCCAACAAATATATAAAATAGAAGAATTAATATCCTAGATCCCCCAAATAACTCCCCAGTTAAAGCCTTATTAAAAGAGGTATGAGTTATATAGAATAGCATAATCTAACTTCACCTTAATCTCTTCTGTACCTGACTACTGGGCCAAAAACAAACCGACCCCAACTACAAAACTATAGAAACGAACAATGTTGCAGGCTGGAAACTCATTAAAAACGAAATACATAGACAAACCAACACATATACTAGGATAAAAGGAAAAATAAATAACTAAAGGGATAAATAAATAAATATATAATGATAGTGGGACCCCAACAGCATTGTAGTAAATAAAAAAATTAAAAATAAATAATAGCTTGACCTCCATCGTATCAGAGTAAAACATCATCTAACCTAATTTATAAATCCCAAACTAGGATCTAAATGGAGGGATAAAGTACAGGTATAAATGAATAAAATAACGTGACCCACCCTAACCTTAATCCATCTGACATCACCAACCGATCCTAACTACAAATCTATCAGAACAAACACATTCACATCTCAATTCCATTAACTAAATACACAAACAAACCTACAAACACATAAATTAAAAACTTTAACCTCCTGGTTTCCCGAATAACTTCCCATATAAGGCTTTATCAAAGAATTTAATAAATACCTCAGTGTAGACAGGTCCTAATACTCCAGTCATCGGTAGGCATACCGGCCATTCTAAAGAAAAAATTCCAAAATTATCCAACTCGATGCGAACACGGCACCCGACGTAGGATGAGGTAATAAACGGGAACGCAATCGCTGTAAAGATCTAGCTTTAAAGTAGCTATTTTCGTAGTATTTAGAGCATTGGCTTGGGCCTGGAAAACCAGGAAGTAAACACACCATGCGCGCCGAAGCTGATTTCAAACCAGAATACGTCACTCACGTAGTCTCTCCCCATTGGCTTTAGTGCGCATCACAACAGGTGACACGTGGGGGGGCTCCCTGAAGCGCACTTCCGCTATTAACAACGCCCACCACGAAATAATACTAAAGACGATAAACCATCCGCTTCGAAGCAAAAACAACACCGTGTTAGATCAGGACACAGTATGAAAATACAACTACTGTCCAAGTTTCACTCTTAAGAGGGCTATTTTACGCGATCTTAAACGCTTAAATACCGACTCTTATACCGGAAGTAAAGGACGTTTAACTCACCAAACCCACTCACGCCAGCTTTTAATCAATGAATGTGACGTGCACTACTACAGGTGCACAGAGAACCACGCCCACGGGCCGTCCCGGCTGATCGTGCGATCATACTACGGAAAATATTAAAAATAATAATGATCCGTTTCGAAACAAAATCAACACCCTGGTTAGATTAAGACACACTTTAGAAACACAACCGCTGTGAAAATCAAATTTTAAGGTGATTATTCTGCGCGATCTGGAGCGTTTTTCACGGCTGAAATATCGGAAGTGAAAGTGCGTTTTCAAGCACGGAGCTCGCGCTAAAGACATTAGATTCATTGATAAAAACGTGCGTGAGTCAAGTTTTGAGTCTTGAATGAGTATTTCAGTGGCTGCACATTAGAATTACTCCCTCAGATCGCTTCAGCTGATCGCGCCGGTCACACAGCGGAAAATATTACAAATAATAAATACCCGTTTCGAAGCAAAACCAACACCCTGGTAAGATTAAGACACGTTATAGAAACACAATCGCTGCGAAAATCTAATTTTAAGGTGACTATTCTGCGCGATCTGGAGCGTTTTTCACGGCTGGGATACCGGAAGTGAAAAGAAAAAACATTTTTTTTAACACAGAGCTTGCGCTGAAGGTTATAATAAATGGAGTAATAATAATAATAATAATAATAATAATATGGTAAAGAAGTGAAACACGGATTATAATTTACTAATAAATAGAATAGGGGGGTAAAATACACGGTTTTATCCTAGCTTGGCCAAATCATATACTGAGACAGAGATTTATGTGATACAGAAAGGATCATGGTCCTAACTTAAACTAGAGTTTAAACGCAAACACCTTAACAACCGTCGGAGCTAATCGCACGCGGACTTTTGATACTCGTGCATAGAATCCCAACTTTTCAGTCAACTACAAATACATAATCCGAAGAATTTTTTTACCATAATAAGGAAATCGATCTTAGAAAGGGCCTAGTGGGTGGGGACCACTCCCACATCCGAGTTGGGGGGCGGCTACGTCAGTAGAAGCCTGATCACTTCCCGAGACTACTCTTTGGAGTAAGGTAGGGAAGGAAACCGCGGCACACGCAACCCCAGGGGGCCCAACTCAGTAGAAGCTTGATGGTTTCCCGAAAGGTTCCGAATCCTTGTGAGGAGGAACGGTAGGGTCAAGCCATCCGCTGAGTTGTAACCCACCCAGGGCCATCCGGAGGTGACGTATTGCACGGGACCTACCTCTGGACCCCTGGTTTAGTTATATAGGACGCTGCGTTAGACTTAGCTATAGGCTCAGTTCGGGTGACTCGGGAAACCTTGCGGTGTTAACAAGAGTCACTCTGGGCTGAGCAAGGTAAGTATACGTTACCCTACGTCCTAAACACCGTCGCCACGCTTTTGAATAACTAAACCTTATTCGGCAAATTGGGCAAGCTAACATTACTCAAAAGGTTTAAATTTAATGAGTGCAATTAAAACAATAAGCCATCAAACAATACTTGGGCCTAAATCAATTGTTATATATATAAATAAATAAATAAATAAATAAATAAATAAGGTAAAATACAAAGACTGGAATTAAAACAATACTTAGGCCTAAAACAACTTAAGGTTCCGAACTAACATGCTCCTTACATAAATTACTTTTTCCTTAAGTAGCCAAAACGGACAGGGCCTTAAAATACAATCAGTAGGTTACACCAATACAGAAATTAAAATAAGAATCCATCAATCAATACCTAGGTCTAAAACAATCTAATTAACCAAACCGACATGTTCCTAATAAAAAGCCAAAACTGACAGGGCTCCAAAATACAATCAGTTGATTATATTAATACAAAAATTAAAATAAGAATCCACCAACCAATACGTAGGTCTAAAACAATTTAAATTGACCGATCCAAGATCCAACATGTTCCAATATAAATTACCGTCTCATAAGTAGCCAAAACCGACAGGGATTGAAAAAAACAATTAGTAGGTCATACTAAGATCATATCAGAACAAAATGAATGAATGAATGAATGAATGAATGGTTAATTAACTCAGACATAGGCCTATCTCAAATAAAATATCCTTTTAAACCATACCTTAGGTGTCAGTGTGGATTGGCTATGGGACACAAGCTGGGGAGTGATCGACCCACGGCTGGCCGCCTCATGAGGAGGGTGTATAGTGACGAAAGGCCGAAACACCCAATGATTCTGAGGAGCACTACTGATGATGTGTCCTAAAATTTAGTTTAAAAAAAAAAAAATAAATAAAATTACCCTAACTTTAGCTCTGAACCCTAAAACCCTCATCATAACCGTTACTCTAACTAGAACTCTGAAACCTAAAACCCATCATAAACCCTAAACATAACCGTTACTTTAACTATAGCTCTGATCCCTAAAACCCATCATAAACCCTAAAACGTAACCGTTACTTTAACTATAGCTCGGATCCCTAAAACCCATCATAAACCCTAAACATAACCATTACTCCAACTATAGCTCTGAAACCTAAAAACCCATCATAAACACTAAACATAACCGTACTTTAACTACAGCTCTGATCCCTAAAATCCATCATAAACCCTAAACATAACCATTACTCTAACTATAGCTTGGATCCCTAAAATCCATCATAAACCCTAAACATAACCGTTACTTTAACTATAGCTCTGATCCCTAAAATCCATCATAAACCCTAAACATAACCGTTACTCTAACTATAGCTCTGAAACCTAAAAACCCATCATAAACCCTAAAACATAACCGTACTTTAACTACAGCTCTGATCCCTAAAATCCATCATAAACCCTAAACATAACCGTTACTCTAAGTATAGCTTTGAAACCTAAAAACATATCATAAACCCTAAACATAACCGTTACTCTAACCATAGCTCTGAAACCGAAAACTCATCATAAAAACCATAACCATTATAACCATAACAACCTCAGTCTTAAGTACCCACAACTTCAACCCATCTCCCAGCCTGAACCTCTCCAAATACTCCCTAGAACCCACAACATCAGCAAGCACAGCCAAAAAACCTAAACGAATCAAAGTCAAAACCAGAAGTCAATCCGACGAATTAATCAATAGACTAATGAGATTCAACCTTCTACTCAATATCCAACTTTATCCTGTCCCCAAAATCTTGTCCCCCCTCCCCATATCACCCTGAACTGCCAAACATTTATTTAAATAAATAAATAAATAAAAAACACAGCCAAAACCCAACTAGGGGCTACTTGGAAGACAAATAATTTTCTGAGCTATAGCAGTGCTTAACAGGCGCCGGCCAGTGCACTTCCCTTGACTCCCTATCTAACTGGGCAGTTCCTGGCGGACTGTTTGGGGGGGTCATTGTACATTCATAACCCTAACCCCTAAACCCAACCCTAACCCTGGGTGGATTAAGATAAAGAACGGAAATATAATCGCTGCGAAGAGCTAATTTTAGGAGAATTATTTGACGTGATCTGGAGCGTTTTCCACGACCTAAGATACCGGAAGTGAATGATAATTTTAGACATGGAGCTCGTGCTAAAAGCTATGTAAAACCTCAAACGTTATTCACGCAAGTTTTTATCAATGGATCCGATGCGTACTTACTCTGGTACACTTATGATTGCTCCCACAGATCGCTTCAGTTGTGATCGCGCGGAGAATATTAAAAATAATGGAAAATATTAAAAATAATAATTATCCATTTAGAAGCAAAACCAACACCCGGGTTAGATTAGGACACGTTATAGAAGCATAATCGCTGCGGAAATCTAATTTTAAGGTAAAAAACAGATCGCTGCAGCTGTGATCGCACCTGTGATCGCACCTGTCATACAGCGGAGAATATTAAAAATAATGATGATCCGTTTCAAAGCAAAACCAACACCCTGGTTAGATTTAGACACGTTATAGAAACACAATCACTGCGAAAATCTAATCTTAAGGTAGCTATTTTGAGCGATCTGGAGCGTTTTTTACGGCTGGGATACCGGAAGTGAGGGTGCATTCTTAAACACGAAGCGCGCCGAGAGCTATTTTATACCTCAAAACTTCACTCGTGAAAATTTATCAATGGATCCGATGCGTATTTAGTCGGGTGCATGTATGATTACTCCCACAGATCACTTTAGCCGTGATCGGGGCTGCCATACAGCGGAGAATATTAAAAAATAATAATTATCCGTTTCGAAGCAAAACCAACACCCTGGTTAGATTAAGACACGTTACAGAAACACAATCGCTGCGAAAATCTAATTTTAAGGTAGCTATTTTGCGCGATCTGGAGCGTTTTCCACGGCTGGGATACAGGAAGTGGAGGTGCATTTTTTAACACAGAGCTCGCGCTGAAGGTCATAATAAATGGAGAAGTAATAATAATAATAACAATAATAATAATACGGTAAACAAGTGAAACACAGATTATAATATACTAATACGTAGAATGGGGGGGTAAAATACACAGTTACATCTTAGCTTGGCCAAATAAAATACCGGGGGATGCGGATTCGCTGAGAAGGAAATTTATGCGAGACAGAAAGGATCATGGTCCTAACTTAAACCAGACTTAACGCAAAACATCTTAACAACCGTCGGAGCTAAACGCACGCAGTTTTTTGGTACCCGTGCATAGAATCCCAACCTTTCAGTCAACTACAAATACATAAGTCGAAAGTTTTTTTTTACCATAATAGGGAAATCGATCTTAGAAAGAGCCTAGTGGGTGGGGACCACTCCTACATCCAAGTCGGGGGGCGGCTACGTCAGTAGAAGCCTGATCACTTCCCGAGACTACTCTTTGGAGTAAGGTAAGGAAGGAATCCGCTGGCACACGCTCAACCCCAGGGGGCCCAACTCAGTAGAAGCTTGATGGTTTCCCGAAAGGTTCCGAATCCTTGTGAGGAGGAACGGTGGGGTCAAGCCATCCGCTGAGTTGTAACCCACCCAGGGCCATCCGGAGGTGACGTATTGCACGGGACCTACCTCTGGACCCCTGGTTTAGTTAGATAGGATGCTGCGTTAGGCTTAGCTATAGGCTCATTTCGGGTGACTCGGGAAACCTTGCGGTGTTAACAAGAGTCACTCCAGGCTGAGCAAGGTAAGTATACGTTACCCGACGTCCTAAACACCGTCGCCACGCTTTTGAATAACTAAACCTTATTAGGCAAATTGGGCAAGCTAACATTACTTAAAAGGGTTCAATTAAATGAGTGTAATTAAAACAATAAGCAATCAAACAATACTTAGGCCTAAATCAATTGTTATATAAATAAATAAATAAGGTAAAATTCAAAGACTGGAATTAAAACAATAAGCCAAACAATACTTAGGCCTAAAACAACTTAAGGTTCTGAACTAACATGATCCTTAGATAAATTACTTTTCCTTAAGTAGCCAAAACGGACAGGGCCTTAAAATACAATCAGTAGGTTACACCAATACAGAAATTAAAATAATAATCCATCAATCAATACTTGGGTTTAAAACAATCTAATTAACCAAACCGACATGCTCCTAATAAAAAGCCAAAACTGACAGGGCTCTAAAATACAATCAGTTGATTATATTAATACAGAAATTAAAATAAGAATACACCAACCAATACGTAAGTCTAAAACAATCTAAATTGACTGATCCAACATGCTTTCAATATAAATTACCATCTCGTAAGTAGCCAAAACCGATAGGAATTGAAAAAACAATTAGTAGGTCATACTAAGATCATATCAGAACAAAATAAATGAATGAATGAATGAATGAGTGGTTAATTAACTCAAAAACATAGGCCTATCTCAAATAAAATATCCTTTGAAACTGTACCTTGTACGGATTGTAAGTATGGATTGGCTATGGGACACAAGCTGGGGAGTGATCGACCCACGGCTGGCCGCCTCATGAGGAGGGTGTATAGTGACCAAAGGCCTGAAACACCCAATGATTCTGTGGAGCACTACTGATGATGTGTCCTAAAATTTAGTGTATTAAATTTAAAAAATAAATAAATAAATAAAAAAAATAAAAATTATTAAATAAATTAATTTATAGTCCTAAAACCAAACCGTAACCTGGACCCTAACCATAACCCTAGCTCTGAACCCTAAAACCTAACCTAAACCCTAATCATAACCGTTACTCTAACTGTGCCTCCGACCCCTAAAAGTCAACTTAAAACCTAATCCTAAAACCTAACCCTAACCTGGACCCTAACCATAACCCCAGCTCTGAACCCTAAAACCTAACCTAAACCCTAATCATAACCGTTACTCTGACTGTGCCTCTGACCCCTAAAAGTCAATCTAAAACCTAACCATAAAACATAACCAATCCCAAATTATGGCTGTACACAGATAAAACAAATAAATCACCACTTCACCCTGTCCCTAATAATTCGCATACCCTTATTCCTGAGGCCTAACCACAACTCCAGTCTTAAGTACCCACAACTTGGACCCATTTCTCAATCAAACTACCTCTACAGCTTTTTAAAAACAACAAAAAAAAAAAAAAAAAAAAAAAAAAAAAATTTAAAAACCCATCTCTACAGCCCATTGGGGAACCCCCAAAAAATTTTTTTTCCCCCCCCCCCTCCCGGAACAATAGCTACGCTTAACAAGCGCCGGCCCGTGCACTTTCCTTGGTCCCCTATTCAACCACGCAATGAATTTGTGATGGGGGGGATCATTGTATTCTTACAAAAACCTAACCCTAAACCCTAAACCTAACCCTAACCCCTAGCTATTTTGCGCGACCTGGAGCGTTTTTCACGGCTGGGATACCGGAAGTGAGGGTGCATTCTTAAACGCGAAGCGCGCCGAGAGCTATTTTAAGCCTCAAAACTTCACTCGTGAAAATTTATCAATGGATCTGATGCGTACTTAATCAGGTGCACGTATGATGGCTCCCACAGATCACTTTAGCTGTGATCGGGTCTGTCATACAACGGAGAATATTAAAAAAGTAATGGAAAAAATTAAAAATAATATTTATCCGTTTCGAAGCAAAACCAACACCCTGGTTAGATTAAGACACATTATGGAAACACAATCGCTGCGAAAATCTAATTTTAGGGCAGCTATTTTGCGCGATCTGGAGCGTTTTCCACGGCTGGGATACAGGAAGTGAAGGTGCATTTTTTAACACAGAGCTCGCGCTGAAGGTCATGATAAATGGAGAAGTAATAATAATAATAATAATAACAATAATAATAATACGGTAAACAAGTGAAACACAGATTATAATATACTAACACGTAAGAATAGGGGGGTAAAATACACAGTTACATCTTAGCTTGGCCAAATAAAATACCGGGTGATGCGGATTCGCTGAGAAGGAAATTTATGCGAGAGAGAAAGGATCATGCTCCTAACTTAAACCAGACCTAACACAAAACATCTTAACAACTGTCAGAGCTAAATGCACGCGGTTTTTTGGTACTCGTGCATAGAATCCCAACCTTTCAGTCAACTACAAATACATAAGTCGAAATAATAGGGATAATAATAGGGAAATCGATCTTAGAAAGGGCCTAGTGGGTGGGGACCACTCCCACATCCGAGTCGGGGGGCGGCTACGTCAGTAGAAGCCTGATCACTTCCCGAGACTACTCTTTGGAGTAAGGTAAGGAAGGAATCCGCTGGCATGCGCTTAACCCCAGGGTTGCCCAACCCAGTAGAAGCCTGATGGTTTCCCGAAAGGTTCCGAATCCTTGTGAGGAGGAACGGTAGGGTCAAGCCATCCGCTGGGTTGAATTCTATGACTGTAATCAAAACAATAAACGATCAAACAACACTTAGACGTAAAATAATTTAATGTTCTGAACTAACATGCCCCTTACATAAATGAATTTTCCTTAAATAACCAAAACGGACAGGGCTTTAAAATACAATCAGTAGGTTACACCAATACAGAAATTAAAATAATACTCCATCAATCAATACTTAGGCCTAAAACAATTTAATTAACCAAACCGACATGGCTCTAAAATACAATCAGTTGATCATATTAATACAGAAATTAAAATAAGAATCCATCAATCAATAGGTAGGTCTAAAACAATCTAACTTGACTGATCCAACATGCTTCCAATATAAATTACCGTTTCATAAGTAGCCAAAACCGACAGGGATTGAAAAAACAATTAGTAGGTTATACTAAGATCATATCAGAGCAAAATAAATGAATGAATGGATGAATGAATGGTTAATTAACTCAAAAATGTAGGCCTATCTCAAATAAAATATCATCTTAAACCACGTCTTAGGCGAATGGGATGATTGGCTATGGGACACAGGCCGGGGAGTGATCGACCCACGGCTGGCCGCCGCAGTTGAGGGTGTCTAGTGACTAAAGGGCTGAAACACCCAATGATTCTGTGGAGCATTACTGATGATGTGTCCTAAAATTTAGTGTATAAAATTAAAAAGATAAAAATAAAATAATAAAAAAAATTAATAAAATAAAATTTATTAATTTATAACCCTAAAACCTAACCTGAACTCTAATCATAACCTTTTCTCCAACTGTACCTCCGACCCCTAAAAGTCAACCTAAAACCTAACCATAAAACATAACCAATCCCAAATTATGGCTGTACACAGATAAAATAAATAAACCACCACTTCATCCTGTCCCTAATAATTCGCATACCCCTATTCCTGAGGCCTAACCACAACTCCAGTCTTAAGTACCCACAACTTGGACCCATTTCTCAATCTCTCCAGATACTCCCTAGGATTCGCGACATCAGGAAGCACAGCCACAACACCTAAACGAATCAAAGTCAAAACCAGAAGTCAATCCGACGAGCTAATCAATAGGCTAATGAGACTCAACCTTCTACCCAGTATTTACACACACAAAAAATAAAGAAATAAATAAATAACCTGATCCTAATCCATAAAAGCTTAACCCGAACGACTGCTCTAAGCAGGTCAAGAAAAACCTTAATCAGGAAGAATGACTGAAACCAAAATAACGTCCACACCCAGCTGGGAATAAAAGAAGAAAGCCCAACTTCGGGGAGGGTTACAGCCAAATGTCAACATCGAAACCTCAAATGGTACGACCATCTTAACCCTAGACATCTAAGAACCACCTCCAACTGAATACCATCTCCACAGCCCATGGGGAAATAGCTCGTGACCCACCAACTATAAAACCTAATCGGGTTAGACTCGATTGGATTTGTTAAATCAGCAGACGCCAAGCCGGGGTCTGCTGCAGTAACAATAGCTACGCTTAACAAGCGCCGGCCCGTGCACTTTCCTTGGTCCAAATTTGATTCAATGATTCAACCACGCAATGAATTTGTGTTGGGGGGAGGATCATTGTATTCTTACAAAAACCTAACCCTAACCCTAAACCCTAACCCTAACCCTAAATAGAGGCCCTTTTCCCCCAAGATAGTTGATAATCCTCTGAAGAAGCATCCTAGATGCGAAACGTTAGGAGGTTACTTCCTAACAGCTTTTTCCTTTTTTTTTTCTTGCCTTACATTGTTGTAAAATTTTGTTTTTAAACAAGAAAAATTTAATAAAGACTAAACTTTTAAGTAAACTGGGAGAGGAATATAACAGTGACATGGACAGAAAGCCACCAGCCAACCAAGTCAACGAGGAGACGGAAGACCAGGAGACTAACTCTTCATCCCCCCTTCCTTTTCTTTTGTTTTCTTTTTTTCTTTTGTTTCCTTCTTCCCCTTCTCTTCCTTCCTATCCTCTTTCTATTCTCTGAGAATGGCTTGAGAGACTCCACCTACAAAACACCAACGATCCGGAAAAAACCCTGGATTAAAGGAATATCGTCCTGATAAAACCAAGGGCAATATCCGACGGAGGACTGGAGAACAAGTAGTAGGGTAAGGGCAATCTCTGATGGTAGTGTTGTTAATGATTGTTGTTTCCATCAGACATGGTTTAGATCTACTTATTTGAAAGATACAAAATGAGGGCCTGGAACAATAGATTTGCTGTCTTAGGAGACCACAAACAAAGTGGGGAAGGGGAAAATACACAAACACAAGGGCCACCAAGCAAACACAATACATTTGATAAAACACTGACAAATATTTTAAGTTGATGCAAGCCACACACCATATGCAAGTAGTGGAACACTCCCTGCGCACAAACAGCCACCCGGTGGGTATGCACAGACAGGTCAATAAACTTACACATTTCATAAAACCAGCTTCACCCAATGACACAACCAAACAAAAAATCAATCAAAATACACTCACATGGATGAACAATAACATGCTCATCTTACAGGAACACTACACACAAGTTACACATAAACTCATGGATGACATTCAGGTTTTTGGGGAATCGGAATGGACAGTGGCTGTGAAATGGGCCAGACACAGGTTTAAACAAAAACTGAGACAGCACTTTAGCCTTCTGTAAAGATAACATACAACACAAACAATTAGCTTCTTCAGATCAATTGGGCCCAATTTCACATGCCACTGCCCTTCAATGGGCCAGTTCTCCACAGGCACATATTTACAATCCACCTACCGAACTCACTTCAAATAATGTTACCAAGATCCACCATCTACATTCTAACTCACCTACATCTGTTGCCCCGCCTGCAGGACTTGGACACCGATACGGTCAAATCAAAGTCCAGGCCCAAGTCCACGCCCCAGAGGTGAGTCCAGACACACCGCCCAAACTTAAAAGGGATAGGGTGACAGTAAAAACAGACCTACCTGATTTCTTTCAGGTCTGGCCAGCAACCACGCCTGTGGGGGGACGATGGTACAGATGGCGCCACTGTAAAAACAAAGGATAAGGATGATAAAGGGTGCTGAACAGAGTGAATCTCTGGCTGAAACCCGTTCTGAATCCGTCCCTCTTGAACATATCACAGAGGCAAAATCTGATAGAGCGTCCTCGGACTCCACAGACGATGATTTTTTGGGGGTCATTGACCTAGACGATAGACCGAACAGACACATCAACACAGATAGAAAAGCGGTAGATTGGGCTATCATTATTCACAAACCGGTAGTTCTCATGGGGGATTCCAACCTCAGTCTGATCCCAAAAATCAAAAACCCGAACACGCAAGTCAACAGTTTTCCAGGGGCCAATTTTTTACACATGGCCAAAATTTCACAAAAACAAAAATCACAACCACTGGTGCATAAGGTAATCCTGGTCGGGGGTTTAAATAACAGGGGACAACACCCATACAAGACAGCCATAAAACAACTGCAGTGCCCAAGCGATATTCCCAAATGCCACGATTTACACACCCATTATTCAATTTTCAGAATTCTTACCTCCACAGGAGCAGCGGAATCTGGAGGCGTTGAATAAATACATTGTGTCACACGGGAGTCCATTGTGGGAATTAAACAGGTTGTTTTTTAAGGTCGAGAAGGATCACATCCACTGGACCGTGGAAACGGCACAAAGGATGTTTGATGGTTGGTGTGACCAGTTAAACTATTAAGGGTGGAGACGTGCAATGACCGATTGCAAGAGGGACGTCCACCTACACAATAGAAAGTTAAAAATCTTGAACCATTTCGACTTCCAAACACAAACCAATACCACCCCATTTGTAGAAACATCCAAATGGGAACCCCCAATTGCAGCATGTAACATACATATCAGAAGACTAATTAAACACAATCACAGAGCCATAGACTCAAATAGATCCTTCAAAACATCTGATAATTTAACCCCTACACAGAAAAGGGCAATCCGTTCACTCAAAACGAATACAGACATCATATTAAAACCGGCGGATAAGGGGTCAGGGATTGTCACTTTGGATAAAGCTCAATACATGTTTGAGGCCAAAAGACAATTAAATATCACCGACCATTACATCCCCTTGAATCATTCACTACAATCGGAGACTAAACTAATTACACAAAAGGTCCTGAATAGCTTACATCAGGAAAAATACAATCAACCAAAAACAGAAGCATTACTTAATGGGTCCAGATGTTCCCAGGCCAAGACTATTTTATCTACTACCAAAAATACATGCTGCACCAGAAACATGGACTATCCCAGGCGAGATCCCCAAGGGCCGCCTGATAGTGTCGGACTGCGAAAGTGAGTCCTATCGCACGGCCCAATACATCGATAGCTTCCTAAATCCGTTATCACAAATACACCAAAGTTACATAAAGGACACGTATGATTTTATCGCCAAAATCCAAAACATCAGTATATCAAATAACTCGTTTCTCTTCACAATAGACATTAACAGCCTATACACAAACATAGACAGACTTAGGGCTAAAGTCTGTTCAAAAAGCCTTCAGAAACAACCCAGATCCAAACAGACCTGATACACACATTTTACAGCTTTTACGAATAGGTCTAACGCAAAATGACTTTGAATTCGACTCACAATTCTACTTACAGATTCAGGGTACAGCAATGGGCAAAAAATTTGCCCCAGCATATGCAAACATACATGGCAGAATGGGAAACAACCCTTCTAGAAAGATGTAAACTCAAGCCCTTGGTTTACTAGATATTTGGATGACATCTTTGGGGTTTGGCAGCATGGAAAGGAGGAATTTGATCAATTCATCATACTGGCAAACACACATCATCCGAACATCACAATAAAACACAACGCTAATAAACAATCCATTCAATTTTTGGACATTATGTTTTTTTGGGTGAACCTGTTGAGCAATCCAGGGTACTCAAAACCAAAGTGTACTTAAAAAAAAAAAACAGACACACACAGCCTGTTACACAAGTTGAGTTTTCATCCGAAGCACACGTTCAAGGGGATAGTCAAGTCCCAGTTGATACGGTTCTACCGCATCTGTACGGACGAAAACGACTTCCACGATGCCACTCAAGTACTGTTTAAAGCCCTTAGACATAGGGGCTACAGTCACAGATTTTTAAGGGAAATCAAAGCAAAAACACTGAGGGAAATAAGGACTCCGCCTCCAGACACCCTGCTGCCAGACCCCCAACGGGTCATCCCACTTATAACTACCTATAATCAACAAGCACTAGCTCTAAACAAAAAAGTTAAAAACTATTTCGAACGCACTCAACACCAACTACCAGTCTTACAAGAATTTAAGGTCATTTCAGCGTACAGAAAAAACAAAAACCTTAAGGATATCTTGGTCTGTTCCAGATTTAACTCGAAAACTTTCCGACAGCAGTCTCCGTGGCAAGTGTACTATAGAAAGATAAAATACATTTTAGGTACACCCATAACACAAAATCTACACTTAAATACAACTAATATAGTGTACTGCATAACATGTGCATACTGTCGGAAATGCTATATTGGGGAGACCAAGAACACACTAGTGGCAAGGTTAAAACAACACTTATACAGCATCAAGAATAACACTAAAAACACAATACTGATTCATCACTTCAAAGAACACGGGATAAACCAACTGTCAATCTCAGGGCTGGAATCGAACACTGCATGGACAGATAAACAGAGGAAGAGAAACGAGTTTAAATGGATAAATAGATTAAGAGCATGGACTCCCGGGGGACTTAATGAGAGGGGGAGAGGTTTATGGTAGGACACCGGCTTTTAACCACAAAAGGGCATTAGGTAGAGAGTTTTTAAAGGGTAACATAGAACAACATTATCCATAAACATAAAATAAAATAGGTTCGAATGGCGGAGAGTTGAGAGAGGTTTTAGGAAAACCCATTTTGGCCCTTTTTAAAAAAAAAATGTCATATATTTATTAGATTGTGTGTACTGGATTATTGTATGGAGTGAAAAGCATGTTTTAAGCACTTATCCTTCTTTTGGCAGAAAGAACTGAAGCACTTACACACTGTACCCCATGGCATGGAGTGGAATTGGCACTTACTTTTTAAAGCACTTATCCTAGATCCTCAGTTAGCCATCCAGTATCAAACCGTTAGAGAAAGAAAAAAAAGAAAGCACTTATTGAATCACTTTACACACAACTCAATCCCTCATTTCCAATTTCCCATCCCAACCCTTGAACCCTATCTCTTGTCCGGGCCTTAACCCTAACCTTTGAACCCTAACAGGGACCCTAATCCCTAACCCCTTACCTTTGAACCCTACCATGGACCCTAACCCCAACCCCCTAACCCCAACCTTTGAACCCCAGCTTAACCCTAACCCTAACCCCCAAACCACAACCCCCTAACCCTAACAGCTAACCATAACCCCAACCCTAATCAGCCCGTGCCTCATGTTTGCAATTCGCTCCGCTGCTCCTTTTCTTCCTCATTGGCCTGTGCATCAAAATAATTTTTTTTTTTATCAAAAACAACTCCAAATAAGGGCAAACAGATAATTTTATTAAAAAAAGAGATTAAAACCTAAATGGAGAAATAAATAAATAAATATGGTAAAAACTCACAGCACCCAAGTGGCAAACAATAATTTAATTAATAATACTATCGGTTCTAAATTTAAACAAAAACAATGCAAAACCCTATCCCAAAAATTATTTAAAAAGAGATTAAAACAATTGAAACCTATATGGAGAAATAAATAATTGGTGGGAAACATTCATTTTATAAATATAACTATTAGTTTATAATTTAAATAAAAACAAAGCAAAAAGCCCCATTACAGAGACCACAAAAACATGGGAAAGCCTCCGATTGGCCCATTCGAATTTAAACAGAGTCCCGCCCCCTATAGTATAAAAAGGGACAGTTGGAAGAGCTAACAGCTCATTCACTGCATCCAGCTCTTGGAGAGAAAGCCTGTAAACACTTCTCAAACTTTTTTGATGCTCAATTAATTTGTTAATTAATTAAAAATTTAAAATCATAACAAGCCTGCCTGAAGAAGGTTCCAGGAGAACCGAAACGTTGCAACGGCTTGTTTCTTCTTTTCTTTCCAAACCTTTTTTTTTAACTTTGCCTAAAAAACTAAAGGAAAGTATTCCATTAATTTATATGCTTGATTGGATTTAAAATACACATTGCTGCAACAGCTTGTTTCTTCCTTTTTCCAAAAAATAAACAATACACTCACCGGAGTCCATTATCTCTGTCCATCTAAAATTGAAAAAGGAAATAACCAAAACATTGTTTGGCCCGAAAGAGACGACTGGACAGTCGTCACACGTGGATGCAAACGTACCGTCTGGGGTTTTGGTCGGCCCAGGCCCCACATTTATCACGACCCTACACAGCATGCACGGGTAGAGAGAGCACCCTTCTATGGGAACATGGGCAGATACGGTGGCTACCGAGCCCCATGCTACACACAGGGAGAGGGAATGCCCTCCTATGCGGACATGGTCAAACACGGTGGCCACAGGGGAAACAAACACACATGCCAAACCCAACACGAGGCCTAAGCACTCGGATGACCCTGACTTTGTCACCAAGACCCGTCTCCTGTTCAAAATCATTAAATTGGTACACCACAAAAATAATATTAGCCAGGAACAGCCTCCTGCCATCGACAAAATCGAAAGACATTTGTCAGAGGTCATCAAACCTGCTCTGCCAAACACCACGACACTCTCCCTCATTGAGGACAATGCAAAAAATTGGGCACACACCACAATGCTTATTCTCAAAAACCACTACAAAGATACACTGGTGCAAGAAACAAACAAATTGCATCACCTTTCCTCCAAGGATTGGGAAGAATGCTTCAACACTGCCATCGTGTGGGCAAAACGAGGTATTGGCAAAAGACTCAAAAACAAAACTGTGCATGAGGCTCACAGACTGGTGGGAGAGACGTGGCAAACGGTCCTTCCTCCCACCGATCCGGGTGAGAGGAGAGAGGAGTCTGAGACCCTTAATCCCTCCCCTACTCCTCCTCAACCACAAAATACACCGGCTAGAACGATAACGCTACAGGCACTCGTACATAGGGAGGAGGACCCAGACAGCGATGCGGACACTTCCGTTTATCTCCCGCCCTCCCCAAGAATACAACATGCTCCTAACGTCCGCCCAAACCCCAGTATCGGACAGAAGAAAGATCCTATTGTTGGATAAGATTTTTGATAGAAATAAAACACAAGGGTAATAAAATATGGAGAATGAAGATTTAGTGAGAATATTGGAAAGAACAGAGTCACGCTCTCTTCCTTAGAGACAATGTCTCTTTAAAAAGTTAATTATAGCAAGGCCTAGGGCCTGACCAAAAAGAGGAAGTGCAACATACACAGCACACAAACCCAAGAGCATGAACTCACTCACACACAGATCCAGAGTAATCAGAATAACAAAGTAATGGCTAATGATAATTTGACAAAATCATACAGTACATATGCTAATAACAATGCAGGAAAAAGCATATAGGTACCATGATAAAGGAGGAATAAGCATACAGGTCATAAATGACCTCACTCAAAGTCAGCTCAGAAATGCCATAGAAAGCAACAACAAAAAGGAGAACTGATAGAGTAAGTGCAAACTCAACAGGTTTCAAGAAGTCTGAGGCAGAAATAGCAGGATTGGAAAGAACATAAAAATGCATTACATCACCCATAAATCACCCAGACATCACATGTAATGGTATTTTGGGCAAACCTGGGGTGTGTCAATGCTATAAAAGGGGAGCCCCATTTCAGGGGACTGGGAGATAACTTTTTGAGACGTCCCAAACTGTTTGGATCTCATGTAATGAATTAAATAAATTGGACCTTCACCTTTTCTCACTCACTGGTTCCATGTGGTGATTTAGACTGAGTATCTCAGCTGATGAAAGCTATTGTAAGTACATTCAATATTTTCTAAATTGTTATATTGGTAATAAGAAAGTAGGCAAAAATTTGACCTACACTTTGGCGACCACGAAGGGACTGGGCTAAGACCCGAGCGTCTGAGATCACGGACTGTGGGACTTGAGCTCAAGGGACAGCAAGAGGCCGTTTAGGGATTTTTAGATTTTTGCTGTCACTTGTCTCAGGCCCCGTGGACTGGACGAAAGACTCAGTTGGTCTCCAAAAGAGCCCATAATTGGATTGTGAATAAGACAACACGGTGTGAGGAGGTGTGTGAGAAAGGGTGAAAGAAAATATTTAGTTTTGATACTTTAAGAAAAATAAGGGAACAAGAAACGTAAAAGAATCAGAAAAATGTGTGTATGAGGGGAAAAAAAAAGTGAGTTAAAAGAAAAGTTAAGAAAGAAGCCTGTGATACCGCTGAAAGAGTCAGGTCTGCTTGGGCAGGTGTGAGGCCTCACAACCCCAGATACCGGCCACGAGAGGTGGTGACTGCTTGGTGGGGACCCCGGAAGGGGAAAAGGTAAAAATAAGGGTAAGGAACCCGGTAAGAAAGCATACCCGGTGAGTGTGTGATGTTGCCATTCGACTAATTTCATGTGTAAAACAAGGGGTGTAAAAGGGTAAATATTGATGTCAAAGTGTAAATGAATGTATATATATGTATGTGTGTATGTGTATATATAATATATACACGTGTACTGTCCGTTATAGTGTGTGTGCACGCAAAAGTATAGGCAAGTGTGTGTGTTGTGTGTGTGTGTGTGTGTGTGTGCGTGAAAAAGAGGAAATGAAACCATTCATGAAGAAAGAGCAGAGTTGAACTGAATTGAATTGTAAACTGATAATAGGATAATCGTATGAATAACAAGTGATAATAGAATAATTACATAAGGAATAACTGACAATAAAAATAACTGGATTAATAAACAAATGATAATAGAATTGTACAAGGAATAACGGATAATGAAATAAGGGCATAGGTAATAAGTATTAAGTATACTTACTGTATAAGTATAAGTAACAAATGTAAACTGTGAGCCTATAGGGAAAGCTGGGCCGAGGAGAAGAATGAAGAGGAAACCAATGGAAAAAAAAAAAAAAAAAAAAAAAACCCCAGAACCATGCTACGGGAGAACCAACAGGCCATGCCCGGTGTGTACAAAAAGATGGACAGGTAAGGGGAAAAGCATTTGGTTGTGAAAATACTTATAAATTCGAAAGAAAGGCACACCCACAAATAAAGGAGCATTCTCTTATTTATGAGGGCTGGAGATTTTTGAGATATGGCCTGGGAGAAGTTGAAAAAATAAAATAAAATACACACACAAACAAATTTGTACAGAAGTAAGATGGCGGCTGGAAAAGCGGAAGTAAATCCAAAAGAGATTATTACTGAAACACACAAAGAAAATAGAAAAGACATTAAACATTATTGCAAAAATGGGGAAGAGGAAAAATAAATACATAAATACATACATAAATAAATAAATAAATAAAAAGGAGAGGAGTGTTGAAATGGCCAGTCGTGATGACTTTTTGATGAGTAACGATGTATGAAATGAAGGGAAGACGTGTAGTGAGGGATGAGAAAAAAGAGGAAAGAAGGTATAGATAAAGCTAGGAAAAAAAAATAATAATATATAAGGAAATAAAGAAAGAAGTAGAGGAATGGTTTGAAGGAGAGGGAAGAGAAAGAGGAGCAAGAGAAATAGATAAGCAGAACAGGCAAAGGAAGTGAATAATGACAAAGTTAAAGTAGGGCAAGAGAAAGGAAAAGAAAATGAGATAAAGGGAACTGCGCCACCATGGGAGAAACTACAGGAGCCGAGGCCATCACTCCCATATTTGTCACAGGTAAAACTCAGAACGCACACCCCGACAGCAAGAATATACATGATGCGGGCATGAGACGAAGGGGAATAGGAATGGATTCCTGCTGAAGTGGAAGTTAAAGGAACATTCAAAGGCTTCCAAAGACCTGTGAAAGGAAGGCAGGAGGAAGACGAAAAGCAGACGACGATATTGCCGAGGAGGATTTCCCCTAAGGTGAAACTTTGCAGCTGAAGGATGCTGAGGATGTGGCAAACCAAGATCCAAATCACCTGTGGAGGAACTGGACTGGGTGGAGAGAGAGCAGAGAGAAGAGGTCAAATACTAAGACCAAGACCAATGCAGGACAATCACAGAATCCACCCGCAATGCAGTCCCCTGTGCCACCAGGAGTTCCTATGTACGGCCCATACAGGAGACCCAACCTCAACCAAAGTTGAAGAGGCCAAGAAAAGCCAGAGGGCGAGCTGATGCAGTACGTCACCACAATGTGATTGTTGGTTCTTGTTCCGGGTGCAGTGATGATCGGTGATAAGTTAAAAGCATCTTTTATGATCGAATTATGGAAGAGAAAATATGTGGAATGAGACCATGACTAAAATGCATACAGCCAGGCTGCCATGAGACAGACACCCCTCTGTACTGTGCCTTGAAATATGATGAAGGGGGAGACGACCAGTAATTTGACCAGATGGGAGAAGAAATGCAGATGGGACAGATGGTGGACGTTAAAATAATGGACATAGTGAGTGGCCCACAAGGAGTAGCCGCCATGATAAAATTCCCAGGCAGAATAACGAACTGGTATCAGAGAGAAATCACGGCTCCCCATGTCACTCTCATGGTTGCAGAAAACTTTGAACTGAAAGACCTAGGGCCAATGGTAAGACAGGCAAGGGAAGTTAGGGAATGGAAACCGACAGAAAATCCATACATGCATAGATCCACAGATGAGCAATTCATACACATCTCTGTGGTAGCAGTCGACCTCACGGTGGCAACTAGAGTTAGTATATATTTAGAGCTAGGTGGTAAAGGTTATCAGATGGCAATAGTAGAGACAAAAGAGAGACAGGAAGGTGAGGAACTTCTAGAGACAGTACCCATTGGTTAAGTCAGGGATCGTCAAGTCAGCAAGCTTGGCAAAAATAAAAGTAAAGGAACATGTGAGGCTGTCGTGTCAGAGACGGTACCCACCATCAGTGCAGGCAAGAGAAGGAATACAGCCAATGATATACGGTCTGATGGAGGCTGGAGTACTAGTCCCCACCTAAAGCCAGTTCAACACACCCATCTTCCCTGTAAGAAAACCAGATTCGGATAAATGGAGGTTGGGTACATGATTTAAGGGCTATGAATCAAGTAGTCATGCTGGAAACACCTGTGGTGCCCGGCCCACACACCATTATGTCTAAAATACCAGAAGGGACTAAATGGTACACGGTAATAGACCTATGCTCGGTTTCTTCCAGTGTACCCCTCGACTCAGATTTTCAGTATCTGTTTGCGTTTACGTATGAAGGGTAACAATATACAGTGCCTTGCGAAAGTATTCGGCCCCCTTGAACTCTCCCACCTCAGCTGTAGTTCTCTGCAGTTCATCCAGAGTGATCATGGGCCTCTTGGCTGCATCTCTGACCAGTCTTCTCCTTGTCTGAGCTGAAAGTTTAGAGGGACGGCCAGGTCTTGGTAGATTTGCAGTGGTCTGATACTCCTTCCATTTCGAAATGGTCGCTTGCACAGTGCTCCTTGGGATGTTTAAAGCTTGGGAAATCTTTTTGTATCCAAATCCGGCTTTAAACTTCTCCACAACAGTATTACGGACCTGCCTGGTGTGTTCCTTGGTCTTCATGATGCTCTCTGCACTTTCAACAGAACCCTGAGACTATCACAGAGCAGGTGCATTTATACAGAGACTTGATTACACACAGGTGGATTCTATTTATCACCATCAGTCATTTAGGACAACATTGGATCATTCAGAGATCCTCGCTGAACTTCTGGAGTGAGTTTGCTGCACTGAAAGTAAAGGGGCCGAATAATTTTGCACGCACCACTTTTCAGTTTTTTATTTGCTGAAAAAGTTTAAAATATCCAATAGATTTCGTTCCACTTCACAATTGTGTCTCACTTGTTGGTGATTCTTCAGAAAAAGTTTTTATTTTATATCTTTATGTTTGAAGCCTGAAATGTGGCAAAAGGTTGAAAAGTTCAAGGGGGCCGAATACTTTCGCAAGGCACTGTACATACACTGGACTCCCACAGGGATACTGTGAGAGCCCGTCAATATTAATCAGGTTCTAGCTCGAGATCTCCCAGCCCTGGAATATCAAAGTACCGTGTTGTAATACGTCATGATCTTTTGATCTGTAGTCCGTCCAAAGAGCAGTCTCAGCAGATTGAAAATCCTGACAAGGCTTGCCAAAATTGGAGACAAGGTAAGCAAAGGGAAATTGCAGTCGTGCAGGCAGGAATATTTGGGTCACATATTGGAAAGGGAAAGCCGTACAAGTACACCAAAACATATGAAAGCTATAAGTAGAGGGCAACACCCGCCGACGGTAAAACAAATGATGGCTGTTTTGAGTATGGCAGGATTTAGTCATTTAGCAGGCAAATAAATGACGCCCATGGTTTAGATCATACTAATAAAGAGTAGTGGTCGCCGTATCTGGCCAGTGCGGTGGACCATGCTCTCAGTAACTGTGAACCGTGTATTGGGAATAATGTTCGGGGAAAAACATTAGAATGTCTTGGCATTGCCCTAAGTGGTCTCATTATCATCCTGGTCCTTATTGTGGTGAGGGGTCACTGCCTCATAGAGGGAAGGAGGATGCCAGTGATCACGAGTACAAAGCAATAACCAGAGCCACCTCCTGGATAAGAGGAACTGATGCACAATGTTATGAAACAGTATTTGAATTGTTTTATTGGTTTGGTTTGGTTATTTTATTTATTGTTTTTGATTTATTGGAAGTGTGCCCAAACGTCCGCCCAAACCCCTGTATCGGACAGAAAAAAAGATCCTATCCCTATCAGGCACCGAGGGCAGCGCGAACGGCACAGTTCCGACGCACGAAGGGGAATCCGTGTCACTCCACCGCAGCCTAACAGGCCCAACAAAGGCTCAATCCCACCTGGAGACAAAAAAAAGAATACAAGACACACAGCATGCAAACACGACACGACCCAAGGGGTACACTCACCGTGTCCGAGGTGTCCCCTGACATGGATGGAGATCTTTCCTGTGCGCCGTTCCGTGCCAGTAAAGTAATTCCTGGAGAACTCGCCGTGTCCGACGTGTCCCCCGACATGGATGGAGATTTTTCCTGGGCGGCGTTCCGTGCCAGTAAAGTAGTTCCTGTAGAAAAGAAAAAAAGAGAAACAGAATGGTGGGAATGGACGGACTAGTGGGGGGGAGAAATGCAGTGGAGTAAGCGACATAAGATGGCCAGTGCATACAGGTTAGCACCTACCCTGACCCCAGCCCTAACCCTAACCTTAAGCCTAAACCTAACCCTAACCCTAAGCCTAAACCTAACCCTAAGCCTAACCCTAACCTTAAGCCTAAACCTAACCGCTAACCATAACCCCAACCATAACCCATAACCCTAACCCCTAGGACCCACAACATCAGCAAGCACAGCCAAAAAACCTTAATGAATCAAAGTCAAAACCAGAAGTCAATCCGACGAGTTAATCAATAGGCTAATGAGATTCAACCTTCTACCCAATATCTACACACAAAATAAATAAATAAATAAATAACCTGATCCTAATCCATAAAAGTCTAGCCCGAACTACTGCTCTAAGCATGCTCCTCTAAAAAGGCCCCAAAACCCAGCCTAGCCCCAACCTTTGAACCTAAACTGTAACATACACACATAAAATAAATAAATTACAACTTCACCCTGTCCCTAAAAACCCTGACCCTAATCAATTACAAACCCCTAATCTTAAGGCCCAAACATAACTTTAGTCTTAGTACCTACAACTTAGACCCATCTCTCAACCTCAACCTCTCCAAATACTCCCTAGAACCCACAACGTCAGCAAGCACAGCCAAAAAACCTAAATGAATCAAAGTCAAAACCAGAAGTCAATCCGACGAGTTAATCGATAGGCTAATGAGATTCAACCTTCTACCCAATATCCAACTTTACCCCGTCCCCAAAATCTTATTCCCCCTCCCCAGATCACCCTGAACTGCTAAAAAAAATTTCTAAAAAAAATGGTGCAAAATTCACAGCCAAAACCCAACTGGGGGCAACTTTGAAGACAAATAACTTTCTGAGCTATTGCAGTGCTTAACAGGCGCCGGCTATTGCACTTCCCTTGGCTCCCTATCTAACCGAGCAGTTCCTGGCGGACTGTTTGGGAGGGGGGTCATTGTACATTCAGAAACCTAATCCAACCCTAACCCCCTAACCCAAACCCCAACCCTATTTTGCCACTGCAAAGCCTTTCCATTAATTTAACTAGAGAAGTTAAATCACACCACATTATTACACATCTGCACTCAGTTTGGACAAGAGTGTCCTGATTGTTTGATTCTGATATTTCTCAATGTTGCCTTGAGCCTATGGCTAAACCTATCAATAAGTCCCCTTTTTGTTGGTCAGAGTGGATCACGAGGGGGGTTAATACACTCGGTGACCTTTATGAGAGTGGTGTGAAATTTGGTTCAACATTTTGGGATCACCAGATCTCAGTTTTTTAGGTATCTTCAACTACACCACTTGTTCTGTACTATTTTTGGGAGTAGCATGCACCCCCCCTAAAGCAGCAGGTACTCTGGGAGAGGTGACTTCTGCTTTAAAAGGGGACATGAAGCATCAGTGTATTACTCCTTATTGATTTAGAGTCGAGGGGACAGAGACTCGAACACTCTCAAGAGATTATGGGAGAAAGATTTAAATTTGGATTTGGGGGAGGGAGAGTGGGCAAGGATTTTAAAAAATATAAAAACTGCATCTAGAGACGCAAGGGTGCACTTTATAAAATTTGAAATTTTACCTCGGTTCTATTGGACCCCCTCTAAATTGTATAGGCTTGGTCTTAAAGACACAGCCACCTGCTGGTGATGCCATTCGGAAGATGGAGACACCACCCATGTTTTTTGGGGGTGTCGTAAGATCCAAGAATTTTGGTTGAAGGTGCAGAGCTTTGTATGCGAGGTGTTGAACACTCAGATCTCATTCTGCCCTAGACTCTGTATTTTGGGAGATGGGGAGGTCATAAAATTGGAGGACAGGTACAAAAAAAATTTGGTTTTGACCAGTGTGATGATTGGTAGGCAGGTTATTTTAAGGGGATGGAAATCAGATGGCACGGCCTCATTTCCATAGTGGTGTGTGGAGATAGGGAGGGTGGCTGCCTGTGAGGAGGGGTCGAGCAGAAGGATGGGAGTTGCGGATTTCTTCAGGAAGAAATGGGGCAGTTATTTTGTGTTTTTGGTGGACTCTGGGGGTGGAGAGATTAATTTAGAGTACAGTCTATGATTATACTTTATTGTATTTTACTTTTCTTTTTTTTTTTAATTGTGTGTATTTTTTTATTTATTCATTTTTTATTTTTTTTTGGGGGGGATGATGTGTGTGTTTATATTCTATTGACCACAGGGGTGTTTGTGGGGGGACCAGGGTGGGGTTGGAGGTTGGTAGGGAGAGGGGTTATTGTGGGGATTTATGTTAAAACAGTTTGATTCATTGTACATGTTGTTAGTCTCTTTGTGTTAACTTGTGAATCAATAAAAGTGTTAATTACAAAAAAGATTTGTTAACTTATTTTTCATTGATCTTAACATTAATTTTTTTTTTTGGTTTATCATTGAACATCAAACTGGTCATTTTAATGTTCTCAAATGACACGTAGACTCACAACCACTCCTCATTCAATCCCCTTATTTAAGAGTAAGGGGTAAATCTTCACAAACAAAAGCATCTCTGCTTTATTGCAGCATAGTCAGTCTCTTTTCTCATTCATTACATTAGATGCAGAGCTAAAGGTCCTTTCACTGTCTACGCTCGTTCAAGGCGCAGACAAGTATTTTCTTGCCACTTGCACAAACACAGGCAGACGTCTTTGATTAGCAGCCCAGTACTTGAACATTGGACAGTGTTGCTATGTGTTTACGGAGCTTAGTTGATTAAAGTGCCTTTGGATTCTTTGCTCCACATTCTGTTGCAAATTCACAAAGACAATCTGATCCCCTCAGGTGTGACAGTGCTGTCGGACTTGCAAACATGTAAACGTTTTCAGAAGGAATTCCACATTTTTAGCGTTCTTCTCGTGTTCAAGAAGTTCCATATTTTTCTTCATTATAGGTGTTAATAATACACTACTTGTATTGTTCCCTGCTTGATATATCGCTTTGCTTATTTGTAAGTCACTTTGGATAAAAGCGTCTGCTAAATGAATAAATGTAAATGTAATAGAACTGGAACCTTTTGTCCTCGCTTTCCACGTATTTCAAGTCGAGCAAAATGATGGCAGAGTTTCTTTTCAAGCTCTGATAATGCAAGAGCAATGTCTTTGTGCAAGTCATCTGTGTTTCTGCTGGTAAATGCTGTAAAAGGCATTTTTGAGACCTCACCCTCTCTTCGGCGATTGAAGAGGATAGTCTTCAAGCATCTGCTGATAATTTCTGAAAGTACTCTTCCTGCTTTTGATCAAGATACAAGTGTAATGTTTTCACATTCTCAGTAAAAGGAAGAGTAAGTGGAACTTTCCACTTCATTTCTCTCTGTATCCAGAGAGCATCAGTTTGCTCCATCTTGTCGCATACAAGTCTGAAATGTTGTGTGCTTTTTCTGCTCTTTCACTGTCCTGATCCATCATTGCTTGAAATGAGACCAAAGAAGCAATCTTTTGTAAGCTATGACCAGGCTTCAATGCAAGGGATGATCATTGGAACGTGCCCTTTTCTTCATCATACCCGCTTGCTTTTCTGACAGCACTGATGACATGCATGAAGTTAGCTGGGTCAACAAAATCCTCCATGTTACACAAAGGATTAACTTCCCTCGCTGTAATTAACAATCTTCCAACGTCCCTCATTTTCTGTCAAATACAATCATGTTTGCCAATATCTGAGCCTACTTTGTTGTAAAAAATACTCTCCAAATCTTCTTATGCACAGATGAGTTTTAATGGCAAGTACCACCTTGTCATGGGTCATGTCACTGAAAAGTGTATGCTTCTTCACTGTGATAGGATGCACTTTTTCAGTTTACTTTTCGTACCAGGGGTTCGGTGGGAGCTTGAGCAGTAGGCTCTATAGAGTTCCCCCACACATGCACCGAATGATGCGGATTTGTTTTGGGTGGGTATTGTGAGCACCATGTTCCTGTAGGTGCTGTGGGGGGTGGGGGTGGGTTTATGGGAGGGTGTGCCAGACTTTGTCATTTTTTGTGTTTAATTTGCCAGACATCTGTGTTGTGGCCCATCTGCTGTCATGCTAGGTTCCCTGCAGGGCTCAGATATCTAACATTTCTCTTTTTCTTCTATCATTATGACTGACTTCAGTATTCCCAGAGGATCGGATGGTAGTATGGTTAATTTCGTGAGCTGGAATATTAAGGCACTTAATCATCCTTTGAAGCGGAAGAAGGTTTTTACACATCTGAAACGGCTTAATATAAATATTGCATTTCTTCAGGGGACGCATCTACGGTCATCAGACCACGCTAGATTGGGAGGGGAGTGGTCAGGACGGATATTTCATTCAAATTTTAATTCGAAGGCTAGGGGGGCAGCTAGATAGAAATACACCATTTACGATGACAAGTGTGGAAGCTGACCCCGCTGGGCGCCATGTTATTGTCGTTGGGCAAATTTATACATTCCCGGTCATTTTGGCTTGTGTTTACGCACCAAACTGGGATGATTCAATGTTCACAATTTTTTTTTTCACGCCTACCGAATATGTCATCGCATCACCATATCCTCGGCGGTGACATGAACTGTACTCTTCTCCCGTGTTGGATCATAGCTCACCTAGATCCTCATCCCTGTCGGGGGCGGCACGTTCTATCCAGCTCTTCTTACGGAGTGGTGGACGTATGGCGTTTTCGCAACCCTGCTTCCAGGAGTTACTCCTTTTTCTCCGCAGTTCATAATACAGATTCCCGTATAGACCATTTCTTTGTGGACAAGAGAATGCTTCCCCTCATAGACAGATGCGATTATGGACCCATAATCAGAAGAGATTAAGGTGAAGTTAGATTATGCTATTCTATATAACTAATACATCTTTTAATAAAGCTTTAACTAGGGAGTTATTTGGGAGATCTAGGATATTGATTCTTCTATTTTATATATTTGTTGGCTTGTTTATGTATCTCGTTTAATGTGCTTTCAGCCTGTAACAATGTTTGTTCCTATAGTTTTGTAGTTAGGGTCGGTTTGTTTTTGGCCCAGTAGTCAGGTACAGAGGAAATTAGGGTGAAGTTAGATTATGCTGTTCTATGATACATCTTTTAATAGAACTTTAACTGGTGAATTATTCGAGAGATCTAGGATATTAATTCTTCTATTTTATATATTTGTTGGTTTCTTCATGTATTTTGTTTAATGAGCTTTCAGCCTATAACAATGTTTGTTCCTATAGTTTTGTAGTTAGGGTCGGTTTGTTTTTGGCCCAGTAGTCCGGTACAGAAGAGATTAAGGTGAAGTTAGGTTATGCTATTCTATATAACTAATACATCTTTTAATAAGGCTTTAACTGGGGAGTTATTTGGGAGATCTAGGATATTAATTCTTCTATTTTATATATTTGTTGGTTTGTTTATGTATTTTGTTTAATGAGCTTTCAGCCTGTAACAATGTTTGTTCCTATAGTTTTGTAGTTAGGGTCGGTTTGTTTTTGGCCCAGTAGTCAGGTACAGAGGAAATTAGGGTGAAGTTAGATTATGCTGTTCTATGATACATCTTTTAATAGAACTTTAACCGGTGAGTTATTCGAGTGATCTAGGATATTAATTCTTTTATTTAATATTTGTTGGTTTGTTTAAGGGTTAGGGTTTTGAATGTGCAATGACCCCCCCCCCCCACCCCTTTATTTTCCCAAGTTGCCCCCAGTTGGGCTTTGGTTGTAGTTTTTTTGCACCATTTATTTACTTTTTTTTATTTTTTATTTATTTTTTTTATATTTTTTCGAACATGTTTAGTGGGTCAGGGTGGCGTGGGGAGGGGAAACAAAATTTTGGGGACAGGGTAAAGTTAGATATTGAGTAGAAGGTTGAATCTCATTAGTCTATTGATTAATTCGTCGGATTGACTTCTGGTTTTGACTTTGATTCGTTTAGGATTAGGGATGTACGAATAGTTATGGTCAGGATTGTTGAAGGCGGGGTGAGTTTCGGTATTAATTTTTCCGGAAGTGTTTTAATATTAGAGGTGGAGCGTCCACCAAGTTCAAGCAGGAGTAGGCAGAGTGGAAGGTGGTGGAACGGGGTTAGGGTTAGGGGTTAGGGTTAGGGGTTAGGGTTAGGGTTAGGTTTTTGAATGTACAATGACCCCCCCCGGACAGTCCGCCAGGAACTGCCCAGTTAGATAGGGGGTCAAGGGAATGCACTGGCCGGCGCTTGTTAAGCATTGCTACAGCTCAGAAAATTATTTGTCCTCCAAGTTGCCCCCAGTTGGGTTTTGGCTGTGTTTTTTATTTATTTATTTATTTAAATAAATGTTTGGCAGTTCAGGGTGATATGGGGAGGGGGAACAAAATTTTGGGGCAGGGTAAAGTTAGATATTGAGTAGAAGGTTGAATCTCATTAGTCTATTGATTACTTCGTCGGATTGACTTCTGGTTTTGACTTTGATTTGTTTAGGATTAGGGATGTACGAATAGTTATGGTCAGGATTGTTGAAGGCGGGGTGAGTTTCGGTATTAATTTTTCCGGAAGTGTTGTAATATTAGAGGTGGAGTGTCCACCAAGTTCAAGCAGGAGTAGGCAGAGTGGAAGGTGGTGGAACGAGGGCGAGCCACTGGACTGAGCAGGTCATCCCCTATCCGGACTGGGCATTGTTCCGTTACCACACACGCCCTCAAGCCATCCCTTGATGGATAAAGGGGCGGGCAGGTCGCGAGTTGGCGTAACGTTTAAGCTGGGTTTTTTTTTTTTTTTTTAAACGAGTGGTTACGGTCAGGATTGTTGAAGGCGGGGTGAGTTTCAGTATTAATTTTTCTGGAAGTGTTTTAATATTAGAGGTGGAGCGTCCACCAAGTTCAAGCAGGAGTAGGCAGAGTGGAAGGTCGTGGAACGAGGGCGAGCCACTGGACTGAGCAGGTCATCCCCCTATGCCGGACTGGGCATTGTTCCGTTCACCATACACGCCCCCTCAAGCCATCCCTCGATGGACAAAGGGGCGGGCAGGTGCGAGGCTGGCTTAACGTTTAAGCTGTTTATTTATTTTTGGATTACTCTTGTTTGGGTTGAGTTGTCGGCTAGGCTTGCCGAGGATATAGTGAGCTTAGCTTTTTGTGCTACTGTGAGTATGATAGCATGCTTGGTCCGAGGCTCTGGCTGGGTTAGGTTTTTGAATGTACAATGACCCCCCCCGGACAGTCTGCCAGGAACTGCCCAGTTAGATAGGGGGTCAAGGGAATGCACTGGCCGGCGCTTGTTAAGCATTGCTACAGCTCAGAAAATTATTTGTCCTCCAAGTTGCCCCCAGTTGGGTTTTGGCTGTGTTTTTTATTTATTTATTTATTTAAATAAATGTTTGGCAGTTCAGGGTGATATGGGGAGGGGGAACAAAATTTTGGGGACAGGGTAAAGTTAGATATTAAGTAGAAGGTTGAATCTCAATAGTCTATTGATTAATTCGTCGGATTGACTTCGGGTTTTGACTTTGATTCGTTTAGGTTTTTTGGCTGTGCTTGCTGATGTTGTGGGTTCTAGGGAGTATTTGGAGAGGTTCAGGCTGGGAGATGGGTTGAAGTTGTGGGTACTTAAGACTGAGGTTGTTATGGTTATAACGGTTATGGTTTTTATGATGAGTTTTCGGTTTCAGAGCTATGGTTAGAGTAATGGTTATGTTTAGGGTTTATGATGGATTTTAGGGATCAGAGCTGTAGTTAAAGTACGGTTATGTTTAGGGTTTATGATGGGTTTTTAGGTTTCAGAGCTATAGTTAGAGTAACGGTTATGTTTAGGGTTTATGATGGATTTTAGGGATCAGAGCTATAGTTAAAGTAACGGTTATGTTT
>CM022755.1:39508456-39520956 GCA_012411365.1 Ameiurus melas
AGGGTTGGGGTTAGGGTTAGGGTTGGGGGTTAGGGTTAGGGTTAGGGTTGGGGTTAGGGTTGGGGTTGGGGTTAGGGTTAGGGTTAGGGTTAGGGTTGGGGTTTAGGGTTGAGGTTAGGGTTGGGGTTAGGGTTAGGGTTTAGGGTTAGGGTTTAGGGTTAAGGGTTGGGGTTGAGGTTAGGGTTAGGGGGTTAGGGTTATAGGGTTAGGGTTAGGGTTGGGGTTAGGGGTTAGGGTTGGGGTTAGGGTTGGGTTAGGGTTAGGGTTAGGGGTTGGGTTAGGGTTAGGGTTGGGGTTAGGTTTTTGGAATTTTTATTTCTCAATAAAAGTCCTTACTTAAGGTTTGTTGTGCACTGGCACATCTAAATCTTCCCTCTCATTGTTCATCTACTATAGGCTAAAAGTGGACCATGTGGTTGGTAGTGGACTGTGTCTCTGTCTTTTTCTGATAAAAATTATACATATATATATATATATACACATACATATACATATATATACATACACATACACTATTATATATATATATATATATATACACATACACATACACATACATATGCACACATACATATCCACATCCACATACATACCAAAAATGTTGGATTATTTAATGTTAAAATAGAGTTTAGACTGAGAAATGAAGGTTAGTTGTGGTGAAATGGTTAGGCTTGGGGTCAGGTATGGGTTCAAAGGTTAGGGTTAGGATTAGAGTCAAGCTTGGGGTTCAAAGGTTAGGGTTAGGGGTTGGGGGTTGGGGTTAGGGTTAGGGGGTTGGGGTTGGGGGTTGGGGGGTTGGGGTTAGGGTCCATGGTAGGGTTCAAATAGGATTAGGGTCAAGCATGGGGTTCAAAGGTTAGGGTTAGGGTTAGTGGTTGGGGTTAGGGTTAGGGGGTTGGGGTTAAGGGTTAGGGTCCATGGTAGGATTCAAATAGGATTAGGGTCAAGCATGGGGTTCAAAGGGTTAGGGTTAGGGTTGGGGGTTGGGGTTAGGGGTTAGGGGTTAAGGGGTTAGGGTCCTTGTTAAGGTTCAAAGGTTAGGGTTAGGGTTAGGGTTGGGGGTTGGGGTTAGGGGTTGGGGGGTTGGGGTTAGGGGTTAGGGTTAGGGTTGGGTTAGGGGGTTGGGGTTAGGGGTTGGGGGTTGGGGTTAGGGGTTAGGGGTTAGGGTCCATGGTAGGGTTCAAATTAGATTAGGGTCAAGCACGGGGTTCAAAGGTTAGGGTTAGGGTTAGGGGTTGGGGGTTGGGGTTAGGGGGTTGGGGTAAGGGGTTAGGGGTTGGGGTTAGGGGTTGGGGTAAGGGGTTAGGGGGTTAGGGATTAGGGTCCATGGTAGGGTTCAAGGTTAAGGGTTAGGGGTTGGGGGTTAGGGTTAGGGGGTTAGGGTCCTTGTTAAGGTTCAAAGGTTAGGGGTTAGGGGTTTTGGGGTTAGGGGTTAGGGTTAGGGGTTCAGAGGTTAGGGTTAGGGGGTGGGGGGTTAGGGTCCCTGTTAGGGTTCAAAGGTTAGGGTTAGGGCCCGGATCAGAGATAGGGTTCAAGGGTTGGGATGGGAAATTGGGAATGAGGGATTGAGTTGTGTGTAAAGTGATTCAATAAGTGCTTTCTTTTTTCTTCCTCTAACGGTTCGATACTGGATGGCTGACTGAGGATCTAGGATAAGTGCGTTTAAAAATAAGTGCCAATTCCACTCCATGCCATGGGGTACAGTGGGTAAGTGCTTCAGTTCTTTCTACCAAAAGAAGGATAAGTGCTTAAAACATGCTTTTCACTCTATACAATAAACCAATACACACAATATAATAAATATAATAAGAATTAAAAACAATTTTTTGATCAAAAGGGGTTTTCCTAGATCCTCTCTCAACCCTCCGCCATTCGAACCTATTTTATTTTATGTTTATGGATAATGTTGTTCTGTTACCCCTTTAAAACTCTCTCCCTAATGTCCTTTTGTGGTTAAAACCGGTGTCCTACCATAAACCTCTCCCCCTCTCATTAAGTCCCCGGGAGTCCATGCTCTTAATCTATTTATCCATTTAAACTCGTTTCTCTTCCTCTGTTTATCTGTCCATGCAGTGTTCGATTCCAGCCCTGAGATTGACAGTTGGTTTATCCCGTGTTCTTTGAAGTGATGAATCAGTATTGTGTTTTTAGTGTTATTCTTGATGCTGTATAAGTGTTGTTTTAACCTTGCTGCTAGTGTGTTCTTGGTCTCCCCAATATAGCGTTTCCGACAGTATGCACATGTTATGCAGTACACTATATTAGTTGTATTTAAGTGTAGATTTTGTGTTATGGGTGTACCTAAAATGTATTTTATCTTTCTATAGTACACTTGCCATGGAGACTGCTGTCGGAAAGTTTTCGAGTTAAATCTGGAACAGACCAAGATATCCTTAAGGTTTTTGTTTTTTCTATACGCTGAAATGACCTTGAATTCTTGTAAGACTGGTAGTTGGTGTTGAGTGCGTTCGAAATTGTTTTTAACTTTTTTGTTTAGAGCTAGTGCTCGTTGATTATAGGTAGTTATAAGTGGGATGACCCGTTGGGGGTCTGGCAGCAGGGTGTCTGGAGGCGGAGTCCTTATTTCCCTCAGTGTTTTGGCTTGGGGTTAGGGTTAGGGTTAGGGTTAGGGTTAGGGTTAGGGTTAGGGTTAGGGTTAGGGTTAGGGTTGGGGTTAGAGTTGGTTGGGTTTAGGGTTAGGGTTAGGGTTAGGGTTAGGGTTGGGTTAGGGGTTAGGGTTAGGGTTGGGTTAGGGGTTAGGGGTTAGGGTTAGGGTTAGGGTTGGGTTGGGGTTAGGGGTTAGGGTTGGGGTTAGGGTTAGGGTTGGTTTTTTGAATTTTTATTTCTCAATAAAAGTCCTTACTTAAGGTTTGTTGTGCACTGGCACATCTAAATCTTCCCTCTCATTGTTCATCTACTATAGGCTAAAAGTGGACCATGTGGTTGGTAGTGGACTGTGTCTCTGTCTTTTTTCTGATAAAAAATTATACATACATATATATATATATACACACATACATATACATATATATACACATACACATACACATACACATATATATATATATATATATATACATATACACATACACACACATATGCACACATACATATCCACATCCACATACATACCAAAAATGTTGGATTATTTAATGTTAAAATAGAGTTTAGACTGAGAAATGAAGGTTAGTTGTGGTGAAATGGTTAGGCTTGGGGTCAGGTATGGGTTCAAAGGTTAGGGTTAGGATTAGAGTCAAGCTTGGGGTTCAAAGGTTAGGGTTAGGGGTTGGGGGTTGGGGTTAGGGTTAGGGGTTGGGGTTAGGGGTTGGGGGGTTGGGGTTAGGGTCCATGGTAGGGTTCAAATAGGATTAGGGTCAAGCATGGGGTTCAAAGGTTAGGGTTAGGGTTAGGGGTTGGGGTTAGGGTTAGGGGGTTGGGGTTAAGGGTTAGGGTCCATGGTAGGATTCAAATAGGATTAGGGTCAAGCATGGGGTTCAAAGGGTTAGGGTTAGGGTTAGGGGTTGGGGTTAGGGGTTAGGGGTTGGGGTTGGGGGTTAGGGGTTAGGGTCCTTGTTAGGGTTCAAAGGTTAGGGTTAGGGTTAGGGTTAGGGGTTGGGGTTAGGGGTTGGGGGTTGGGGTTAGGGGTTGGGGGTTGGGGTTGGGGGTTAGGGTTAGGGTTAGGGGTTGGGGTTGGGGGTTGGGGGTTGGGGTTAGGGGTTAGGGGTTAGGGTCCATGGTAGGGTTCAAATTAGATTAGGGTCAAGCACGGGGTTCAAAGGTTAGGGTTAGGGTTAGGGGTTGGGGGTTGGGGTTAGGGGTTGGGGTAAGGGGTTGGGGGTTGGGGTAAGGGGTTGGGGTAAGGGGTTAGGGGGTTAGGGATTAGGGTCCATGGTAGGGTTCAAGGTTAAGGGTTAGGGGGTTGGGGGTTAGGGTTAGGGGGTTAGGGTCCTTGTTAAGGTTCAAAGGTTAGGGGTTAGGGGTTTTGGGGTTAGGGGTTAGGGTTAGGGGTTGGGGGGTTAGGGTCCCTGTTAGGGTTCAAAGGTTAGGGTTAGGGCCCGGATCAGAGATAGGGTTCAAGGGTTGGGATGGGAAATTGGGAATGAGGGATTGAGTTGTGTGTAAAGTGATTCAATAAGTGCTTTCTTTTTTCTTCCTCTACGCGTTTCGATACTGGATGGCTGACTGAGGATCTAGGATAAGTGCTTTAAAAAATAAGTGCCAATTCCACTCCATGCCATGGGGTACAGTGGGTAAGTGCTTCCGTTCTTTCTGCCAAAAGAAGGATAAGTGCTTAAAACATGCTTTTCACTCTATACAATAAACCAATACACACAATATAATAAATATATAAGAATTAAAAACAATTTTTTGATCAAAAGGGGTTTTCCTAGATCCTCTCTCAACCCTCCGCCATTCGAACCTATTTTATTTTATGTTTATGGATAATGTTGTTCTGTTACCCTTTAAAAACCTCTCCCTAATGTCCTTTTGTGGTTAAAAACCGGTGTCCTACCATAAACCTCTCCCCCTCTCATTAAGTCCCCCGGGAGTCCATGCTCTTAATCTATTTATCCATTTAAACTCGTTTCTCTTCCTCTGTTTATCTGTCCATGCAGTGTTCGATTCCAGCCCTGAGATTGACAGTTGGTTTATCCCGTGTTCTTTGAAGTGATGAATCAGTATTGTGTTTTTAGTGTTATTCTTGATGCTGTATAAGTGTTGTTTTAACCTTGCTGCTAGTGTGTTCTTGGTCTCCCCAATATAGCGTTTCCGACAGTATGCACATGTTATGCAGTACACTATATTAGTTGTATTTAAGTGTAGATTTTGTGTTATGGGTGTACCTAAAATGTATTTTATCTTTCTATAGTACACTTGCCATGGAGACTGCTGTCGGAAAGTTTTCGAGTTAAATCTGGAACAGACCAAGATATCCTTAAGGTTTTTGTTTTTTCTATACGCTGAAATGACCTTGAATTCTTGTAAGACTGGTAGTTGGTGTTGAGTGCGTATGAAATAATTGTTTTTAACTTTTTTGTTTAGAGCTAGTGCTCGTTGATTATAGGTAGTTATAAGTGGGATGACCCGTTGGGGGTCTGGCAGCAGGGTGTCTGGAGGCGGAGTCCTTATTTCCCTCAGTGTTTTGGCTTTGATTTCCCTTAAAAATCTCTGACTGTAGCCCCTATGTCTAAGGGCTTTAAACAGTACTTGAGTGGCATCGTGGAAGTCGTTTTCATCCGTACAGATGCGGTAGAACCGTATCAACTGGGACTTGACTATCCCCTTGAACGTGTGTTTCGGATGAAAACTCGACTTGTGTAACAGGCTGTGTGTGTCTGTGTTTTTAAAGTACACTTTGGTTTTGAGTGTCCTGGATTGCTCAACAGGTTCACCCAAAAAAACCACAGTGTCCAAAAATTGAATGGATTGTTTATTAGCATTGTGTTTTATTGTGATGTTCGGATGATGTGTGTTTGCCAGTATGATGAATTGATCAAATTCCTCCTTTCCATGCTGCCAAACCCCAAAGATGTCATCCAAATATCTATAGTAAACCAAGGGCTTGAGTTTACATCTTTCTAGAAGGGTTGTTTCCCATTCTGCCATGTATATATTTGCATATGCTGGGGCAAATTTTTTGCCCATTGCTGTACCCTGGATCTGTAAGTAGAATTGTGAGTCGAATTCAAAGTCATTTCGCGTTAGACCTATTTGTAAGAGCTGTAAAATGTGTGTATCAGGTCTGTTTGGATCTGGGTTGTTTCTGAAGGCTTTTTGAACAGCCTTCAGCCCTAAGTCCGTCGATATGTTTGTGTATAGGCTGTCTATGTCTATTGTGAAGAGAAACGAATTATTTGATATACTGATGTTTTGGATTTTGGTGATAAAATCATACGTGTCCTTTATGTAACTTCGGTGTATTTGTGATAACGGTTTAGGAAGCTATCGATGTATTGGGCGGGCGATAGGACTCACTTCGCGAGTCCGACACTATCGGGCGGCCCCTGGGGATCTCGCCTGGGATAGTCCATGTTTCTGGTGCAGCATGTATTTTTGGTAGTAGATAAAATAGTCTAGGTCTGGGAACATCTGGACCCATTAAGTAATGCTTCTGTTTTAGGTTGATGTATTTTTCCTGATGTAAGCTATTCAGGACCTTTTGTGTAATTAGTTTAGTCTCAGATTGTAGTGAATGATTCAAGGGGATGTAATGGTCGGTGTTATTCAATTGTCTTTTGGCCTCAAACATGTATTGAGCTTTATCCAAAATGACAATCCCGACGACCCCTACCTATCCGCGGTTTTAATATGATGTCTGTATTCGTTTTGAGTGAATGGATTGCCCTTTTCTGTGTAGGTGATAAATTATCAGATGTTTTGAAAGATCTATTTGAGTCTATGGCTCTGTGATTGTGTTTAATTAGTCTTCTGATATGTATGTTACATGCTGCAATTGAGGGTTCCCATTTGGATGTTTCTACAAATGGGCTGGTATTGGTTTGTGTTTGGAAGTCGAAATGGTTCAAGATTTTTAACTTTCTATTGTGTAGGTGGACGTCCCTCTTAAGATCCCCAAGATTCGACTCACCCGGTGTCGGAATGAAGGTGAGCCCCCTCTCTAGTAGTAGCCTCTCTCCCTGTGATAGGTGAAATGTTTTTGACAAATTAAAAATATTGGAGTGCAATCGGTCATTGCACGTCTCCACCTTAATAGTTTAACTGGTCACACCAACCATCAAACATCCTTTGTGCCGTTTCCCTGGTCCAGTGGATGTGGTCCTTCTCGACCTTAAAAACAACCTGTTTAATTCCCCAACGGACTCCCGTGTGACACAATGTATTTATTCAACGCCTCCAGATTCCGCTGCTCCTGTGGAGGTAAGAGTTCTGAAAATTGAATAATGGGTGTGTAAATCGTGGCATTTGGGAATATCGCTTGGGCCGTTCTCCAAAGGCACTGCAGTTGTTTTATGGCTGTCTTGTATGGGTGTTGTCCCCTGTTATTTAGACCCCGGCCAGGATTACCTTATGCACCAGTGGGTGTGGTTTTTGTTTTGCAAAATTTTGGCCATGTGTAAAAATTGGCCCCTGGAAAACTGTTCGATCGTTCGGGTTTTTGATTTTGGATCCGACTGAGGTTGGAATCCCCCATGAAAATTCCGGTTTGTGAATGATGATAGCCCAGTCTATTGCTTTTCTATCCGTGTTGATGTGTCTGTTTGGTCTATCGTATAGATCAACGACCCCCAAAAATCATCGTCTGTGGAGTCCGAGGACGCTCTATCGAGATTTTGCCTCTGCAATATGTTCAAGAAGGACGGATTCAGATCGGGTTTCAGCGAGAGATTCACTCTGTTCAGCACCCTTTATCATCCTTATCCTTTCTGTTTTTACAGTGGCACCATCCGTATCATCCCCCACAGGCGTGGTTGCTGGCCAGACCTGAAAGAAATCAGGTAGGTCTGTTTTTGCTGTCACCCTATCCCTTTTAAGTTTGGGCGGTGTGTCTGGACTCACCTCTGGGGGCGTGGTTGGGCCTGGACTTTGATTTGACCGTATCGGGTGTCCAAGTCCTGCTAAGCGGGGTCACAGATGTAGGTGAGTTAGAATGTAGATGGTGGATCTTGGTAACATTATTCAAAGTGGTTCGGTAAGTGGATTGTAAATATGTGCCTGTGGGAGAACTGGCCCCTTAGGGTTAGGGTTAGGGTTAGGGTTAGGGTTGGGGTTGGGGTTAGGGTTTGGGTTGGGGTTAGGGTTAGGGTTGGGGTTAGGGTTGGGGTTAGGGTTGGGTTTGGGTTAGGGTTAGGGTTAGAGGTTAGGGTTGGGGTTAGGGGTTAGGGTTAGGGTTAGGGTTAGGGTTAGGGTTGGGGTTAGGGTTGGGGTTAGGGGTTAGGGTTAGGGTTGGGGTTGGGGTTAGGGTTAGGGTTAGGGTTGGGTTTTGAATTTTTATTTCTCAATAAAAGTCCTTACTTAAGGTTTGTTGTACACTGGCACATCTAAATCTTCCCTCTCATTGTTCATCTACTATAGGCTAAAAGTGGACCATGTGGTTGGTAGTGGACTGTGTCTCTGTCTTTTTTCTGATAAAAAATTATACATACATATATATATATATACACACACATACATATACATATACATACACATACACATACACATATATATATATATATATATATACATATACACATACACACACATATGCACACATACATATCCACATCCACATACATACCAAAAATGTTGGATTATTTAATGTTAAAATAGAGTTTAGACTGAGAAATGAAGGTTAGTTGTGGTGAAATGGTTAGGCTTGGGGTCAGGTATGGGTTCAAAGGTTAGGGTTAGGATTAGAGTCAAGCTTGGGGTTCAAAGGTTAGGGTTAGGGGTTGGGGGTTGGGGTTAGGGTTAGGGGGTTGGGGTTGGGGGTTGGGGGGTTGGGGTTAGGGGTTAGGGTCCATGGTAGGGTTCAAATAGGATTAGGGTCAAGCATGGGGTTCAAAGGTTAGGGTTAGGGTTAGTGGTTGGGGTTAGGGTTAGGGGGTTGGGGTTAAGGGTTAGGGTCCATGGTAGGATTCAAATAGGATTAGGGTCAAGCATGGGGTTCAAAGGGTTAGGGTTAGGGTTAGGGGTTGGGGTTAGGGGTTGGGGGTTGGGGTTGGGGGTTAGGGGTTAGGGTCCTTGTTAAGGTTTAAAGGTTAGGGTTAGGGTTAGGGTTAGGGGGTTGGGGTTAGGGGTTGGGGGTTGGGGTTAGGGGTTAGGGTTAGGGTTAGGGTTAGGGGGTTGGGGTTAGGGGTTGGGGGTTGGGGTTAGGGGTTGGGGGTTAGGGTCCATGGTGGGGTTCAAATTAGATTAGGGTTCAAGCACGGGGTTCAAAGGTTAGGGTTAGGGGTTGGGGGTTGGGGTTAGGGGTTGGGGTAAGGGGTTGGGGGTTGGGGTTGGGGGTTGGGGTAAGGGGTTGGGGGTTAGGGATTAGGGTCCATGGTAGGGTTCAAGGTTAAGGGTTAGGGGGTTGGGGGTTAGGGTTAGGGGTTAGGGTCCTTGTTAAGGTTCAAAGGTTAGGGGTTAGGGGTTTTGGGGTTAGGGGTTAGGGTTAGGGGTTCAGAGGTTAGGGTTAGGGGTTGGGGGTTAGGGTCCCTGTTAGGGTTCAAAGGTTGAGGTTAGGGCCCGGATCAGAGATAGGGTTCAAGGGTTGGGATGGGGAAATTGGGAATGAGGGATTGAGTTGTGTGTAAAGTGATTCAATAAGTGCTTTCTTTTTTCTTCCTCTAACGGTTCGATACTGGATGGCTGACTGAGGATCTAGGATAAGTGCTTTAAAAAATAAGTGCCAATTCCACTCCATGCCATGGGGTACAGTGGGTAAGTGCTTCAGTTCTTTCTGCCAAAAGAAGGATAAGTGCTTAAAACATGCTTTTCACTCTATACAATAAACCAATACACACAATATAATAAATATATAAGAATTAAAAACAATTTTTTGATCAAAAGGGGTTTTTCCTAGATCCTCTCTCAACCCTCCGCCATTCGAACCTATTTTATTTTATGTTTATGGATAATGTTGTTCTGTTACCCTACTTAAAAACTCTCTCCCTAATGTCCTTTTGTGGTTAAAAACCGGTGTCCTACCATAAACCTCTCCCCCTCTCATTAAGTCCCCCGGAGTCCATGCTCTTAATCTATTTATCCATTTAAACTCGTTTCTCTTCCTCTGTTTATCTGTCCATGCAGTGTTCGATTCCAGCCCTGAGATTGACAGTTGGTTTATCCCGTGTTCTTTGAAGTGGTGAATCAGTATTGTGTTTTTAGTGTTATTCTTGATGCTGTATAAGTGTTGTTTTAACCTTGCTGCTAGTGTGTTCTTGGTCTCCCCAATATAGCGTTTCCGCAGTATGCACATGTTATGCAGTACACTATATTAGTTGTATTTAAGTGTAGATTTTGTGTTATGGGTGTACCTAAAATGTATTTTATCTTTCTATAGTACACTTGCCATGGAGACTGCTGTCGGAAAGTTTTCGAGTTAAATCTGGAACAGACCAAGATATCCTTAAGGTTTTGGTTTTTTCTATACGCTGAAATTACCTTGAATTCTTGTAAGACTGGTAGTTGGTGTTGAGTGCGTTCGAAATTGTTTTTAACTTTTTTGTTTAGAGCTAGTGCTCGTTGATTATAGGTAGTTATAAGTGGGATGACCCGTTGGGGGTCTGGCAGCAGGGTGTCTGGAGGCGGAGTCCTTATTTCCCTCAGTGTTTTGGCTTTGATTTCCCTTAAAAATCTCTGACTGTAGCCCCTATGTCTAAGGGCTTTAAACAGTACTTGAGTGGCATCGTGGAAGTCGTTTTCATCCGTACAGATGCGGTAGAACCGTATCAACTGGGACTTGACTATCCCCTTGAACGTGTTTCGGATGAAAACTCGACTTGTGTAACAGGCTGTGTGTGTCTGTGTTTTTAAAGTACACTTTGGTTTTGAGTGTCCTGGATTGCTCAACAGGTTCACCCAAAAAAACCACAGTGTCCAAAAATTGAATGGATTGTTTATTAGCATTGTGTTTTATTGTGATGTTCGGATGATGTGTGTTTGCCAGTATGATGAATTGATCAAATTCCTCCTTTCCATGCTGCCAAACCCCAAAGATGTCATCCAAATATCTATAGTAAACCAAGGGCTTGAGTTTACATCTTTCTAGAAGGGTTGTTTCCCATTCTGCCATGTATATATTTGCATATGCTGGGGCAAATTTTTTGCCCATTGCTGTACCCTGGATCTGTAAGTAGAATTGTGAGTCGAATTCAAAGTCATTTCGCGTTAGACCTATTTGTAAGAGCTGTAAAATGTGTGTATCAGGTCTGTTTGGATCTGGGTTGTTTCTGAAGGCTTTTTGAACAGCCTTCAGCCCTAAGTCCGTCGATATGTTTGTGTATAGGCTGTCTATGTCTATTGTGAAGAGAAACGAATTATTTGATATACTGATGTTTTGGATTTTGGTGATAAAATCATACGTGTCCTTTATGTAACTTCGGTGTATTTGTGATAACGGATTTAGGAAGCTATCGATGTATTGGGCCGAGCGATAGGACTCACTTCACGAGTCCGACACTATCGGGGCGGCCCTGGGGATCTCGCCTGGGATAGTCCATGTTTCTGGTGCAGCATGTATTTTTGGTAGTAGATAAAATAGTCTAGGTCTGGAAACATCTGGACCCATTAAGTAATGCTTCTGTTTTAGGTTGATGTATTTTCCCTGATGTAAGCTATTCAGGACCTTTTGTGTAATTAGTTTAGTCTCAGATTGTAGTGAATGATTCAAGGGGATGTAATGGTCGGGTGTTATTCAATTGTCTTTTGGCCTCAAACATGTATTGAGCTTTATCCAAAATGACAATCCCCTGACCCCCTTATCCGCCGGTTTTAATATGATGTCTGTATTCGTTTTGAGTGAATGGATTGCCCTTTTCTGTGTAGGTGATAAATTATCAGATGTTTTGAAAGATCTATTTGAGTCTATGGCTCTGTGATTGTGTTTAATTAGTCTTCTGATATGTATGTTACATGCTGCAATTGAGGGTTCCCATTTGGATGTTTCTACAAATGGGGTGGTATTGGTTTGTGTTTGGAAGTCGAAATGGTTCAAGATTTTTAACTTTCTATTGTGTAGGTGGACGTCCCTCTTAAGATCCCCAAGATTCGACTCACCCCGGTGTCGGAATGAAGGTGAGCCCCTCTCTAGTAGTACTCTCTCCCTGTGATAGGTGAAATGTTTTTGACAAATTAAAAATATTGGAGTGCAATCGGTCATTGCACGTCTCCACCTTAGGGTTAGGGTTAGGGTTAGGGTTGGGGTTAGGGTTAGGGTTAGGGTTAGGGTTAGGGTTAGGGTTAGGGTTGGGGTTCTGGTTAGCGCTTAGGGTTAGGCTTAGGGTTATGCTTAGGGTTGGGTTAGGCTTAGGGTTAGGTTTAGGGTTAGGGTTAGGGTTAGGGTTAGGATTAAGGTTAGGGTTAGGCTTAGGCTTAAGGTTAGGGTTGGGCTTAGGGTTAGGTTTAGGGTTAGGTTTAGGGTTAGATTTAGGCTTAAGGTTAGGGTTAGGGCTGGAGTCAGGGTGGCCCCGTAACCTGTATGCACGGCCATCTTATGTCGCTTACTCCACTGCATTTCTCCCCCCACCAGTCCGTCCATTCCCACCATTCTCTTTCTCTTATCTTTTCTCCAGGCTATTCCCCTCCTGTGCACGGGCTCTTGGGGATATCTATTTTAAATATTGCAGCCAATGTCGGAGCATGTCGCAGAGCCGTCTCCGCCGTCCAGTGGATCAGGTCGGGTTCGGTCTGAAATTCGAGGCGGGTAGGGCCGGAATGTGTTTATGGTTTCTGATGATGTAGGCGTTGAGGATATCCAAATGGTCCCGCTCGTTGGTCGGGAGCGGGGAAAAATTCACCACTGGCACCCAGATCTGTGCCAGAGGGAATTTTCTTTAGCCGTTCTCAATAGCGCC
>CM022755.1:39527802-39547802 GCA_012411365.1 Ameiurus melas
ACACCATGTGTCTCACTCACTAAACCATGTGTCTCATTCATTACACCATGCGTCTCACTCAATTTTTCACTTTTTTCCTTATTTTCCTTTCCTTTCTTTCTCAGTTTTGCCCTTGCTGTCACTTTTTTCTTATTTTTTTCTTTCTCATTTTACTCCCTTCATCCTCTTTTTCTTTAATTGTCATTTCTTTTCATTCTCTCTCTCCCTCTTTGGCCTTTTCTTTTTTCCCTCGCTCATTGCGGTGCAGCCTCAGACCCCGGCGCTCTTCAGCCAAACAAACAAACACACCACGAGGAGCAGCGAGAGGCCACAAGGACGGTAAATAAAGCACAAATCATAGCAATGAGATGTGAAATGAGCTACACGGGGCTCATAAATATTCACCCCCCATCCCCACCTCCCCTCCTCACAACCCTAAACACCCCCCACCCCCCTACCCTGAACAGTAACAATTCTCCATGTTTACTAAAGTGCAGAATTCAGGATCCGTCCCAAACATGTCTAGTTATCGCTGTCTCTAGAGCATCAAGCATTTTAAGAAAATGAGACAGTTGCTTTACGCAGTAACTAGTGAGTATTCTTATCGTATTTGCTGCTGGTTACCATGGTTACCAAACACAACACCCATTTGTTCCCATATAAAGATACAAAAGAGGCAGATTATAGAGTTTAAAACATTTTTAAAATGTATTTTTTTACAGCTTTCTTTTGGACAGTTAAAGGCATCCATGACTGCAATAAAAAAGAGAATCTTGCTTAAGCGTACACAAGCTGTGCCCAATTTGTCCCCCATTTTTTCCAACACGCCAATTAAGTTTGAGAGAGTTTCACTCGCAAGAGCGTCAAAATACTCAGCGATCAATAAACATTTCATTACATATCAAATGGGAATCCAACATTTTGTCAAATTATGCTTCTCAAAAAAGTAGAAAATTGTTTAATAAAATGAAGCTAAACACTGTCTGTGTCTCACTGATAAATGATGTATTTTTCAATAATACATCTGAGACTGAAGAAAATCTCACATACTGATGAAAATAAAAACAGTTCCTGGTCCTCTGCACCCAGACCTTTAGACCGAGCAGCGGTGAGTTTGGAGAACTCGAGGAACCTTTCCCACCTAATGAAAATGCAGAAGATGGTAATTTCTGGACCGCAGACAGACATCCTACTCAAATTGTGCTCCCGGTGCTGGAGGTTATAATTATAGTTCAGCCATCGAAACCCTGCCTCTGGCTCAGGAAGTCCTGCTGCTGGCTGCTGCTCTTGTGCTCCTGAAGCCCCGCCGTCCCGCAGGGGAGAAACACTGCGGACAAAAGTGTTTAAACATATAAATCCACATGTACAGCTCACATCTGCCCGACAGAAGAGTAGTTTAGCTTAAGGGAACAGTTTGGCAAAAAAAATTACCATCAAATGTAGTCGAACAGTTAAAGACAGTTTGCTGTCTGATATTTGCATCTTCGGCTTTGTACTGGAGCTACAACACTAATGTAGCTAACAAATAATGACATAAAACTTCTGCCTCAGACCACATCCAGTGAGATTTACCACCGATAAATACATAAATATAATCTTAACTTTCTCCAAAGGCCATAGGTGCTATGTAATGACATATAATCTACATTCTAAACATGTTATAAAGCACTTTATAAACCAAACATGCATCGAGTTTTCATTTCTGAGTGTAGATTATTGACAGATAGGCCATTTATTTTACCCAGAAATGTTTATTATATCAGCAGGAGTATGTTGTAACGTTTTGTATTAATGTTGTAAAGTTAATTTTGCAGTATGTGAAAAATGTTGTAAAATATTTGTGGTCTAGTACAGCGGTCCCCAACCCCCGGTCCGTGGACCGGTACCGGTCCGTGGGTCACTTGGTACCGGGCCGTACAGAAAGAATAAGTAACTTACACTATTTCCGTTTTATTTATGATCTGGATCTGAAAAATGAGCGGATTCTCTCCGTTACATCCTTCTACAGCTCACTCCTGACGCATGTCAAGACGCTTGTCTCGGTCACGTGATCCGTTGAACCCTTACCATAGAGACCAGAGAGCGTTGGGGGGGAGAGACGATGTTACGAGGACGCTGCTAATAAAGTTACGATTTCACATCGGATTCACGTTTATTATTAGATTTTTAAAAAATCCCCCAGTTTTTATGCCGGACCGATCATTTTATTTTGTTGTATTTATCCGCCACACCTTAAAGGCCGGTCCGTGAAAATATTGTCTGATATTAAACCGGTCCGTGGCACAAAAAAGGTTGGGGACCGCTGGTCTAGTATGTCATAAAGTTTTGTACAATGTTATAAAGTCATACAATTTTCTTGCGCAGTTGAAAAATATTTTTTGTGGCGTGTAAAATTGTAATATATATATATATATATGTATATATATATATATATATATATATATATATATATATATAATTGTAATGTAAGTTCATGATGTAAAATTGTATTATGTTATGAAGGTTTGAGTTATGTTGCAAAGCTTTATAATATGCTGTAAAGTTTCAATGTTGTACATGTAGAATATTGTCAAGATTTGTAGCACAATTTTGTATTGTGTTGCAACGTTGCAAAGGTTTTGGTGTCAAGCTTTGTATAATGTTTTAGATGTGCTGTACTACGCTGTAAAATTGTGTGTTGTAAAGTTGTGACATTGTGTATTATGTATTGAAGTTATGAAGAGTTATATTATGTCTTAAGGCTGTAATTTAAATATTTGTCGTAATTTGTTGTTTTGTATTATTTTTTTTATAAAACTGTGAGTATGTTGTAAAGGTTTGTAAAGTTGTAGTTTTCTTTATTGTTTTAGTTGTATTTCTATTATGTTATAAAACTGTATGTTGTAAAGTGTGTAAGATGTTGTGAAGTTGTGTATCATGTTGTAAAGTTTTAAAGTTTGTAGTATGTTTTCAAGTTGTGTATCATGTTATAAAGTTATAAAGTGTATACAAGTGACTACAAATAAACTGAATCTGTTCTGATGTTTGTAGTCTTGTGTAAAGTTGTAAAACTATGTCTTGTGTCGCAACTGTAAATTTTTCGATTATGTTGTAAAACTGTAAAACGTTGCAGTATGTTGTAACATTTTAAAGTTTGTAGTATTGTGTAAAGTTGTGTATCATGTTGTCACGTTGTAAAGTGTATACAAATAACTACAAATAAACTGAATCTGTCTGTTGTCAAGTTTGTTGTCTTGTGATGTAGCTGTAAAGTTTTGTATTATGTTGCAAACTTGTACAGTTTTTTTTGACGTGTTGTAAAGGTATTTAGTTTTGTAGTTATGATTTGTGTAACCACGCACTGTGCAGAACGGGGCTGGGTTTGTTTGGCATTGGTGTAGAATGTAATGAATGCATCATTCATTATTCAGAATAAATATAACCGTGTCAAATAAAAAGTGTAAAATGCATTATAACATTAGAATATTTTCATTTCATCATAAAAACGACTTTCAGAAAAAAAATGTTACCGAATAAATATCACTCCTAGGCCCCGCCTCCCCAAGTTTAAACCATGAAGTGGTGCGAATAATAAGTACACACTTTAAACTTAGAACGTGTAAATACACTGTACACCACCACTGCTATTTTACACAATAATATTTTAAATATACACTTACAGAGCTTAGCCATGTTGTCTGAAGCAAGAATGTAAATATTTGGGTGTCACTGATGTGCATTCCTAGCTAGCTACGTTAGCATTGTAACTCCAGTGCAAACCCAAGCACCAAACTTATCCTGTGCACTTACCTGTATTTCCTATAACTGTCCTGTAGTTGCTGCTATTTTGCAATGTTCCAGACGATCTCTTTTTCTCTTTTTCTCTGATTTTATACCAACACAGCTGTAACATTTATTATGAAATCCCCTTAGTGATGGAAACGCTAAAACCCCTCTTCAGGCTTGAGCCAAGATAATACTGTTAAAGTATATATTGTTAGACTTTCACAATGGTTCTACTTTTAGTAAAATGTTGACCTGAACAGAACAGAACAGAGCAGAAGGGTTAATGAGTCGTAGTCGAGTGGTAGGCCGTCGTGTTTAGGGGCTGTAGGGACGTGTGTGTGTGTGTGTGTGTGTCTCGAGAGTGTGTGAGGTTTTGGAGAACTGTGTGCGGACAGATTTATATGTGTTTCGTTTGGAATGGTGCAGAAATACGTCAGGACAGCGGGGGGATTTCTGGAAGTCGTCTCCTCTTTCCCCGAGGTCAGCACTTTGTCCTGCTGAGGACATTACGAGGTGACAAGCGGCTTTAAAAAACGCTGATTTGTTGGACTGCTCTTTCGCCTTATTGGTTCCTTTCCTCGCTCGCCTCCGTGATGTAGTGGCCTCTCCTAAATCTGGGCAAAATTCAGGGTGACGCCACATTTTTTTAAAAGGAACATGTGAGGCCATACGAAGCGCGGACGTCCACAATGTCCTGTTCACTCTAAATGTACTCCATTGTTTGAGACATTGAGGTTAGTGAATTCTCCTAGTTTAGTTTTGCACTGGAGCAACAAGGCTAATGCACCGTAGCTAACGAGTAACGGGCGATTACCGTATAACTGTATGACGTAGCACACTCAATGATGGAGCACGTCCCGAAGTGTTTTATTCCTCTTATACCACGTCAAACTGCCAGTTTCACAATGATTACGATTTCATATTTTCTAAAGAACAACCCTTTTTTGTCCGTTTATAGTTACATTTAACGTGCAGAATTGTGAGATAAGTTAGTTTCCTGTTTGCACTTGTGTTATAGCAGCTATAAACCAACTCCCTCAGCAGTCTCTCTTTATTCTCTTACTTCACGTTAATGAGACGTAATGAAACCGCAAAGAAGCGTAAACTCCTCTGTCCTGGAGACGTTGGAAAACTTCCCCCGACCCTCGAATCTCCTTTCCGTAAAGTCACCGGATCAACTATTACGCGTGGTTTTATGTGCAGTACGAGTCTACGTGAACGAGCTGTTACTATAGAAACGATAACGTTTCAGAGCGAGCGCATTTCTATAAACCTGCGCTACGGGCAGAGCTGCTGTTAGAGAAAACTAATCAACACCTTCTGACCAATCAGGATCCAGAACTCAGCAGTGCTGTGGGACAATATCAAATAGTTCACCTTAAACACTCCAGCAGTAAACTAAGGCAAGGTGAGTTAACCGGAATTCCACAACCATATTATTTTATTCCTCTACTCGTATTCCGACAAAATTCCCGCCTTCTGTGCAGTAATCGTTCCCGCCTCTTGTCCTAGGATTGACTATTTTTACTCCAAACAACCTGCAGATCAGATGACCTGTCTCACCTGTGTGCAATCACTTCCTGAGTCAGGAACACTGTAAAGATCTCCCCAATGCTTGTGCTCGCGCATGTTTCCGAAGCTGTACGGAAATTCTACCGTTTTTAATAAACCGAGCACTGGGACCGGATTCTTCTGTGAGTGTTTGTTTTGTAAAGGTGTAAAGTTTTGTATCGTGTTGTGGAGCTGTAAAGTTTTAACACTGTGATTGTTTGATGGTCTCTCTGGTAACAATTCATAAAAACGATACGAGAAAAGTGTATTGTCAGTGATTAGCATTAGTGTTATTCGTTAACAGTTTGTGTGTTTGCTAATTCTGTGCTAAAATAAACAAAAACCAACAACAACAACAACAACAACCCTCAATCCTTTCACTGTGTTGTGTTGATGTTCAGGGACCTTGTTTTTTGGGAGGTTTTTTTGGACCACACATGTATTTTTAAGCCGCAACCTAACATTTTTAATAAGGGTTTTTACCCGAAAGTCTCCTGCACGGTGTGGGATTACAGCAGGAACTTCATTTAGCCGCCTCTTCCTCTCAGGAGTGCACCGTTTGGAGGCCCTGCTTTAGCATGACGGCGACATGGAGCTGAAATATTATCACCGAGGAGCCAAAGAAAAGACGTTAAGTTCAAGCACACACACACACACACACACACACACATACGGTGAGACATTACCATGTCCAGCAACGAAGGGAAAAAAAAAAAAACCCGCAAGACATCCCAGGACTACGCCATAAAATTCTTGAAAGTTCGCAAAACCTCAACGATGTGGAAAAGACACGGAGCCTGGATGTCGAGTCATCAACATGGTGACATTATGTTCTGCTAATAATTCCCCGCTGTAGCTCATTTCTCCGTGTCTGTAACGACAGCACTGACACACAGCAGGCCCGGACGTGATTCACGGCTCCTGCTGCCCTTTCCATCGCCGCCGAGTAAAAAAAAAAAAAATAATCTTTCAGTAGAGGAGAATTATGAGGTGTTACTGCAGGACTCTGACAATGTTTTTGTCTGCAAGTGGATGTAATTATTAACGCTGGTCGCCGTGTAGCAATGCTCAGTCCTAACGTCCCTCCGCTCGAGTCTTTACGTCATAAGACAACCCAAACGGTTGTTCTTCAATCGTGCTTCATCGAGATTCTTTACATACGAATCGATATAAACAATCCTGATGGAAAAGCAACAGCAACGCCCCCGAGCAAACGTTTCATTCCCTCTCGCTGTCTCACAGCGCGCTGCGCGTCATCGCTGTAACGGAGCGCTGCTTTTTAAAAATGGCTTCTCGTGTTCTTTACAGAAACTAACCCAAGCACTTAAAGGTGCGTGTTGGGAAAAAAAAAAAAAGATTAAATCATTTCCAGTATCGTTTTACTTTCGGTAAAAATCTGAAACGGAACATCGGTGCAAGAGAGTGAATGTCTGGATCTCAGAAGGGACTGCACCAGGATCTCACATCTCATCTCGCTAATCTGTGATGCGGAAAACAAATGAACAGAAATGAACAAACAAACAAACAAACACCACCACCAACAACAACAACAGTAATAATAATAATAATAATAATCAGCATCATCATCATCATCATTTGTAAGGTCTGTGCATGCTAATCAACAATAAACAAAGTACAAGACTAGATAAGGGATGGAAAAGAGCCATTAAAAATGACATGTAACTTACCTGTAATGACAATAATGGCAACGTAAATGCCAACAATGCCAAGTCCGCTAATGCCAATGACAATAATCACTATTCCAGTGTCATTTATGGGAATGCCTTTCACAGTAACTGTGGGTTTTATTTTTTGTCTTATTAAGTTCAAGAGAGGGAATAGAGAGAGAGGGAATAGAGAGAGGGGGAATAGAGAGAGGGGGAATAGAGAGAGGGAATAGAGAGAGGGGAATAGAAGGGAATAGAGAGAGGAATAGAGAGAGGGGGAGAATAGAGAGAGGGGAATAGAGAGGGGAATAGAGAGAGGGAATAGAGAGAGAATAGAGAGAGGAATAGAGAGAGAGAGGAATAGAGAAGAATAGAGAGAGAATAGAGAGGAATAGAGAGGAAGAGATAGAGGGGGAATAGAGAGATAGAGAGAGGGAATAGAAGAGAGAGGGAATAGAGAGAGAGGGAATAGAGAGAGGAATAGAGAGAGAGAGGAATAGAGAGAGGGGAATAGAGAGAGAGGAATAAGAGAGAGAGGGAATAGAGAGAAAGGGAATAAAAAAAGAGGGAATAGAGAGAGGGGGAATAGAGAGAAGAAGAGAGAGAGAGGGGGGGGGGCACTGCAGTCCTCGATCATGTTATGTATCGAGCTACATTTATTTAAAAAGACATAATTTATACAGTGCCTTGCGAAAGTATTCGGCCCCCTTGAACTTTTCAACCTTTTGCCACATTTCAGGCTTCAGACATAAAGATATAAAATTTTTATTTTTTGTGAAGAATCACCAACAAGTGGGACACAATTGTGAAGAAAGCCATTTCTCAACGTTTGGTGTGATGTTTGGTGTGTCTCCCAGGTGGCTTGTGGCAAACTTTAGACGAGACTTTTTATGGATATCTTTGAGAAATGGCTTTCTTCTTGCCACTCTTCCATAAAGGCCAGATTTGTGCAGTGTACGACTGATTGTTGTCCTATGGACAGACTCTCCCACCTCAGCTGTAGTTCTCTGCAGTTCATCCAGAGTGATCATGGGCCTCTTGGCTGCATCTCTGATCAGTCTTCTCCTTGTCTGAGCTGAAAGTTTAGAGGGCCGGCCAGGTCTCGGTAGATTTGCAGTGGTCTGATACTCCTTCCATTTCAAAATGATTGCTTGCACAGTGCTCCTTGGGATGTTTAAAGCTTGGGAAATCTTTTTGTATCCAAATCCGCTTCTTAAACTTCTCTACAACAGTATTACGTACCTGCCTGGTGTGTTCCTTGGTCTTCATGATGCTCTCTGCGCTTTCAACAGAACCCTGAGACTATCACAGAGCAGGTGCATTTATACAGAGACTTGATTACACACAGGTGGATTCTATTTATCACCATCAGTCATTTAGGACAACATTGGATCATTCAGAGATCCTCGCTGAACTTCTGGAGTGAGTTTGCTGCACTGAAAGTAAAGGGGGCCGAATAATTTTGCACTTTTCAGTTTTTTATTTGCTAAAAAAGTTTAAAATATCCAATAGATTTCGTTCCACTTCACAATTGTGTCCCACTTGTTGGTGATTCTTCACAAAAAATAAACATTTTATATCTTTATGTCTGAAGCCTGAAATGTGGCAAAAGGTTGAAAAGTTCAAGGGGGCCGAATACTTTCGCAAGGCACTGTATGTAGATATGAAAGGGTTTATAAATGTATCTCTGTATAGCATGAAAAGCATGAGTAATGGTTAAAGTGTTGTATCTGACTCTCAGTGTGTGTGTGTGTGTGTGTGTGTGTGTGTGAACTGGACCGGTGCTGGTGGAGTTGTAGCTCAAGGGCAGTGAATACAGAATGAGCTGCGGCCCATCTTCAGCTTTGCGGCTCGTCTTCGGCAGTTTCATACAATTTAAATGACAAACCGCCTTACGAGGCCTCGTTTCCCTCCACGGCCCAAAACAACAGGAGAGAAAAAAACAACAAAACCGAACGAAGGCGAGAACAGTAGAACAAAACAGCGAGTGTGTATACTTGCCTGAGAAGGAAGCCTGCAGCAGCCTCGGAGATTGGAGCGGAGCCGTAAAAAAAAAAAAAGCCCCCGTGTCGGTTCTGGATGGTCTCGGCTCAGAGAGTAACCCTGTTTAATCCTAGCAGGCTTGCACATTAATTCTTAAACTGCTCCACGCTGCTGGAAGCGTCTGTGCGTCAGAGTTCTGCGTGATGGATCCGTCTCCGTTCTCTTCTCACCCAGTCTAAAGGGAGAGTTATGGCCTGGACTGTAATATCATACCGCAGAACCCCAGCGCTGTGGATATAAACACTGAAAACAAGTGTATTTACAGCAGATATCTACCTACTGTCCAGCTCTATAATCATCTCACCTGAGACTCCACACCGAGCAGAAGAGTCTTCATCTAACTCTTCACGTCCATGTAACCTGGATTTCATTAGCTTTTCATTATTTAAAAATGTACGTTGAAGAGCGTTTAAGTGTTCGTTTCTTTGATCATTTCATTTTTAAATGTAGATTTATTAGGACGTCATTTTTAAAATGAAGTTTCTTGGCATTTCATGTTTTAAATTTCCGTTTATTAGCATTTCGTTTATAATTTTATGTTTTAGCATTTGGTTTTCAAATTTATTTTGTAAGCATTTCATTTAAAAAAAAAAAATAAAAAATAAATAAATAAATAAATATATTTTTTATTAGGATGATATAATTAAAAGTAAGTTAATTAGCTTGTAGTTTTTAAAATTCAATCGATTAGCGTTTCAATGATAATTTTATGTTTTTCAAATTTGTGTTTATTAGCATTTAAGATTTAAATGTAGGTTTATTGGCATTTATTCATTTGTTTTGTTTATTAGCATTTATCTTTCACATTTAAGTTTATTATCATTTTTTAAATGTTTATTTTGTTGAATTCATCCCGTCACTAAAGTTAAGGTTCCACGTAAGTAATAAACGAAAAGCATCATGTGGAAGAGATCCGCTTCAATCGACCTTCCGAAGAACTTTTAAGGAACCTTTTTTTCCTAAGAGGATGGTGCAATTAGAAGATGCATCCTCTTAAAGGTTCTGTGAAGAACCTAAAAACATTCCTCTCTCAGCTAGGGATCCATGTAGAACCCCTTTAGGGAGGTAAGACCTCTTTATCTTCCAAAGAACCTGTAAGGAACCCCTTTTAATGAGGAGGTGGGGAGAAATAAGGAGACACAGATCTAGAGTTCACCTTTAAGGTTCTGTGTAGGACCATGCATAGTGTTCATCTTTCAGAGGTGGGATCAACTTAGAACCTCTTCAGAGAGGACAGTACCATTAATTTTTTTTTAAATAATAGTAATTAAGGATTTTGTTTTACTCTTTTTTCTTAAAGAGAAATGTGGAGCTGCAGATCTACATGATTTTTCTTTGGGAAGTCCACTTAAAGGTTCTTTGTAGAACCTGATATAAGGTTTCTCTTTCAGAGAACATTTAAAGTAGACCAGCTTTGGCGAGATAAAAAGCATTAAGGATTGCATTAATGAAGTATTAAGTTAGAACCATTATTCTTCTAAGAACCCTTAAGGAACTTTTTTTTATTATGGTCTTACACCAGGGTTCTCTTTCAAAGAAGGCTTAAAGTAGAACATATTTATTGGCTGAGAACTATTAATTTTCAAAAGAACCATTAAGTGTTTTTCTCTACAGAACAAAGAGGAGATCCAATCTTTTTCTTTGGGAGAACCCCTTTAAAGGTTCTGTGTAGAACTGGACATGCCACTTGCCCTTTGAAAGTAAGTTCCAAGTAAAACATCTGTAATGAGGTAAGACCCATTAATATTAATATTCCGGAGAACCCTTAAGGAACTATTTATTATTAAAGTGTAGAGCAATTAAGAGAAGGTCGATTAGAATCTGGGCAACTCCCTTAATGGTTCTATGTAGAACCCTACAAAGGCTTTCTTTGATATTGACAGTTACACATTGAATCCTTTTAGGAAGGTATCAAAGAACCATTAAAGAACTCTTATTTTAGAATGCGGAGCAATGAGGTCAGTTATGGTCCAGGAACTTCATTAAATATTCTATGCAGAACCCTACATGCTGGTTTCTTGATTAGAAAATGTTCCAGGTAGAACGCAAGGTTAGAAACAAAAGAACTCTTTAAACAAGCTGAGAAGATGCCAATCTAAAGTCTTATGTCTTTGAGAAACCTCTATAAAGGTTCCATTTAGAACCAGACATAGGGTTAGTCTTTCAGAGAGGGTTTCAAACAGAACCTCTTTAGGGTGACAAGAACCTTCAAGGAGCCCTTTTGTTAAAGAGAGTAGAGCAATGAAGCTGCAAATATAAAGAGAACCCCCTTAAAGGTTCTATGTTTAAACTTAGATATGGTTTCTCTTTCACAGAAGGTTTAAATTAGAACCTTTTTAGGGTGTTAAGAACCATTACCCACAGAACCCTGAAGGAAATATATATGTTTTAAAGAGATGCAGAGCTTAAAGCTTTGGGAGTTTCCCTTTCAGCTAAGGAGCTGTGTAGAACCACTTAGTGAGATAAGAACAATTAATCAAAGAACTCTTGATGGAACCTTTTGAAAGAATGTGGAGCATTGACATGCTGATGTTAAGCAGGTTCCCATCTTATCTTTATGTAGAACCCTTTAAAGGTTCCAGGTAGCATTTCTTTAGGAAACCATTAATCTCAGCAAGACTGGGAATGAGAATGAGGAACCAGAGGAACCAGACGTGATCTAGAACCTTTACATTTCTGTAGCTGAGTTGCTGCAGCACTCTTTAACCTCAACAATACGGTTTTGATTACTTGTTTACATTTTTGTTTATGATTCACTTCTCAGTGTGTTTGTTTAGAAGCGGAGAAAATGAGCAGTGGATTTACAGGGTTCTAGTTCCATGTTTTTGTGCGTGTGTATGTGTGTGCGTGTGTCGCGTGTGTGCGTGTGTGTGTGTCTGTGTGTGTATGTGTGTGTGTGTGTGTGTGTGTGTGTGTCTGTGTGTGTATGTGTCTTGTGTGTGTGTGTGTGTGTGTGTGTGTGTGTGTATTGTGTGTGTGTGTGTGTTTGTGTGTGTGTGCGTGTGTGCGTGTGTGTGCGTGTGTGCGTGTGTGTGTGTGTCTGTTATGTATATGTAGTATTATTGTATATAATAATATGTATATATATATAAAATAATATATATGATATGTAAATATAATAATATATGTATATAAAATAATATAATATAAAGTAATATGTATATCTATATAGAGTATAGAGTAATATATTTATATGAAATAATAATAATAATATTTATTAATATGTATATGTCACGTAATACATAATATACAGTAATATCTTATATAATAATAATAATATGTAATATTAATAATATTAATTAATATGTATATAAAGTGTATGTAAGTAATATGTAAGTATATATCTATGTATGTAAGAGTAATATGTATGTAATATGTATGTATATTGTAATATATGTATGTATGTAATAATATGTAATAATATGTATGTTAAATGTATATATGATATATCTATTAGAGTATCTATATATTTTTTTTTTTTTATATGTATATATATAAATATGAAGTGTAATATATATATAATATATGTAATTATTTATATATGTAATAATATAAAAGATAATGTATGTAAAGTAATGTTTGTATATATATCTAATATAGAGTGTAAGTGATAATATTTATGTAAGTATGTATGTAGTAATAATATTTTATTAATATGTATTACGTAAATGCAGTAATATCTGTAATATATATGAAATAATAATAATAATATGTAGTATGTATGTAATGTGTGTGTATGTATAGTATATATATTATTCTATGAGTATGTAAGTATTATGTAAGTAATGTATGTAAGTATATATATGTATATCTAATATATGTATATCTAATATGTAATTGTTGTAATAGTAATAATATATATATGTAATAATATGTATTTAATATGTATTAATAATATGTATTATATATGAAATTAATATGTAAGTAATAATATAGAGTATATAATATGTAGAGTAATATAGGTAATATGTAGATATATATATATCTATAAATTTTTAAATATATGAAAGTAATAATATGTATGTATGTAGTAAAGTAAATTTTTTTAATATGAGAGTATGTATATATATAGTAATGTATGTTATATGAAATGTAAGTATTATATATATATGTAAGATATGTAATTTAAGTAATATATATGAAGAATTATATAATATGTAATATGTAATGTAATATATGTAAGTATATATTTATATAATATATGTAAAAGTATATATATTAAATTTATATATAAATAGTAATATGTATGTAATATATGTATGTATATATAGTAATATAGAGTAATATTATGTTATTATATATATTAAATGTATATGTATATATGTATATAGAAGTATATATAGAGTATAGAAATATATGTATGAAATGTATATATGTTATGTTATATATATTTATTATGTTTAATAATATGTATAGTATTATTAATATGTATTATTATGTAATAATATGTATGTGAAATGTAGTATGTAAGAGATATATAATATGTATATAGTAATAGTTATATGTAAGTATATGTAGTAATATGTAAGTATATATGAAATGTATATGTAAGTAATAATATATATATATAATAGTAAAGAAGAGATAGTATATTTATATGAAGTATATGTAAGAGTGTATGTTATATATATATGAAATGTAAAATTATAAATGTAATAATATGTAAGTTAATATGTATATGTATAATATGTAATAATATGTATATGTTTAATATATATTATAATAGAGTAATATGTGTAATAGTGTAATATGTGTAAGAGTATATGTATGTAATATGTATAGAGTAATGTAATTAGTGTAAATTAATATGAAATATGTATGTAAGTGTAGTAATATGTAAATGTAATGTAGTGTGTTATATGTGTATATGTATATGTAAGTATATATGTAAGATATGTATATATATGTAGATATTAAAGTAATATATATGTATATGTATATATAATGTATGTAATATATGTTAAATTATAATATGTAGGTAATATATATGTATGTAATAATAGAAATATGTAATAATATAGAAGTATGTATAAATGTAAGTAATAATATGTAAAATTAATGTATGTAAATGTATATATAAATGTAAGTAATAAGTATATATATATATGTATGAAATAATATATGTATATGTATATGTAATATGTATGTAAGAAATATATATATGTAATATGTTGTAATATATATGTATGTAGAAATATGTATGTATAGAAATATATATATGTAAGTAATATATAGGAAGTTATATATAAATGTATATATATAGAAATATATTAGTATATGTAAATATATATATGTAATTATATGTATATTAGTAATTATATATTAAGTAATATAATATGTTAATGTGTAATATGATGTAGTAGATAATATGTATAATATGTAATATGTAAGTATGTAAAAATGTAAAGTATGTAAAGTATATTATGTATAATTATGTGTATATTTTTATATGTAATAATATGTAATATATAATATATGATGTAAGTATATGTAATATATGTATGTAAATTATATGTAATAATATATATGTAATATAATATATGATTATATGTAATTAATATGTATATGTAAGTAATATATATATGTAAGTAGTAATGTGTATTTATATATATAGTTAATATGTAGATATAGATTATTATGTAAGTTTATGTAAATGTAATATATGAAATGTAAGTAAATTAATAATAATATGTAATATGTTATGTGTTATGTAAGTGTAATTATATGTAAGTAATATGTAAGTATATGTAAGTGTTGAAATATATGTAAGTATTTGTAATATATGTTATGTAAGTAATAATATGTGAATGTAAGAAGTATGTATATTGTTATATATATGTATGTATATATGAATGTTTGTTATGTATATATATATATGTAATATATGAAGTGTGTGTGAGTGTGTGAGGTGTGTGTGTGTCTATGTGTGTTTTGAGTGTGTGTGTTTTGTGTGTGTGTGTGTGAGTGTGTGTGAGTGTGTGAGTGTGTGTGTGTGTGTGTGTGTGTGTGTGTGTGTGTGTGTGTATTATGAAGATGGTGAAGGAGGAGATGGTCTCCCACGGGCCTTTGTTCTGATTCCTCCACACCACAATACATTTTATGAAGCCGCGGCTGCTGCGTGGTCAATATCTACGATCGATGGGGCAGAAGTTTGGGCTGCCATGGGGGCTGACAGATGTGCGGGGTATTATTGGGGAGGAGAGAGAGAGAGAGAGAGAGAGAGAGAGAGAGAGAGAGACAGACAGAGAAAGAGAGAGACAGAAGCGAGAGAGAGAGAGACAAAAAGAGAGAGAGAGAGAGAGAGAGACGTGGTTTGATTGAGGAGGTGCTTCTCTCTGAAGCTGCAGGGTTCTGGGGGGGTGTTCTGGGGTTGGTGGGGGGAGGAGGTGGTGTTATTAAACCCTCATTGCGTTGCTTGCGAGCGCTAATTGCCCTTCTGTTTGATTGAAGCTTAATAGAGTCCAGATTCCTGAAATCAGAGCTGCAGCTTTCTGATTGTCGAGGAAACACATGTCACTGTTACTTCCACTAACATGTAACGACTGGAGAGAGAGAGAGAGAGAGAGAGAGAGAGAGAGAGAGAGAGAGAGAGAGAGAGAGAGAGAGAGAGAGAGAAGGAGAGAGAGAGAGAGAGAAGGAGAGATAGAGAGATACAGGGGGGAGAGAGATTATTTTATCTTTAATTTGTATGTCATTATGTTCACTGATTGCACTATTTATTTATTTATTTGAATCTAAGGGGGGGGGGGGGGGGGGGGGGGGGGGGGGGGGGGGGGGGGGGGGGGGGGGGGGGGGGGGGGGGGGGGGTGTAGTATTTTATTCAGTTTTATTTGATTTAGTTTAGTCTTTTATTTTATTTCTCGTGTGTTTACACGACCCTTCCCAAGTACTCGCTTTGGCAATAAACATGTACCATTGTTTGTCATGCCAATAAAACACATGAAAACTGAAAACACTGAAAACTGAGAGAGAGAGATGGGGGAGAAAGAGAAAGAGAGAGAGAGAAACTTCATTTAATTAAAAGAGAAGAAAAGTTCTACAGAGATAAAAACGGAAAGACAGAGAGAAAAGAAGAGAGTGAAAAAGGCAGCGATAGAGAGGGACAGTGAGAGAGACAGATACAAAGAAATACTGCAAGAGATGGCCAGAGAGAGAGAATAACAGACAACGAGAGGGAGAGAGAGGCATTTAATTTAACTGAAAAATAATACAGAGAAGCAGACAGACAGAAATAGAGAGAGAGAGAGAGAGAGAGAGAGAGAGAGCAAGAGAGAGATAAATAACAGGCAGAGAGAATGAAAATGAATCAGATTGAATTAAGACAGACAGAAAGAGAGAGGGACAGACAGATAGAAATTGAATTTCATTGAGTTGAACTGAGACACACAGAGAGAGAAAGAGAGAGATTGAGTTAGATAGATAGAGAGAGAGAGAGAGAGAGAGAGAGAGATTCACAGAAAGGTAGAAAGAGACACTAAGAGAGAGATGGAAAGACAGAAAGTTCATCCTATTCTCATGAAATGTGAGAAAGAGAGACAGACAAGGAAAGAGCAAGACAGCTGGAGAGAGAAAAAACATCACAGGAAAGACAGACAGCAAGAGAGAGGGACTGAATTAATTGAATTAACAAGAAAGACACAGAGAAGAGAGAGAGAGAGAGAGATGAAAAATAGAGAGATGGTCACTTCAGGAAATTCTAATGAACAATTCTCCGAGCAGTTTAAATTCCAGGAGTTTGAGTGTGACTTGACTGAAGGATGAAATGTGAGAGTGACTCTGACCGCTAGGTGGCAGTAGAGAGATTAAGAGACAGGCGTGAAAGTAGGTGACGAGGTCTCTCAGGTCGAGTTCTGTCTGTCTACCAAATATCGTCCCAATTCATCTTCAGTAAACGTAACGAACGTCCGCTGAGTCTTTCAGTTCCGTACTGAAACTGTCCCGTCTTTACGTGTTAACGTGAGCGTCACCGTAACTAATTAATATTCGCTAAAATGCAATTTTATTGGTCCAGCAAATTAGCTGAAAGAAGGTGGAGCTTAATGTTCCTTAAACCACGGTGCTGTAGCGCCACCATCAGGCCACAGTAATTTATGCTGCGTGGATTACATTTTATATTAATGTTCTAATGTAGCTAACGAGTGTCGCGCTAACACTCTCGCTAACACGTTCACTCTGGTGACTGAATGACTTTTTATAGCTGCTATAATGTAAGTGAGAACAGGAACTACCTTGTTAAATGTGATTATAAATGGATCAAAGATATGACATGTCTTTCTTTATTAAATAATAAAGTGTAGTTGTTGGAATAAAACACCAGGGGGACGAGCAGCGGGAGGAAAATAATCAGCTTCAGTAGCCCCGCTTCATCACACCACACCATCACTTTCATGCAGTGGTTTAGGGGGCGTGGCCTAGGGGTGTGATCTGGGAGTGAGATCATCTCTCAATCAGCACTAATAGAGAGAGCGAATTTCCAAGATGGCCGCCGGGATACATAAGATTCCTGTGGGACACTGAGCAGAAAACGTGATGTAGTGGAACCGGTGATATCTGTAATTTATTTACGATTATCATACACAGAATTGATTGTATTGTTGCAGCCCTAACACACACACACACACACACACACACACACACACACACAGTAGACAGGCAGTAGTGGAAGCGCTTTGACGTGCTGTCACACTCTGATAGCTGAGAGAGCAGCGCGCTCCGAGTCAGTCTTATTAAGGCGGATGTGTTTGGAAGCTCGGCCGGACGCTGGGGAGAAAATAGGAAGGACAGAGCGAGAGGAAACATGGCCGAGCCTCTGAAGCGCTCTGACATGCTTCAATGCACACACACACACACACACACACATACACACACACACACACACACACAGAGTCTTGCTGCACTGTCGGGGGTCAAATACACTCCGCTTGTCCGCACTGTGTCTCAGACTTACTGAATCTCTAATAGAGAGGAATACACTCTCTCTCTCTCTCTCTCTCTCTCTCTCTCTCTCTCTGTAATGTACTCATACACACATACACAGATCACACCCAGCTCTGTACATCATGATGATTCTGTTTTAGACCAATCGCTTTATGTCACCGCAATCAGACAGACAGCTACAGAGAGAGTGAGACAGATGGAGGGATAGAGAGGTGATGGACTGCAGAGGGAGAGAGCGAGAGCACAAACCTGAGTGAGCGAGAGAATAGTGACCAAAGAAGAAAAAAATAAAGAAAGAGAAAATAAAATAAACTTGATCAGAACACACACACACACACACACACACACATTTAGCTTTTTTGAAGAAACAGAGATAAAGAGAGAGAGAGAGATAGGGGCAGAGAGATAGACAGAGAGCTAGTGAGAGAGAAAGAGTGATAAAGATACAGTTTCTGTACCGAGTATCCTACACAGGATCGCGGGAGTCTGGAACCCATCCCAGGGGACTCGGGCCGCAAGGCCGGGGACACCCTGAAAGGGGAGGGGGTACAAGGAGGAAACCACTGAAGCACGGGGTGAACACGCAGACGCCGCTCACACAGGGCGGAGGCAGGATTCGAACCCGCAAACCCTGGAGGTGCGAGAAGAACATGCTCATTAATGGAGAGAAAGTAACTGAGATGGAGGGAGAAATATAAAGTGAGGGAAAGATGGAGACACAGACAGACAGGGAGAGAGGCAGACAGAGATACAGATGGGGGAGGGAGAGACAGAGAGAGACTGACTGCTGCACCTGTCCTGAGCTGGTATCTGTGTGTGCAGTGAGAGTGAGTTAATTGGGTGAAGCTGTACAGCGTGTTAGCGCCGCTTTGAGAAACAGCCTCCTGACAGCTGAGTGTCAGCCGAGTGGAGCTGAGAGACAGAGCGCTGTCACTGACCAGAGAGAGGAGAGAGAGAGAGAGAGAGAGAGATCGAGCACTGTCACTGACCAGAGAGAGAGAGAGAGAGAGAGAGGAGATCGAGCACTGTCACTGGCGGAGAGAGAGAGAGATCGAGGCACTGTCACTGACCAGAGAGAGAGAGAGAGAGAGAGAGAGAGAGAGAGAGAGAGAGAGAGAGAGAGAGAGAGCACTGTCACTGACCAGAGAGAGAGAGAGAGGGGGAGGTTCACAAACTTTCAAGCACAATTCATTTATACTTTCCCTCTGACACTTAAATGTCAACTAAACTGAGAGAAAGAAGAAGAATCGTTAAAATGACAATGAAAACAATGGGGGTGTGGAGGGCAGCAGAAAGGATGGATGAGGGAAGACACCAAAAAAATAAAATTTTATTTAAAAACACAAATACATACCAAAAATAACACAAACCTAACACACTGTGTGTGTGTGTGTGTGTATGTGGTGTGTGTTTTGTGTGTGTATGTGTGGTGTGTGTGTGTGTGGTGGTGTGTGTTGTGTGTGTGTGTGCGTGTGTGTGTGTTGTGTGTGTGTGTGTCGTGTGTGTGTGTGTGTGTGTTGTATGTGTGTATCGGTATATGCGTGTGTGTGTGTGTGTTGTTTGTGTGTGTGTGTGTATATGTATGTGCGTGTGTGTGTGTGTGTGTGCTATATATGTGTGTTTATTGTGTGTGTGTAATGTGTGTGTGTGTGTGTGTGTATGTGTGTGTGTGTGTGTTTTTTTTTTTTGTTGTGTGTGTTTCTCCTGGTGCCCATTTATCTTCCCAGGTCTCACATTTAATTTCCATCAGCGTGTCAGAGGCAGCAGCTATGGCGTAGCGGGTGTAAAAGTAGCTAAATACGTCTCCGTTTAAGGTGTGCAAGTAGGGGATAGAGGTTGGAGCGACCTGAGTGAGGATCATGGTGTTTTAAAGAGTTATTTGTGTGTGTGTGTGTGATGATGATGATGATGACGACGGGTATCTGTATGGACGTGTAATGAAGCTCTGATGAAGCTGATGGTCTGTGACATTTATTTCTGAACATGTAAAACACTTCGACGAGGTTATTAATGCCTCGACTCTGTGCCTCGACTCTGTGCCTCAAGTCCTCTCAACTC
>CM022755.1:39555302-39562802 GCA_012411365.1 Ameiurus melas
CTATCTATCAGAGCGGACTGCCTCTTGTCTGTGTTAAGGCGCAGGACGTGGCACTTTAATGGGATGGCGCGAGCTGTTTGAAATGTATGCCAATGATTCCTGTCATTTCATGGCAGCCGTGCCACGCTTCACCGAGCGCCCGCTCCTCCCCTGTCAGCTCCACGCAAGACGGCCGTTTAGTTGCAAACTTGGAGCATTTTTTTGCGCAAACCTGAAATGATGTGACTGATATTCCCCCCCCACCACCCCACCCCTCCCACCAATCCCCCTCCCCTTCTAAACACGGCCGTGTCACTCGCACAGCTTTCCCTCGTCTCCTCATGAATAATCCCCAAACCCAGTCTCAGCTCTTCACCAGGAACTGAAATGCAGCTTTGTTTATTATTACAGACAGAACCGTAGCACTTTTCTCTTTTCCCCATACACACACACACACACACACACACACACCCTCCTCCGTCAGCCCATACTCATCCCCCCGAGAGAGAGAAAGAACGAAAGAAAGTTAACACGCAAAAGAACGAGAGGAAGAAAGGATACACACAATGGGAAAGAAAGAGAGAAGGGAAGGATATACACAGTGGGGGGAAAAAATAACGAACAAAAAAACTAAAATAGAAAAAAGGAAGAAGGGAAGAGTTAATAAACAGAAAAAGAAAAAAAGAGAAAGACAGTACAGACATGGAAAATGTCGTGGAAAATATAGAAATTGTATGAATGACTAGAAAGAAAATCTGGAAAACAAAGAAGATGAAAGAAAGATAGAAAGAAAGAAAGACAATGGGGAAAAATGCATACACATCTCAAGAATAAATAACCTAATAAACAAACTAATATAGAAAGAAACAAACAATTAATAAATAGATGAAGAAAGAAAGACAAAGGAAAACAAAAATGAACAAACAAGCGAGAAATGTCACGGAAATTCCCGAAAATATATAAATAATCACAGAAAGAAAGACTGGGAAACAAAGATGAACGAGCAAAGAAAGAAAAAAGGAAAGAAAAAAAAAAGAGGAAAGATTGCGTGCAATGGGAAATAATTCAAAGAATGCCTAAATGTTTAAAGAAAGATAAATATAAACAAACTAATATAGAAAGAATGGAAGAATTAAGAAATGAAGAAACAAAGAAAGAAAGAAAGAAAGATAGAGAGAAAGAAAGAAACAAAGAAAGAAAAAGAAAAGAAAGAAAGACAATATACGTGTGGAAAATGTAACTTAAAAGTAAGTTTATACAGAAAATATATAAATAACTAAAGAACGAAAGACTGAGGAAAACTAAGACAGAAATGCAAAAGAAAGAAATAAGCAAAGAAAGAAAGAAAGAAAGAAAGAAAGAAAGAAAGAAAGAAAGAAAGAAAGAAAGAAAGAAAGAAGAAAACAAAGATGAACAAACAAGCTATACATTTTTTTTAAAAGAAATAAATGAAGAAAGGAAAAAGAAAGAAAGACTAAAGAGAAAACCAAGTAACTAAAGAACAAATATAATAGCAGAACAGTAAGTACAGAAAACAGAATACACACGAATAAAAAAAAGAAACAAACAAACAAACAAACAAACAAATAAACAAACAAACAAATAAACAAGCTTGAGAAAAAAAATGAAAACGAATATATATATATATATATATATATACATAAAGACAGAAAAAAACACCAGAGAATAAACGATTGAACAAACGAATGAGCAAATAAATAAATATAAATAAATAAATAAGTGTTTTGCATAATATGTGGTTTGTGGTGTAGAGAATATATACTTTTAGAAGTGTTTATATAAACACGTAACACTCTTTACCATAAATATAATAAATAGAATAAAAGTATAAATATATTCAAATGAGTCCTAACTAACGAAGAAGAAAAAAAAATAAATAAACAGTCCTCTTTTTAGATCTAAACATTTCCTGTTCCAAAATACATCAAAAAAAATCTATCCATTTCCAGCCTTCACTGTTTATATGAAGTTATAAAGTGCATTTCATTTGCTTCTTAAATACATTTTCCCTCCGAGTATCTGACATTTATTGAAGTATTTCCATTTTAGACGTGATATTGTTACTCCGCTACATTTCCGAACAGAAGAATGCTACTTTCAGTCCATTACGTTCTGCTGCACATCAGTCGAAGCTTCTCACAGTGAAGTAGGAGAAAACTGGACTCTGTTATCATTCATTACATTTATATAATAGCGCTTTTATAGACCGTACTGTACCACTGTATGGGGGAGGGGGGAATCTCCTCAAACACCACCAGTGTGTAGCCTCCACCTGGACGATGCGACGGCAGCCATAGGGCTCCAGAACTCCCACCACACACCAGCTATTAGTGGAGAGGAGAGAGTGATGTAGCCGATACAGGAAATGGAGATTATTAGGGGGCCGTGATAGAGAAGGACCAATGGGGGAATTTCACCAGGACACCGGGGTTACACACCTACTCTTTACGAGAAGTCAGGACCTCGGTTTAACGTCTCACCTGGAAGAATACTGAATACTGAAGCAAACTCAACAAAGGTGCAACGAACCTTTTCATTCCCTGGAACACATTTCCATAACACGCATAAAAACATCTATAGTTCCAATATATATTAAACTCCTCGGTCCTGAAGACGTGGGAAAACCTACTGCTTTACCTCCGACTGTGACAAAGTGCTGACACTGGAGACTCCTTCCATACACGTGACATAAACATCTCCTCACAGATCAACCATTACGCACGTGTTTAATCTGTTTATTATTAGTGCATGGTCCGCCCAACACGTCGCCGTGAATGAGCTGTTACTATAGAAACAATCGTGACTGAACATGAATCAACACCTTCCGATCAATCCGGAATTCAGCATCGTTGTGGTGTAACGCATTAATAAACTGAAGATGTTCTACAGTGTCTGCAACATCAGGGGTTAAGGTCAGGAGAGTTTAAAAGGCTCAACAGGAGTTGAGGTCAGAGTGTAAGGGAAGAGATCCAGAGAGAGAGAGAAAAGCAGCGAAAGCACCAAAAGGTGGAGAAACAGGGAAGAAACCAATGCTGGAGAGCCTGAGGGTCCGTGTGGGCTGGTAAAGTTGAAGATCAGATAGACGGGAAGGAGCATGATTTTTAACAGACTTTATAAGTGAAGAGTTCTGAGGTGAGCTGTAGTGCAGGAATCTGGTGAAGGTGTTGGTGAGAAGCTAAGCAGCTGAAGAACTGAAGAACTGATGGTGTGGAAGTGAAGACCCATGTTTTGGAGCTAGATCACTGGTGGGATTAGGGTTTATATGATTAGGTATAAAAACATTAACAGAGGAGTGTTAATGTGCTGGTGATGTCGGAGATGACAGTTAGGGATTTAGGGGTTAGGAATTAGGCTTTGAGATTGAGATTGGGGTTTAGGGTTGTGGGTTTGAGGTTGAGTTTAGGCTTTGAGGCTGGGATTGCACTTTAGGTTTTAGGGTTTAAGTTTGGAATTAGAGTTTTGGGTTTGAGGTAAGGGTTTATAAGGTTGAGTCTAGAGTTTGAGGTTAAAACTAGGGTTTGCAATTTTGAGTTTGAATTTGGGATTAAGGTTTGATGTTGGGATTCAAATTTGAGTTTGGGATTAGAGTTTGAGGTTGGGATTAAGGTTTGCTTTTGGGATTAGAGTTTGAGTTTGGGATTAGAGTTTGAGTTTGGGATTAGAGTTTGAGTTTGGGATTAGGGTTTGAGTTTGGGATTAGAGTTTGAGTTTGGGATTAGAGTTTGAGTTTGGGATTAGAGTTTGAGTTTGGGATTTGAGTTTGAGTTTGGGATTAGAGTTTGAGTTTGGGATTAGAGTTTGAGTTTGGGATTAGAGTTTGAGTTTGGGATTAGAGTTTGAGTTTGGGATTAGAGTTTGAGTTTGGGATTAGAGTTTGAGTTTGGGATTAGAGTTTGAGTTTGGGATTAGAGTTTGAGTTGGGATTGATTATGGTAGGGGGGATTAGAGTTTGAGTTTGGGATTTGAGTTTGAGTTTGGGATTAGAGTTTGAGTTTGGGATTAGAGTTTGAGTTTGGGATTAGGGTTTGAGTTTGGGATTAGAGTTTGAGTTTGGGATTAGAGTCTGAGGTTGGGATTAGAGTTTGAGTTTGGGATTTGAGTTTGAGTTTGGGATTAGAGTTTGAGTTTGGGATTTGAGTTTGAGTTTGGGATTAGAGTTTGAGTTTGGGATTAGAGTTTGAGTTTGGGATTAGAGTCTGAGGTTGGGATTAGAGTTTGAGTTTGGGATTAGAGTTTGAGGTTGGGATTAGAGTTTGAGTTTGGGATTAGAGTTTGAGGTTGGGATTAGAGTTTGAGGTTGGGATTAAGGTTTGCTTTTGGGATTAGAGTTTGAGGTTGGGATTAGAGTTTGAGTTTGGGATTAGAGTTTGAGTTTGGGATTAGAGTTTGAGTTTGGGATTAGAGTTTGAGTTTGGGATTAGAGTCTGAGGTTGGGATTAGAGTTTGAGTTTGGGATTAGAGTTTGAGTTTGGGATTAGAGTTTGAGTTTGGGATTAGAGTCTGAGGTTGGGATTAGAGTTTGAGGTTGGGATTAAGGTTTGCTTTTGGGATTAGAGTTTGAGTTTGGGATTAGAGTTTGAGTTTGGGATTAGAGTTTGAGTTTGGGATTAGAGTTTGAGTTTGGGATTAGAGTCTGAGGTTGGGATTAGAGTTTGAGTTTGGGATTAGAGTTTGAGGTTGGGATTAGAGTTTGAGTTTGGGATTAGAGTCTGAGGTTGGGATTAGAGTTTGAGGTTGGGATTAAGGTTTGCTTTTGGGATTAGAGTTTGAGGTTGGGATTAGAGTTTGAGGTTGGGATTAGAGTTTGAGTTTGGGAATAGAGTTTGAGTTTGGGATTAGAGTTTGAGTTTGGGATTAGAGTTTGGGTTTGGGATTAGAGTTTGAGTTTGGGATTAGAGTTTGAGGTTGGGATTAGAGTTTAAGGTTGGGATTAGAGTTTGAGGTTGGGATTAGAGTTTGAGTTTGGGATTAGAGTTTGAGTTTGGGATTAGAGTCTGAGGTTGGGATTAGAGTTTGAGTTTGGGATTAGAGTTTGAGTTTGGGATTAGAGTTTGAGGTTGGGATTAGAGTTTGAGTTTGGGATTAGAGTTTGAGGTTGGGATTTGAGTTTGAGTTTGGGATTAGAGTTTGTGTTTGGGATTAGAGTTTGAGGTTGGGATTAGAATCTGAGGTTGGGATTAGAGTTTGAGGTTGGGATTAAGGTTTGCTTTTGGGATTAGAGTTTGAGGTTGGGATTAGAGTTTGAGGTTGGGATTAGAGTTTGAGTTTGGGATTAGAGTTTGAGTTTGGGATTAGAGTTTGAGTTTGGGATTAGAGTTTGAGTTTGGGATTAGAGTCTGAGGTTGGGATTTGAGTTTGAGTTTGGGATTAGAGTTTGAGTTTGGGATTAGAGTTTGAGTTTGGGATTAGAGTCTGAGGTTGGGATTAGAGTTTGAGTTTGGGATTTGAGTTTGAGTTTGGGATTAGAGTTTGAGTTTGGGATTAGAGTCTGAGGTTGGGATTAGAGTTTGAGGTTGGGATTAGGGTTTGTGGTTATGGATCAGAAGGAGTTTTTAGGAGTCAGGAAGGAATGATGGATTGTAGGAAGAGGTTTTATGGCTAGGGTTTATAGGTTAGGTTGGGGGGGGGGGATGGTAAATCTAGAACCCTTATAAATGGGAATCAATAAAGGTTCAATGTAGAGCCATACAGCACTTTAAAGGTTCCATATAGAACCCTACAACAGAAGGTTTTCCTTTGAGAGGAAACATCTTGGGGTTAGGGGTTAAGGTTTAGACCTGGGGTTCTTTAATTAGACCTAAGTATTCTGTATGGAACCCTAGAGCAGAGGGTTTCTTTTTCAGAGAAGGTTCTAAGTTAAAGAAACATTACATAGAGAACATTTGAAGGTTTAGGGACGTAAGGTTTAGACTTAAGTCTCATTTTAAAAGTATTTAGAAGTATTTAGGATCTAAGTAGAACCCATTTAGAACGCTATCCAGAGAACCACAGGGGAACCTTTTGTTTTTTCATCCAGTGTCTCTAGCTATTAGGTTCTTTGGTTGTTCCTCTGGAGGAACCTTTAAAGATTCTACCCTACAAGAGTGTTCTGTTACAATAGAACCCGTTTTAACCTAAAAAAAAAAAAAAAAAACCTTAAAGAATAATAATGAAGACCTATACTAAGGAGAGATTGGTATTTGATATGAATGAAGTTGTAATTAAAGTTCAGAGCGGTGAATGTTCCACACACGGAAGGAACGGTTCTTTGGCGCGTGCGAGCGTGAGAGCATGTCGGATTGTTATGCGTGTTATCGGAGCTTGTTATCGGACGGAGCCTGTTACTCAGAGCGAGCGGTCTAAGCGGAGCCTGAAGCCGCCCTGACCGATGCTCGCTGTATTTTCTGCCTCGTAGCACACCAAAGTAAAATCACTTGTCAAGCCGAGGTGTCGAAGACTTGACAAGACGCCCGGTGACATTTCAGCTCCAAAGAGCAAGTGTCTCGCAACCGAGTGGTCAAATATCAAATAATAGGTCAAGCAGGGAGGAGCCGAGCGGCCGCCCTCGCCGAGGCAGCTAGCCTGACAGGTGCACGCGGATCAGGACGGAGCCGCCACTGTAGGGCAACGAAACACACACCGCCTGTGTCTTACTGACTTCACACACTGACACTGATTAATCCCCCGTAACCCGACTCGACACGTCCGCCCGGCGCTTTACGCTCTTACAGAGAGTGGAACTGTACTCACGATCAAATCGTCATTCATTTTCAAATCAAATCAAACTCCAACGCAGCGTTTCACTCAGATTCTTATTTTCTAAAAACAAACCAACAAAAGAAACAAAACATTAACTGAAATCCATCTGAAGCTCTTCGTGTTCTTCAGTAGTTTTTGAACATTTAGGGTGTGCTGTCACGGGGAAATAATACGACGACACGTCGCACCTTTTATCCGTTTATAGCTACATTTTTAGCGAGTTAGTTCCTGTAGTCAGTTACTGTACGGCTCAGCAGCTATACACACCGGTTCCCTCACCAGCGGCTCAGAGAAGTTAATACGACAGAAAATAAACGCAGTTCGTCATGTTCCTGCTCTGTCCTGAAGACCTGTGACTGTTACAAAGCGCTGGCACTGGAGACTCCTTCCATAAGTGTTCAATAATAAACGTCTCCTTACAGATGAATAACTAGGCACAACATTGGTTTATTATTAGTGGAGCGTACACTGGACACGTCCCTGTGAAGGATTGGTTGCTATAGAAACGGTAACGCATTAGAACGAGCACTTTAATATAAACCTGTGCTACTGTCCGAGCTGCTGTTCTAGAGAATTAATCATCACCGTCTGACCAATCACCATCCAGAACTCCACAGCAGCGCGAGATAATTGGTGGTGACCGGGTGTGGAAACCTGTTTAATTATGAGCTTTAATCTAATTTGGTGTTTTTATCATCTTGTCCTGCTGAGAATCTCTCTCTCTCTCTCTCTCTCTCTCTCTCTCTCTCTCTCTCTCTCTCT
>CM022755.1:39565302-39612802 GCA_012411365.1 Ameiurus melas
AATCCTAAATGGAATATATATATATATATATATATAAAACCAATGATAGTTTTTAGCTAAAAGATGTTAGATGTGTGTTAAATGAAAGTTTGTTGGCAGACTCTGGGGGTGTGGGTGTGGCCTATACATTTATTAGTAATTGTGGTAATAGTAAAATGTGGTACTGATACTTCATTACGTTTCTTCCATCAGCTTGAAATTTTGTCAGTGTGTGTCATCGATAAATATATCGAATATAATGTATTTGTTTTTATTCTCCTCATCGTGTGAGAGCACAAACAAACAAACAAACAAACAAAGAAACAAGCAAACAAACAATCAAAGAAACAAGCAAACAAACAATCAAAGAAAAAATCCAGATGCTTTAAAAAAATGATGCTGGGGTGTGATTTGACACTAACATTATTAACATTACTAACACAAAACATTTGGGTGACACGTAGCTAACGTACGACACCAAACAGTGACTACATTTATTCTGAACGGGAATCACTGCTGTTGTTTTATTTATTACATTTTTGCTACGCAGGTCCTTACCCAACTCTGAATATGTGCACATTCCCTGCATAAATACTGGGTAGTATATATAATATATAAGTAATATAGTAACATTGTGTTATAGTGCTACAGTAACATAGTGATACAGTAATATGTTAATATAATTACACACTGATAGTGATACCGTTACAACATAAATATTTACAGAGGGCGCCAATATCAGTGGAGGTCACTTTATATAGTAATATCGTGTTAATAATAATACAATAATATAGTGATATTGTGACACATTGATGTAGTAAATTAGTGATGTGGATCTGATAGAAAGGAGTCAGAACACACAGAGCGTCACGGCGTGCTGCGTACGGAGCTGCAGAGCGGTCGGAGTGTCCATGCTGACCCCCTGTACACCTCCGAAATCTCCTACAATGGACACGTGAGCATCAGAACTGGACCATGGAGCAATTGTCCATGCACTAGGGGAAGCAGACAAACCGGTGGAGCAGTGTTCCGCCGGGAAACCTCGGGTCCTGCATTCATGTGGACGTTCCTGTGACACGTACCACCTACCTAAACACTCCTGCAGACCGAGTACACCCCTTCCTGCTCACGGTGCTCCCTGATATCAGCAGCCTCCATCAGCAGGACAAAGCCTGTTCAGGAACGGTTTGAGGAACATGACAAAGAGTTCAAGGTAACTTGACTTCAAATTCCCCAGATCTCCATCCGATCGAGCCTCTGTGGGACGTTCTGGACAAACAAGTCCGATGCACAGAGGCCCCACCTCGCATCTTACAAGAATGAATGGATCTGCTGCTAACGTCTCGGCGCCAGATACCACAGAATACCTTCAGAGGACTTGTGGAGTCCATGCCTCGACGGGTCAGAGCTGTTTTGGTGGAACAAGGGGAACGAGGGGAGATGGACCTACAGGCCGGTGGTTTTAATGTTAGGGCTGATGGGTAATATGGTAATATAGTGATATAGTAATACAGTGATTTAATATTAATACGGTGTATAAAATCTAAATAAAGAGTGACCTGCTTTAAGACGAAAGGCAAGAATCTGCCCTTTTTTATATCATTTCTTGGCGTAGTAGAAATAGATCAAAACCATGCAAAAAGTTTCTGTTAAAATTCTGTTACAAGGTTTGCGGAAATGTCACCGTATGAGAACAATATGTCTGAGTTTACTGGCAGGTTTAATATCCTGAGAAATACTGAGTAAGAGGGCAGTAAAAGTGCCGTAAAAGAATAAAAGAGTGAGCCTCAGCGCCAGGCCGAGCATGTAGCATTAGCACAGTGTGTGTGTGTGTGTGTGTGTGTGTATGTAAATGTACTCTCATTAATGCAGAACGCAGGGGGATCTTCAGTCTCTCAGAGTTAAACCGCTTTTGAGTGCAGTGCTAAACTTTTGCCCTCTGGTGTCGAACGATTTTCTAAAATTATTTAAAAAGTTTTTATCTTCATTGTTTTAATGACTGATTTCATTTGTGTAAAAAAAAAAATAATAAAATAAAAAATGATCGGTTATCTGTGCTAACACAATCCTCCCTCTTTTACACATTTGTGTACATAGTTTCCCACACACACACACACACACACACACACACACACACAGTGAGTGTAATGAGTTGTGCACATGGATCCGGGCTGCAGCTGCGTAGCGCTGAGTTTTATTGGGAGGTTTATTGAGGTCGAGCTGCACTACTGTAACTCAATTTGTGATTTTCATGCCAGTATTAACCTCTACATTGATTTGTGCCACTTGCTCCCGCTGTAAAGAACTTCACCAGCTGACAACTGGAACCAACGGGAGCTGGAGTCGATGTGTGTGTGCGTGTGTGTGTGCGTGTGTGTGTGTGTGTGTGTATGAGAGGTGTGTTTACTTGGGTATTTCCACTGAACGTGGTCAGAACCCACAGTGGGAAAAATCTATACTCGTAATCTAAATAGACACGCTGAGGTCAGAACCAGAAAAACACAGCAAAAAAAACCACGAGGAGTGGAGATGGAGAGGAACCAGGAAACTCGAGAACATGAAGATTGTTCAATGAAGCAGCTACACAGCACAGTGTGGACTTGTAACGGAAATAACGTCTGTCCGGTGGAGATGCTAGGAAAGGAACATGTGCATGTTCCTTCTGCTGAAAAGAAATGGAAGAACCGCTAATTATTATCTACACCCCCAAGACTGTATGAGTAAAGACTGGAAACTGCTTCAAATATGACTTCGGCAGCGACTTCAGCTCGACATGGCGGCTGTATAATGTAAGTCCCGCCCCTTTAGAAAAAAAAGCTTGGTGTGGTTAGTGAAGAAAACGTCCGGCCTATCGGATTCTCACAGTGACACGTGTGCAGATATACAGCGCTGCGCTCTCTAACAATTTACAATAACTATCATTTATCATAAATCTGGTGGAGTTTATAGTTCTGTTAAAAACATTTACACACAAGTTTACTGAAAGGCTGAATAATGAGGAGCAGTGAAGAGAAACTCGACAGAACCCGGGGGATTGTGTTGCACCTCTGAAGCAAATGTACTCTGGTAAAATGTACTGTGGTCTCTTTTTTTCTTAACAGAAAGTTAGGGGAGATTTGGAACAAGGTTGTGAGTAGAAACAGCAGGTTTGCCGGTCTGGACCGGATGTCACGGAGGGCTTTATGTGATCGTTGTGGGGGAAAATGCTTTGATTTTGCGGCGGCTTTTTTCACAATCTGAATTGGTGAAATCGCAATCGCATGGAATCGTCTTGCGCGGTCTTTCGCTGTGATGTTTGTCTGTAAACGAAACCTGAATCGAATAGTGAGGAATCGTGATGACGTCACGACGCGTCTCGGGCCGAATTTTAAAAAAGGAAGCTCCTCCGAATATCGCGGAGTTTGCTTGACTTTGTTTTCATTTCTGCGATCGCAAAAACACAAAAATGTCCTGGGGGGACTGATTTGTTGAGGGTTTTTCTTAATAGACTTTATTTTAAAACAAATAATAATCAGAACGAAATCTAATCCATTTCCCCCAAACACGGGCAACCGCAAACAAAGGGACGTACACGTGTACGTGCAGACCGTGTATCTACAGAACCATTTTTGTTCATGAGAGCATGTTTGTACAGAGTTCGTACTTTCAATGTGTTTCGTCTGATTTAACATGAATATGGGGGAAAATATTACAGCGAGAGAGAGAGAGGGAGAGAGTGAGAGAGAGATAGAGAGATACATATATATATATATATATAGAGAGAGAGAGAGAGAGAGAGAGATAGAAAGAGAGAGAGAGAGATAGAGAGAGAGAGACATATATAGAGAGATATAGAGATAGAGACATATATATAGAGAGAGAGATAGAGAGAGACATATATATACATAGACATAGAGAGAGAGAGAGAGAGAGACTATATATACCTATATATATATATATATATATATATATATATATATATAGAGAGAGAGAGAGACAGACATAGAGAGATAAGAGAGAGACATACATAGAGAGATAGTGAGAGAGAGACATATATAGAGATATAGAGAGAGAGACAGAGAGACAGAGATAGAGAGAGACAGAGACACAGAGAGAAGCGATAGAGAGACATATAGAGAGATATTGAGAGAGAGAGAGAGAGAGACATATATATATATAGAGAGAGAGAGAGAGAGAGGGAGAGGGATAAGAGTTGTAGCAGGTGATTATAAAGCTTGCTAAAGACACGGCTTATCAGAAATGCGTGCGCACCACAGTTTCTCACAGAAATACAGAGAAACACAAGGAAAACGTGTCTCAATTTTCCAATGCTATTTCTAATCTTTTTGTTGTGGGATGGAAGTTTTGCTAACACCTCGCCAGTCCAGCTCTGAACCCTTCTTATTTAGTTTAGTGATGCAAACGTTTGTGAAAACGTTAACAGAGAATTTAATCTGAACGCTTAACTCTAGTTTAACTCTACATTGCGGCCTGAAGGTTTTAGATCGAGTTACGTCGTGATGATGATTATTTTCCAGATCTGACTAACCGTGCTAATTTGGCTATTTGTGACACACACATGTCTTCGCTAGCTGCGAGTGCAATCCCTGGTCCTGGATTGTAGCGATAGCTGTGCTTTCTCCAACATCGTGCTTTTTATCAGCTACGAAATAGCAGCCATAAAACCACATAAAAGCTCTGCCAGTGTGCCACGGAGCCATTTAGAGCTGCAGCCACACAGGAAAGACAAAAAGCTTCTCCACACGACACTTTTAAAAAGTTCACGCCTCTTCCAGTACGCCGGATCGGACTGATGGCTCTTCCGGTACATGATGACATTCTACACTGGCCCTGCGGTCTCGCCCCGAATCTCCCGGACGCGCACTTTCGGCTGTGCCTAAACCCATCCTGTGGCCTCCCTTAAGTGCATCCTGTGTTTGTTAAGTGCACGGGACGGAGAACCCGTTTTGGAATTAATCCAATCTGAGTGCCCACGGTGTTCGGAGGCGGTGAGGGAACATCACACCTGAGGGGGCAGGAAAAAAGAATAAAGTTCAGGGAGCAAAATAAAGGCATGTCGGAGCACCTGTCCCTGTAGTCACTGTAGATATTTAGTATACACACCACACACACACACACACACACACACACACACACACACACGCACACAGTCCCACCGAAAGACAAAGTCGCTGATTAAAATTTCATGCCGGATCCTTTTTAGGCCGAGCCTATTGTGTCAGCTTCCCATTAGAGGCTCTCGTGCGCTGGCGACAATAGGAGCGGAAGTGAGGGATCATTATTTTTTAATGGCTGGTGAAAGAGTGAAAGAGTGAAGGAGTGTAGCGTCCACTTTAGTGGACCTTTTTTGGTAGTATTGAGTGCCAGAGAGTCATTCCCTTCAGTGCTATCCCAGTGGAAAAGAGACCAGGCCGTCGTTTTCTAGACTTCTACACATGGTGTTTAACCAGTAACACCCCCCCCCACCATTTTTCTTTTTCTCAGAGGTCAGAGGTCGTACAGAGTCTAATGGAAAACAAATGGAAAACTCCAGGGAGGAACTCTTTAACAAAAAAAAAAAAACGAAAAAAAACCCCCCAATTGTTCACATTTCAGGTATTTCATTCGACAAGGTGTGCTGTGAGGTGACAACCCGAAAAACACGTGTTTGCCGTTTAGTGAACATCTCTGAGGAAGGAACCTCAGACGGAGGGAAGATCTCACAGGTCCAGCTGCCGCTAGAAGGTATACGGAACGTCTCAGGCCAGGTCAGAGTGAGATATTCTTGTAAACAATGATTTTCTTTTTGTCTCATGGACCTGCCTACCATCTACGTACCATCTAGTTTTAGTTCAGTAGTTTTTCGGGGACGGGGGACTAGGGAAATATGAACATTTTGCAGCGATGTTTCCAAAAATGGCGTTGATGTGGAGAGAGATGTTCCTAAAAACATTGTACTTGTGGACGGAGATGCTCCTGAAAATGCTGAGATTCCTCAGGCAGCGCATGTGGTGTTCGTTCTGCAGCTATTTCCTGCAAAAATGGAAGAAAAACGATTTCATTATATCCTGTCGCGTCATGTGTGTAGAGAGACGTTGAGAAGAAAAATAAAGCTTGGAAGGAAGTAGCAGAAATTGTCGGTGTCTCTGGTGAGAGTATGTAGCTAGTACGGTTAGCTTGCTTTGCTAATCTGATCCGAGAACGAAGCTAGAACGACGCTGAGTACACAGTGAGTTTCCACACTGAATCGTGCGTTATTTAATTACTTATTTAAATTTATTCGAACTAGTTCGCTTAAGAAGATACTTAAGACATGCCCACCATCGGCCACTTAGACAGGCCACGCCCACATCCGACAACGTTAGCAGTCGCTACACAGTAACACGAGGCGTGTCACCTGCTTGTATGAACGTAGGCTGAGACTTCAGACATGTCCTGGTCTGTTGTCTACACTTAATATAAACGGTGACTTGTGTACCATTTATTTATTTAGTGTGTACGTGAATTATCACGATATCCTCACTTCAGCATCTGAACCGCAGCGTCTAATTAAAACAATATAAAACATCGGACCGGCGGTGACCTTTGAGGGCAGTGATTGACGCAGACAGACAGTTACACTCTCTAACCTTCACAAATGCCAGCGTTTTCCTGAAACCACAGAGACGCACAACATCCGCGCCCTCGCCGCTCTGTTTACCGTATTGATCTGTTTGTGAGGAGAGACAGGAGTCAGATCATAAACTATTAACCACGTTGTTGTTGGGTTTTTGTTTTTTTTTTATCTTAAAATGTAATCTGAGCGCTTTATATACGCTTTAAGTCATGTTTGTTCTGCATCTCGTCTCATTTTCTTAACGCAGAATTACTTTCCACTCATTTTCACTCCTTCATCGTCGCTACATTTCTTTATCTCAGGTCTATTGTTGGAAATAAAAATGTAAATTTAAATACTAAAAAAAGATTTACATTTATATATGAACATGTGTGTGTGTGTGTGTGTGTGTGTGTGTGTGTGTGTGTGTGTGTGTGTGTTTTTCCAGCTAGCTAGTATTTATGAGAGGAATTTTTGGTACATAATCTTTATTTTAATTTGGAAATCCTGACAGGATTCCTGAGTGGAAGTTTGATCTTTATTTTGAATAAATGTATTTAATCTCACTTGATCATGCTAGCTATCAGTGAAGCGCTAACATTCGCAGAATTTCTCAGAGGAGGTTTTTGATAAAAAAAACCCCCAAAAAAACAAACTTTATTTGATAATATTAGCTAGCTTATTGCTAACCTGACCGGATTTCTGAGAGGAAGTTTTATTATTTTTTAAAAATAAATGTTTTTAGTCTCACTTGATAGCATTAGCTAGCTAATAAATGCTAACCTGACAGGATCTCTCGTTAATGTTCGATGCTTAATGTTTACAGTGTAGTTTTAGTCATAATGTCTTTTTATAAGAAATTTACCGAAACATTTGAGGTAAATGTTGTGGTTCCTGACAGGATTTGACAGGATTTCTGAGTGGAAGTTTTAGAAAAAAATAAAAATAAAATAATTTTTTTAAAATAATAATTTGTTTATAATCTCACTTGATCATGCTAGCTAGCTAATAAGCGCTAACCTGACAGGATGTATTCTGAATATAAGGTATTCTTTGTGATAAACCATGAATCCAAAATTCATTCTAGACACGCCATGGTGTGTGTGTGTGTGTGTGTGTGTGTGTGTGTGTGCTTTCTGAACACACAGCTTACTTTGTAATTGATTCTGGAAATCAGGTCTCTCTGTCTGACAGAGACGGATATGAGTCAAAACTTTATTTTTCACGTATCGATCTAAAATACAGCGTTTCGTGTGTGTGTGTGTGTGTGTGTGTGTGTGTGTGTGTGTGTGTGTGTGTTGCGCTGTTGTTGTTTTGTTGCTTTGCTGTTTTGTGTCTTGAGAGATGACAGAAGGAGTTTAAGGAGTTTAGGCAGATTAAAGCCTTCCTTGTTTTTTTATTTCTCTCCCCGGCGGAGCGGGATGCGGGATGCGAGTCCTTCTCCGAGATCGGTGTGATTGAGAGTGGCTGCGCTTTTCTCTCGTTTTTCATCGGGTCTTAATTTCATCTGAGAAGATTCGCGTTATTTCTGTTTTTATGTCGAAAAACTTCAAAGGCCCGGCGCGTTCCTCGCCGATCGGCGGTGGCAGTTACTGCACCTTGGGAGGCTCGAGGAAATATTTGTATATTTATTTATTTATTAGCTCTCCAGCTGAGTATAAATTCTCTCATCTCACACACACACACACACACACACACACACACACGTCACTGTGAAAGAGAAATATATACAGTTGATATAGCTCGTGAGGAGTGTTAATTTATGAATCTAATCCTGTTCGGAGTCGTTTATTCCCTGTAGATCAGCAGTAATCAGTTTGTTCCCATCAGCTGCCTTCGCTCTGATAATTACACGTGACACATGACAGAAGAGACGCAGAGAGAGGAGGAGCGAGAACCCTTTTGTTCTGTTCGGGATCAGCGTGAGACGTGTTTGGGGATCAGTATTGTTTATATTGATCAGCATCAGTGAGATAAAAAGGAGACACATTGGCGTTCCTAAACGGTAAACGGTATAGGCGTGTCGTCGCAGAACAGAACGGTGCTGAGTACACGCTTACGGGTTCTACAGGTTTAAAGAACCCTTAAAGAATTGGAATCATTTTGTCCTTCATACCTAGAAAAGTTTGTATCACACACTCAGCTAACAGACTTTTTGAAGGATTATTTAAAGGTTTGTCGGATAATTAATGGTTCACCGCTTCTACAAAGGGTTCTACAAGGGTTCTTAGACCAGCAAAATACTGACACTTCAGTGTAAATAGATAAAAATAAAGATCAGGCCGAATGAGTAAATGGATAAATAAAAAGGGTGTGGAATCCCAAAAAAGATATTACTTTCTCATCTATTGTTAATTAAAGTCTCGTGGTCAAAATGCTCATCGTTCTGTTTAAGTCGATCGTTTTTTAAACATATGCTGCGTAGTAATTGTAACCTGAACTACGATGATACGAACGTATTCATCGTTTATTTTTCACCCTGAAATGAAAACAGAAACCGTGTTAAAGTGTTTAATTCTCGGACACGGCCTCCGCTTTTACAGAACATTCCAAACATTCGTCGTGCAATCTGATTTAGTTAAACCACGCCTCCTGACTGTAGGGAAATAACAGGAGTGGCCTTTAATAGGTCACGTAATTGAGCCTCACAAATGCCTTCCATGATGGTTTTGACCTTTAGGTGTTACTCTGTTGACTTTTCACCTTTGACCTTGTCATGCGATCTGACCTCGGCACAGGTTTCGCTTGTAGTATCGATTTTGCTGCGTTGTGTATGAAGTGAATCGGATCGAATCGACAGCTCGCGGTCAAGCTTTCACACAAATACCCGAGTATAATATTACGTCTGAATTTATTACACTTAAACGCACTGTCACGGTCCAACAACTGTTTCAGGAACAAAACTGGTTTTAGTAACATTTGTAACGCCATTCTGAATGACTATAACAGGATGTCCCCAAGTGTTTTATTCCTCTTGCACCACAGCACCGCTTTTCTTTTCTCTTTATTAATTAAAGACAACCTGTTATACCTTTTATCCGTTTGTAGTTATGTTGTAAAACAATTTAGCTCCTTTTCTCACATTTCTCTATTCTCTCTGTTGTTAATGAATGAGATTGAGTTCTCATTTTCTCTTCAGTTGTTGTCATTTTGTAACCTTGAAACTAGAATATCGTGGAAATGTCGCGGAAATGGCCTTCAGCCCGTCTGTATTGTCGGGTCTGGCGTCTCTCGTAGATTCTCTGTGGGGTTCGGGTCAGGCGAGTCGGCTGGACGATCAAGCACAGAAACACCACGGTCAGTAAACCATTTGCTAGAAGTTTTGGCACTGTGGGCGGGTGCAGAGTCCTGCAGGAAAAGGAAATCAGCATCTCCGTAAAGCTCGTCAGCAGATGGAACCATGAAGTTCTCTAAAATCTCCTGGTAGACGCTGCATCGACTCTCGACTCGAGAAAACACACTGGACCGACACCAGCGGATGACGCGGCTCCTCAAATCATCACTGACTGTGGAAACTTCTCACTGGACTTCAAACAGCTTGGATTGTGTTCCTCTCCGCTCTTCCTCCAGACTCTGGAACCTTGATTTCCAAACGAAACGCAACGTTTACTTTCATCTTCCCCGTGATTGAGGTCGTGTACTGAACCAGACGGAGAGATTAAAGCCTCAGGAAACCTTCACAGGTGTTTGGAGTTAATTATCTGATTAGAGTCTTCTCAGGCCGACATTTCTGTATTATAAATTCTTTATTAAAATTTTTTGAGATACTGGATTTTTGATTTCCATGATTTTTTTTTTGTTTTTATATTTTAAAAAGCTCCACTTTATGAATTAATTTTTCAGGATTTTTGAACTTTTCCAGAATATTAATTTTTTGAGACGCACCTGTATAATTATTTTAATTGCACTAGCCTGGGACGCCAACAACAGAATTCCGTTGCTTCCAACACAATGACAATAAAACTTTGAATCCTTGAATCCTCTTTCACGAAGGCTGGACTATTTTACCGTCTGCAGTTATGAGCAATTTGTTATTTCAATTGGAAAATGTTTAATTTCATAATGTTTATGATGTTTTTTTTGTTGTTTTTTTTGCAAAAAACCAAAAGGTTCTCTGGGTGTTATGTCGGAAAAGTTTTTAAATAAATAAATAAAAATAAATACCCGGATATGAGCAGAAATGCGGCATTTAGAGTAAAAGCAGCAGAAATGATTTAGGATGTGACGTCACACAGGTTTTCAGTTCATTAACAACTTTCCTTTTGTCTTCTTCCAAAAACAATCCATTTTTGTACAACCAGTTATTTGGACATTGCGCTAATTTCTGGTTTAAGTTTACGCTGGACTGAAGGCCAGAGCTGTTTTCGAAATCCTCAGAGCTCGAGTCTGGGACAAAAAATGGAACAATGCTAAAATAATCCTCACTTGACCATCCCGGAGATGAAGAGAAGATAAATGGGTGGATTATTGAAAGAAAGGCGCGCAGGGGACACATCCAGCGCTTTCTTTTTTCCTTTTGTGGGCACAGTCACATCATGGGTTAGGAAGAATGCAAAACAGCAGCTCAGATTCCCTGGTCCGGCTTGTCGTGTGTCTGTGTGTGTGTGTGTGTGTGTGTGTGTGTGTGTGTGTGTGTGTGTGTGTGTAGACAGCACTAAGCTGGAAAAGGTCACCGAGATGAGTTCAGGAATGACGGGAAATAATGAACCACCCCGAGCTCAGTAAATTAACCCGTGTCACGAGCTGCCCATTCCACCAGATCAATACTGAACACTTTGCTTTCGGAAAATGAGGGTCATCCTCTCAGGTGAAGCCTCTAGAGACACACACACACACACACACACACACACACACACACACACATGCAGGAGTGGCACCAGTGATAAAACAATCAACACAAAGAGCCCACACTGATGGTTGGTATGGATCGTGTGTGTTGTGTGTGTGTGTGTGTGTGTGTGTGTGTGTTTCTCTGCAACATGCAGCAGCCACTTGTTTTTCCTCAGACAGACGTTTGACACGGTCGATAAAGCGAATCGCCGATGTAAACGTTTTCCAGCCTGTCCTTTGTCTTCAGCGTGACAGAGACTTGGAACCAACACGGTTCTTTACAGAATAAATAACAATATCTGATGTGTGTGTGTGTGTGTGTGTGTGTGTGTGTGTGTGTGTGTGTGTGTGTGAAGGTTCTTTGTTTTTACATATCTGGTAAGGTCGCAGTAAATCTAATATCAAATATATTAGCGTTTGTTTTGATTGCTCAGGCATCACATTAGTTTACACTGCTCTGGAGTTCTGGACCGTGATTGGTCAGAAGGTGTTGATTCGTTCTCTATCACAGCAGCTCTGACAGTAGCGCAGGTTTATATTAACACGCTCGTTCTTTATTAATACGTTATGGTTCCTATAGTAACAGCTCGTTCGCAGGGTCGTGTACAGAGGACGCTCCGCATAGACAGATATTCGGAATGGAAAAAATGTGTTTAATGAACATTCATGGAAGGAGTCTCCAGTGTCGGCACTTTGTTTAGAGATGATATATTTATAATTAGTTTTGTGGAAAGCATGTGATACGAGTTTAACGCTTACGTTATAGCAGCTATAAACAGTGCAGCTGGTTACAGCTCTGTTACTGTTACAAAGCGCTGACACTGGAGACTCCTTCCATCAACGTTACATAAACAGTGAAGATATCGTCACCATATCAGCAATTACACACGTTTATTATCGGTGGAACGTCTGCTGTACACGTCCCTCTGAATGAGCTGTTACTATGGAAACGGTAATATATGTTTTTTAACGTTATAGTTATAGCTATAAGGAGCGCATTAATATAAACCCGTGGTTCACGTCACAGCTGGAACGACTGCCCGAGCCGAGCGGTTATGTAACACCTTCCGTCCAATCAGGTTCCGGACTCCTACACTGTGGAGTAAATACATATTCGCGTGTCTCTTCTCTGTACGTTCCTGCGTCGTGCTCATTTCGTAGCCCCAGCGTCGGAGTGCGGCGTAGACGAAGCGGTATAAAAGTTTATAGAGTGTCCCGTCAGCTCTTTAGCAGCATCACTTACACGCACGCCGGCATCCCAAACGATCGATACAATATTTTTCTCCCAATAAATAATGTAGGCCTGAAAATGGTCCAAATGCATGTATTGACAGTTGGTGGCAATTAGGCCTCGCTGGAAACAGATGACAGTCACACACACACACACACACACGTACACACACACACACACTCACTTACTTCCTTTTACAGATCAGCAGAAAATGAAGACGTGGAGGATCACTTTGTCACCGGTCGAGGGTGGACGGGGAAATGGCTCCTAATGGAAAAAGGGAGCAGGCTTGTGCTTGGTCCAGCACTTTTCAGAAACACACACACACACACACACACACACACACACACACACACACTTTAATTTGCTTATAGAAGTAATGACTAGCAGCACTGTAAGCCCTCCTGTAGTGTGCACTACGTGGCCTTCACAATTTACGCAGGATCGCGACGTTACTTTATTTTAAATCGCAGTAAGAAAGAAAAAGTACAATTTACAATTTTGGACACGAAAAACTTCAGAATTCTGCGTTATTTTTCATCAGAGCTGCTTCTGAGACGTGTCTGAGCTTTCACAGTCTGTTAGAACAGTTGGAGGATCTCAGCCGTCTGTCAAACAAAAGGGGGCGGGGCTTGAAAAAGCAGCGTGTGATCTCTGAAAGCATCGTTGATTAATCCCCCCCCACCACCGTTCCTTCGACAAAAATATCTTCAGATCTCACTTTCCTTTTTCACTGTCTTTCTTTCTTCCTTTCTTTCTATCATTCTTTCCCTTGTACCCTTATGTCTTTCTTTCTCCTTTCAGCATCGTGTTCCTTCCTATTTCTCACATCTTTTCCCCCTTTCTTACTTTCTCTTGTACTTTTGATGTCTGTTTATTCAAACCTTTATTTGACATTCACGGAATGAGTCTCCAGTGTCAGAGGTAGTATTATTGCCCATATGTTTAATTAAAAACAGTGGCCATGTTCGCTAACACACTAGATTTGACCTAAGTCCCTGTATTGTATGGTTTTGCTAATATTTGTATTATTATTTTATTATTATTATCTTTAAGACACGCATCTGAGGTCAGGTTTGCAAGCAAGCTGGCTAAGACGAGATGAAATAATTTATTGCGTAATTAAAACCACTTGACATGTTTATTGTATGAAGAGGACACGTGGCTTAGCTATTCGTTTTATTTATTTAGGTTTTTATGTACTAAGACACTAATGTAGCGCCGTTTACTTGCAGGCGTACATCATGGAGATGTTCGTGAGTTAAAACATCAGCTTTGTAATTAACACACATGTCCATGTTCAGAGCCTGATTGCTAACGTTGCTAAGGTGAATAATTTTACTGCAGAATCAAACCCAGGAGCCAGGATTGCTAGCGTGCTAATAACCTAGCATGAGGCAAAAGATATTCCTGTGTAAATGAACTCAGTAGCCAGGTTCACTAGCAGGTTAGTTTTGGTTTGGAGTTAGCGTTGAGGATCAGGTGTGTGAGCGAGAAATCTGAACACAGGGGACGGGCGGATAAGAGGCTAACGCTACAGAGCAGAGGGAGTGACAGCGCTAATCCTGCGTAATCTCCGCTAACGCTGTAATACTCCCGACAAATGAGAAGCAGACGGGCCTGATTTTTAAAAGGAGCATGTCCCATAATTCCCGTGTACACACGTCACGCTTACATGGACGTTATTACCACACGTGTGTCCGTGTGCCAAAACGTCTTTCTTTCATTCATTTTACTGACACGATGGGAGAATTTTTGCTTCAAAGCAGATTGGATTTCTCTCTCTCTCTCTCTCTCTCTCTCTCTCTCTCTCTCTATCAATAAAGACGCTGTACACGGCGCATACCTGCGATTTAATTGAAACAAGGCGTCGAGGTTCTGTGCCAGAGCGTGGCTTTGCCATTTAAGGTAATGTTTTTGCACTGCTCGTGCGGTTAATGAATCCAAGTCCTCGGCGAAAAAGCGTTCTCGACTCCTTCGCCTGAGGAAACCGTCCCTTCCCTCGCAGCTGTGCCGGGGAAAAAAAAAAACGCAACAAGACTCGAACCCCACAACATGAAACAGTGCGGGGGAGAACGCAACCGCAATTAAAAGGCAGGAAAAAATATTGCTTTGGCATCTTAAGGTCATTATCCTGAGTTTATAGCCGTCCGTACAGTGCCTTTTTATTTCCTTTATACGAGAAGGACTGGGCTTTAAAAAAAAAACAAAAAACAAAAAAAAACACTTTGCTTGTTTTTTCCTTTTGGGTTTTTTATTTTATTTTGCGAAGGTGCGTAAGCGAGCGTTCTCTGCACCTTCGCTGAACCTCATACTTTCTGGAGCAGATCAGCGGAAACGGCCGCCAGGGATTTATCCGCAGACCTTATGACAAAAGTATGTCAGGCTTTAAAATCCTTAAAATATTAAACCCTCGTTACGAGCGCCGCTCTTCACCAAACCCAAGGATCAAGAGGCTTTAAGCCCTGAGCTTACACTCTGATTTGTGATTTTCCTACCTGAGAGAAAGAGAAAAAGAGCGATAGGGGGGAAAAAAAAAACCAGAGAAAGCTTTTACTTTCATCACTGCTGCCGCTTCTCACACTTATCTTTCCTCCTCAGAGCTTTCGAAAGAGCTTTATTCTTTATTATTATACATTTTCACACCAAAACCCGTGTCCTCTCTCAGACTTCATCTGACTGTACGTTTGTCCAAAATCGCTAATTTTAATTTCACTTCATACACTCGCTAACTAGCATTTTAGCTAGCACAACATGTAGCTCATACTGTACACGAGGCTTCATTTACAGTTTAGTATCAATGTTAGAAGACATTATTTATAACATGTAAGAGCTACGTTGAGTAGATAAGTTCAGCAGTCCTGTGCTTTTGCGGTATGCAAAGTACTAATCTCATATGCTAATCAATCTCTAATTAGCTGCTAATCGATAATTAGCTGCAACCTGTAAGGTTAGGCTAAGATTGATCCATCCTGTCTCGATCAGTGATCTGTGCTTAGCATTACCGTGTTTTCAGTCAGGCTTCAGCTGAGTGTTTATTTATGTAAAGGGATGATTTCATATGCTAATCACTAGTTGGCTTTTTGACTAGCGTAAAGTTTTGCTCGAACACCAGTTTTTTAAAAAAAAAATTTAAGTCTAGGGTACATTATCTATAACATGCTAGATCTATGTTCTTAGATAAGTTCAGCATTCCTGTGCAAAGAGCTAATCTCATACGCTGTCGACTAGTATGTGTTTAGCATCGTCAGACTAAGTGTGTGGCAAAGTGTGCTGAATTAAAGCACTAATCGCACATGATAATCGCTAATTAGCTGCTTAGATAAAAGGTTATAACTTAGGAAGCTAAAATAAAGTCAGGCTAAAATATATCTATGTCGTTTGTGTGTTAAGTGTCCCTGTGTTTTCTGTCAGACTTTATTCGTGGGTGTCCTTTTATGTGAATAAAGTTGAAGTTTCATGTGTTTATGTCTCACACACACGCCTCTTTATTTAATATGGCGCTGGGTTTCGAGTGGCCGTGTGTGTGTTTAACGAGCCCGTGTGACCCGGAGTGAAGGTCCAGCGCTCGTGTTTCCTGCACAGTAAAGTTCATTACATGCTAACAGCAGCGCTAACAGCAGCGCTAATGTCACTTAACCACGACTCACACACATTTCAGACTAGTGCTGATTCAATGAGATAGATGGCATCGTGGGTAATGCAGTTCCACTGGGACCTTAAACTACATTAGTGTTAAAAAAGAGAGAGAGAGAGAGAGAGAGAGAGACAGAGAGAGAGACAGAGCAACTTCAGATAAAGACTAATAGACTAATGTCTCTCTCTCACTCTCTTTCTCTTTCTCTCTCAGTGCTAATGATAAATGTGCATCGGGCGTGTTTGGTGTTTTGATCTGTCCATCATCTCCATCCTTCACCGTTTCATCACCAGACTGAGCCTCCTTTATCGATTCTTCACTCGTACAAAAGAAATAATCTGTCATGGATGCGATGATTAAGGTTTTGGGGAGTTTCGGTGTTTTAACACAATCCACTTCCGAAGTTACTTTTCGCGTTTAGTTCTATCGTGTGCATTTTACTCTGAACTAAAAGGGCTAAATGATGATCTTTATATGCTAAGCTAGCAGGTGTTTAGCTCGAAATGTGGACACTGTCATGTGTTCAGTAGGGATGTGACCGAATGCGAATACATTATTCAGATTAAACAGTAAAGATGATGTTTTTATTTTTAGAATTTATTATTTTAAGAAAGGCGCACGAGTGGGAGGTTTTTGCTTTCGTGCGTAGACAAGTGATCAGATATATTTGGGGAAGCTAAAAATCAGTCCCACAATCATGTATATCAAAAGGGCAACAACAACTACCCAAAACAAAGAAAAGAAAAACCTTTCAAGTTTAGGCCACGCCCACGTCAGGTTTAAATCCAAATACAGAGGCAGATCGTGATCGTGATCGTGGAAACGCGTTACACTCCTCGTGTTTAGCGTGGTAGCTAGCGTGGTATTAGCTAGTTACAATAGCACAGAGTTAGTGAGTGGACTTTGTGAGATGATATGGGACATGCAGTTCCTGTTTAAAAGGTAAAACTGATCAAGGTATGCCTACGTTGTCTCACAATGTCGAGTCGCACAGCTTTCATATGCTAACTGTTACTTAGCTGATTAACTAGCATGGCATTAGCGCAATGCTAGCGACTCTGCTTTGTGTGAGACGTTAAATTGATCCCTTTAAATTTCAAACATCAACATTTGTGTTAAGTTTACATTTCATCGTTTTTGATTAGTCTTGTTATATACTGTTGTTGTGGTGTGTGTGTGTGTGTGTGTGTGTGTGTGTGTGTGTGTGTGTGTTTTTTACGTCAATACAAAAATCTGATCCAATCACAGCAATCAAAAATTTTTGGCCCATAATTAAATAATTTACATTAGCATAAAGAGTGGATTGATAAAATAAATTTTTTTTAAAAAGGGCTAATTAACATGTTTGACTTATGAAAACAAACGCTGTGGTGTGTGTGTGTGTGTGTGTGTGTGTGTGTGTGTGTGTGTGTGTGTGTGTGTGTGTGTGTGTGTGGTAGTGATATTGAGAAATCATTATCAGGGTGGTTTTAAATGAAGCGGTTGTGTCTTATTCAGGAGAGAGAAGGCTTATTTGCGATGCAGAGTGTGTGTTAATGAAGACGTTGAGTGTCACCGCTGAGGCGTGCTTCTGCTCACAGAGCTCAGTGATGTTAATCAACCTGCTTCATTCGAGATGTCGCTCGTGTCACTTGTGGGCGTGGCCTATCCAGTGTTGTGGACACAAATTAAAACGAGTCGTACCTCATTTGCCTGGAGTTGAGAAAATCTCAGTTTAAATGTTGACTTGTTGCTGAAACGCCGTTTCTGTGTGGAGCGCGTACAATACAGTACACGATCGCCTGCACTTTGTCTCTCGCTGCTGTGAATGTAAGGTGAGAAGCTGAGTTTAACATGTGATGGGTGTGTGATTAGTATGTTTAGTGTGTTTTAGTGTGATTACTGTGTTTGGTGTGTGTTTAGTGTGTGATTAGTGTGTTTAGTGTGTGATTAGTGTGTTTAGTGTGTGTTTAGTGTATATTTACTGTGTTTAGTGTGTGATTAGTGTGTTTATTGTGTGATTAGTGTGTTTATTGTGTGATTCGTGTGTTTAGAGTGTGTTTAGTGTATATTTACTGTGTTTAGTGTGTGTTTAGTGTATATTTACTGTGTTTAGTGTATATTTACTGTGTTTAGTATGTGATTAGTTTGTGTTATTAGTGTGGATGTGTTAGTATTAGTGTGAGTGTGTATGTGTTATGTGTGTTAGTGTTTTATGTAGGTAGTTGTTGTAGGTATATTTACTGTGTTTAGTGGTATTAGGTGTTTGTGTGATTAGTGTGTTTAGTGTGTGTTTAGTGTATATTTACTGTGTTTAGTGTGTGATTAGATACTGTGTTATGTTTAGTGTGTGATTAGTGTGTTTAGTGTGTGTTTAGTGTATATTTACTGTGTTTAGTGTGTGATAGTGTGTTTAGTGTGTGATTGTGTGTTTATGTGTGTTTAGTGTATATTTACTGTGTTTAGTGTGTGATTAGTGTGTTTAGTGTGATTAGTGTGTTTAGTGTGTGTTTAGTGTATATACTGGTGTTTTTTTTTTTTTTTGTTGTGTTTAGTGTATATTTACTGTGTTGTGTGTGATTAGTGTGTTTATGTTATTAGTGTTTTAGTGTGTGTTTAGTGTATATTTACGTGTTAGTGTGTGATTAGTGTGTTATTAAGGTATGTTAGTGTGATGTATATATTGGTGGGGTATGTGTTTAGTGAATGTGTTTAGTGTGGGGATATTGGTGTAGTGTGTGTTTAGTGTATAATGTGTAGTGATTAGGTGTTTTGGTGATTGTGTGTTTAGTGTGTGTTTAGTGTAAATTATAGTGTTGGTAGTATGTTTGTGTAGTGTGATGTGTTGTGAAAAGTTGGATTGTTTATGTGTGTTTAGGTTACTGTGGTTGTAATGTGTTTAGTGTGTTTAGTGTGTGATTGGTGTGTTTAGTGTGTGTTTAGTGTATATTTACTGTGTTTAGTGTGTGATTAGTGTGTTTAGTGTGTGATTAGTGTGTTTAGTGTGTGTTTAGTGTATATTTACTGTGTTTAGTGTGTGATTAGTGTGTTTAGTGTGTGATTAGTGTGTTTAGTGTGTGTTTAGTGTATATTTACTGTGTTTAGTGTGTGATTAGTGTGTTTAGTGTGTGATTAGTGTGTTTAGTGTGTGTTTAGTGTATATTTACTGTGTTTAGTGTGTGATTAGTGTGTTTAGTGTGTGATTAGTGTGTTTAGTGTGTGTTTAGTGTATATTTACTGTGTTTAGTGTGTGATTAGTGTGTTTAGTGTGTGATTAGTGTGTTTAGTGTGTGTTTAGTGTATATTTACTGTGTTTAGTGTGTGATTAGTGTGTTTAGTGTGTGTTTAGTGTATATTTACTGTGTTTAGTGTGTGATTAGTGTGTTTAGTGTGTGATTAGTGTGTTTAGTGTGTGTTTAGTGTATATTTACTGTGTTTAGTGTGTGATTAGTGTGTTTAGTGTGTGTTTAGTGTATATTTACGGTGGTATTAGTGTGTAGGTGTATTAGTGTGTAGGTGTGTTTAGTGTATATTTACTGTGTTTAGTGTGTGATTAGTGTGTTAGTGTGTGTAGTGTATATTTACTGTGTTATGTATATTTATGTGTTTAGTGTGTTTAGTGTGTGATTAGTGTGTGTTTAGTGTATATTTACGTGTTTAGTGTGTGATTAGGTGTGTGGTGTGTTAGTGTTTTAGTGTGTTTTATATTACGGGGTGTGATTAGAGGGTGTAGTGTATATGTGTGTGTGTGATTAGTGTGGTGTGTGATTAGTGTGTTTAGTGTGTGATTAGTGTGTTTAGTGTGTGTTTAGTGTATATTTACTGTGTTTAGTGTGTGATTAGTGTGTTTATTGTGTGATTAGTGTGTTTAGTGTGTGTTTAGTGTATATTTACTGTGTTTAGTGTGTGATTAGTGTGTTTAGTGTGTGATTAGTGTGTTTAGTGTATATTTACTGTGTTTAGTGTGTGATTAGTGTGTTTATTGTGTGATTAGTGTGTTTAGTGTGTGATTAGTGTATATTTACTGTGTTTAGTGTGTGATTAATGTATATTTACTGTGTTTAGTGTGTTTAGTGTGTGATTAGTGTGTTTAGTGTGTGATTAGTGTGTTTAGTGTGTGATTAGTGTGTTTAGTGTGTGTTTAGTGTATACTTACTGTGTTTATTGTGTGATTAGTGTGTTTAGTGTGTGATTAGTGTGTTTATTGTGTGATTAGTGTGTTTAGTGTGTGTTTAGTGTATATTTACTGTGTTTAGTGTGTGTTTAGTGTATATTTACTGTGTTTAGTATGTGATTAGTGTGTTTAGTGTGTGATTAGTGTGTTTAGTGTGTGATTAGTGTGTTTAGTGTGTGTTTAGTGTATATTTACTGTGTTTAGTGTGTGATTAATGTATATTTACTGTGTTTAGTGTGTTTAGTGTGTGATTAGTGTGTTTAGTGTGTTGTATATTTACTGTGTTAGTTGTGTGATTAGTGTGTTTAGTGTGTGATTAGTGTGTTTGGTTTAGTGTATATTTACTGTGTTAGTGTGTGATTAGTGTGTTTATTGTGTTTTGGTATATTTACTGTGTTTAGTGTGTGATTAGTGTGTTTAGTGTGTGATTAGTGTGTTTTTGTGTGTTTAGTGTATATTTACTGTGTTTATGTGTGTTTGGTGTATATTACTGTGTTTATGTGTGATTAGTGTTTTAGTGTGTGATTAGTGTGTTTTAGTGTGTGTTTAGTGTATATTTACTGTGTTTAGTGTGTGATTAATGTATATTTACTGTGTTTAGTGTGTTTAGTGTGTGATTAGTGTGTTTAGTGTGTGTTTAGTGTATATTTACTGTGTTTAGTGTGTGATTAGTGTGTTTAGTGTGTGATTAGTGTGTTTAGTGTGTGTTTAGTGTATATTTACTGTGTTTAGTGTGTGATTAGTGTGTTTAGTGTGTGTTTAGTGTATATTTACTGTGTTTAGTGTGTTTAGTGTGTGATTAGTGTGTTTAGTGTGTGTTTAGTGTATATTTACTGTGTTTAGTGTGTGATTAGTGTGTTTATTGTGTGATTCGTGTGTTTAGTGTGTGTTTAGTGTATATTTACTGTGTTTAGTGTGTGATTAGTGTGTTTAGTGTGTGATTAGTGTGTTTAGTGTGTGTTTAGTGTATATTTACTGTGTTTAGGTGTATTAGTGTGTTTATTGTGTGATTAGTGGTTTAGTGTGTGTTTAGTGTATATTTACTGTGTAGTGTGTGATTAGTGTGTTTAGTGTATATTTACTGTGTTTAGTGTGTGATTAGTGTGTTTATTGTGTGATTAGTGTGTTTAGTGTGTGTTTAGTGTATATTTACTGTGTTTAGTGTGTGATTAGTGTGTTTAGTGTGTGATTAGTGTGTTTAGTGTGTGATTAGTGTGTTTAGTGTGTGTTTAGTGTATATTTACTGTGTTTAGTGTGTGATTAGTGTGTTTAGTGTGTGATTAGTGTGTTTAGTGTGTGTTTAGTGTATATTACTGTGTTTAGTGTGTGATTAGTATGTTTAGTGTGTTTAGTGTATATTTACTGTGTTTAGTGTGTGATTAGTGTGTTTATTGTGTGATTAGTGTGTTTAGTGTGTGTTTAGTGTATATTTACTGTGTTTAGTGTGTTATTAGTGTGTTTATGTGTATTAGTGTGTTTAGTGTATATTACTGTGGTTAGTGTGTTATTGTGTTTATTGTGTGTTGTTGTGGTTAGTACTGAGGTGGATTTGACGTGGGTAGGATGTGTTGTGTTTGTTGGTGTTTGGTGTATATTTAGTGTGTTTAGTGTGTGTTTAGTGTATATTTACTGTGTTTAGTGTGTGATTAATGTATATTTACTGTGTGTGTGTTTAGTGTGTGATTGGTGTGTTTAGTGTGATTAGTGTGTTTTGGTTAGTGTATTTACGGTTGTGTGTTTAGTGTATTTACTGTGTAGTATGTATTAGTGTGTTAGTGTGTGTGTGTTTATGTGTGATTCGTGTGTAGTGTGTGTTAGTGTATAGTGTTAGTGTGTGTTTAGTGTATATTTACGTGTTAGTGTGTGATAATTATGAGTGTGTTTGTTGGTTTGATTAGTGTGTTAGTGTGTGATTAGTGTGTTTAGTGTGTGTTTAGTGTATATTTACTGTTTTAGTGTGTGATTAGTGTGTTTATGTGTGATTAGTGTGTTTAGTGTGTTATGTGTTTAGTGTGTGTATGTATATTACTGTGTGTGTGTGATTAGTGTGTTTAGTGTGTGATTAGTGTGTTTGTGTGTGTGTTTAGTGTATATTTACTGTGTTTAGTGTGTGATTAGGTGTTTAGTGTGTGTTAGTGTGTTGTGTTTGTTTAGTGTATATTTACTGGTAGGTGTGTTAGTGTTTTAGTGTGTTAGTGGTTTAGTGTGTTATGTTATTTACTGTGTTTGTGTGTATTAGTGTGTAGTGTGTGATTAGTGTGTTTTAGTGTATATTTACTGTGTTTAGGTGATTAGTGTGTATTTTGTTTAGTGTTTTAGTGTGTGTAGGTTTTACTGTTTTAGTGTGTGTTTTATGTTGTGTTTAGTGGTGTTAGTGTGTTATTGTGTTAGTTATATTACGTGTTGTTTTTAGTGTATATTTACTGTGTTTAGTATGTATTGTGGTTTAGTGTGTGATTAGTTTTGTTTATTGTGTGATGTGTGTTTAGTGTGTGTTTAGTGTATATTTACTGGTTTAGTGTGTGTTGTGATGTATATTGTGTGTTTATTGTGTAGTGTTTTAGTGTGTTTTTGTGTGTTAAACTGTGTTAGTGTGTGTAGTGTATACTTACTGTGTATGGTAGGTTATGTGTGATTCGTGTGTTTAGTGGGTGTTTTAGTGTATATTTACTGTGTTTAGTATGTGATTAGTGTGTTTAGTGTGTGATTAGTGTGTTTAGTGTGTGTTTAGTGTATATTTACTGTGTTTAGTGTGTGATTAATGTATATTTACTGTGTTTAGTGTGTTTAGTGTGTGATTAGTGTGTTTAGTGTGTGTTTAGTGTATATTTACTGTGTTTAGTGTGTGATTAGTGTGTGTGATTGTGTGTTAGTGTGTGTTTAGTGTATATTTACTGGTTTAGGTGTGATTAGTGTGTTTAGTGTGTGATTAGTGTGTTTAGGTTTTAGTGTATATGGTGTGGTGATTAGGTTTAGGTGTGATTGTGTGTAATGGGGGTGTGGGGTGATGTGGTGTGTGTGTTAGTGTGTTTAGTGTGTGTTTAGTGTATATTTACTGTGTTTAGTGTGTGATTAGTTGTGTGTAGTGTATATTATGTGTTGTGGGGGGTGTGGGGTTATGTGTGTAGTGATTAGTGTGTTTGTGTGGGTGTTTGTGTAGTGTGTGTGTGTGATAGTGTGTAGTGTAAGGTGTGTAGGGGAAGTGTGTTAGTGTGTGTTTAGTGTATATTTACGGTAGTGTGTGATTGTGTGTTTGTGATTAGTGTGTTTAGTGTGTATAGTGGTTTAGTGTGATATGTATATTATGTGTTTAGTGTATTAGTGTTTATTGTGTGATTAGTGTGTTTAGTGTGTGTTTAGGTATATTACTGTGTTTAGTGTGCAAGTGTGTAGTGTGTGATTAGTGTGTTTAGTGTATATTTACTGGTTTAGTGGTGATTAGTGTTTTATGGTGATTAGGTGTTTAGTGGTGTTAGGTAATTTACTGTGTTAGGTGTGATTAAGTTTTTACGTTTAGTGTGTTTAGTGTGTATTAGTGTGTAGTTAGTATTAGTGTGTTTAGTGTGTGATTAGTGTGTTTAGTGTGTGTTTAGTGTATACTACTGTGTATTGTGTATGGTGTTTTAGTGTGTGATTAGTGTTTATTGTGTGATTGTGTGTTAGTTAGTGTGTTTAGTGTATATTTACTGTGTTTAGTGTGTGTTAGTGTATATTTACTGTGTTTAGTATGTGATTAGTGTGTTTAGTGTGTGATTAGTGTGTTTAGTGTGTGATTAGTGTGTTAGTGTGTGTTTAGTGTATATTTACTGTGTTTAGTGTGTATTGTATTTAGTGTTTAGTGTGTTTAGTGTGTGTTAGTGTTTTAGTGTGTGTTTATATATTAGGGTTAGTGTGTGTAGTGTGTTTAGTGTGTGTTAGTGTAATTACTGTGTTTAGTTATTTATTAGTGTGTTTAGTGTGTGTTTAGTGTATATTTACTGGTTTAGTGTGTATTAGTGTGTTTAGTGTGTGATTAGTGTGGTGTTAGTGTATATATGTGTTTAGTGTGTGAGTGTATTTTACTGTGTTTAGTGTGTGATTAGTGTGTTTGTTGTTGATTAGTGTGTTTAGTGTGTGTTTAGGTATATTACTGTGTTTAGTGTGATGTTATTTACTGTGTAGGTGTTAGTGTGTGAATGTGTGTTTGTTAGTGTATATGTGTTTAGTGTGTGATTATGTGTTTAGTGTGTGATAGTGTGGTGTGTTTTGTATATACTGTTTAGGGTGTAGGTGTTTAGGTGGGAAGGTTAGTGTAGTGTGTGAGGTAAACTGTAGGAGGGGGGGGTGTGTAAGTAGGGGGGTGTGTGATTAGGTGTTTAGTGTGTGTGTATATACTGTGTAGGTGTGAATGTGTTTATGTGTGATTAGTGTGTTAGTAGTGTATTACTGTGTTTAGTGTGGTTGTGTGTTTAGTGTATATTACTGTGTTTAGTGTGTGATAGTGTGTTTATTGTGTGTAGGTGTAGTGGGTGTATTACTGTGGTGAGTGTGTTTAGTGTGTGATTATTGTGTTTAGTGTGTGGGTTTAGTGTGTGAGGTAAACTGTTTAGTGTGTGATAGTGTGTGTGTATGTTTTAGTGTTGAAATGTGTTTAGTGGGAAGTATGTTTAGTGTGTTTAGTGTATATTTACTGTGTTTAGTGTGTGATTAGTGTGTGTTTATTGTGTGATTAGTGTGTTTAGTGTGTGTTTAGTGTATATTTACTGTGTTTAGTGTGTTATTGTGTGTTTAGTGTGTGATTAGTGTGTTAGTGTTATACGTTGTGGGGTAGGGGAACTGTAATATATACTGTGTTTAGTGTGTGGTGAGTGTGATAGTGTGAGTGTGATGTGTGTTTAGTGTGTTTAGTGTATTTACTGTGTTTAGTGTGTGTTTAGTGTATATTTACTGTGTTTAGTGTGTGATTAATGTATATTTACTGTGTTTAGTGTGTAGTGTGATTAGTGTGTAGTGTGTGATTAGTGTGTTTAGTGTGTGTTTAGTGTATATTTACTGTGTTTAGTGTGTGTTTAGTGTATATTTACTGTGTTTAGTATGTGATTAGTGTGTTTAGTGTGTGATTAGTGTGTTTATTGTGTGATTCGTGTGTTTAGTGTGTGTTTAGTGTATATTTACTGTGTTTAGTGTGTGTTTAGTGTATATTTACTGTGTTTAGTGTGTGATTAATGTATATTTACTGTGTTTAGTGTGTTTAGTGTGTGATTAGTGTGTTTAGTGTGTGATTAGTGTGTTTAGTGTGTGTTTAGTGTATATTTACTGTGTTTAGTGTGTGATTAGTGTGTTTAGGTGTGTGATTGTGTGTTTAGTGTGTGATTAGTGTGTTTTAGTGTGTGTTTAGTGTATATTTACTGTGTTTAGTGTGTGATTAGTGTGTTTATGTGATTAGTGTGTTAGTGTGTGTTTGTATATTTACTGTGTGGTGTGATTAGTGTGTTTTGTGTGATTAGTGTGTTTAGTGTGTGTTTAGTGTATATTTACTGTGTTTAGTGTGTGATTAGTGTGTTTAGTGATTAGTGTGTTTAGTGTATATTTACTGTGTTTAGTGTGTGATTATGTGTTTATTGTGTGATTAGTGTGTTTGTGTGTGATTAGTATATTTACTGTGTTTAGTGTGTGATTAATGTTATTTACTGTGTTTAGTGGTTAGTGTGTGATTAGTGTGTTTATTGTGTGATTAGTGTTTACTGTGTAGGTGTGTTTAGTGTTATTTACGTGTTGTTGTGATTAGTGTGTTTAGTGTGTGATTAGTGTGTTTATTGTGTGATTGTGTGTTTAGTGTGTGTTAGTATATTTACTGTGTTTAGTGTGTGATTAGTGTTGTTTTTTATTGTGTGATTAGTGTATTGGTTGAGTGTGTGTTTAGTGTGTTTTGTATATTACTGTGTGTGTGTTTAGTGTATACTTACTGTGTTTATTGTGTGATTAGTGTGTTTATTGTGTGATTCGTGTGTTTAGTGGGTGTTTAGTGTATATTTACTGTGTTTAGTATGTGATTAGTGTGTTTAGTGTGTGATTAGTGTTTTTAGTGTGTGTTTAGTGTATATTTACTGTGTTTAGTGTGTAATTAGTGTGTTTATTGTGTGATTAGTGTGTTTAGTGTGTGATTAATGTATATTTACTGTGTTTAGTTGGTTAGTTTGTTTATTGTGTGATTAGTGTGTTTAGTTAGTTGTGTTTAGTGTATATTTACTGTGTTTAGTGTGTGATTAGTGTGTTTAGTGTGTGATAGTTTGGTTAGTGTGTTTAGTGTATATTTACTGTGTTTAGTGTGTGATTAGTGTGTTTAGTGTGTGATTAGTGTGTTTAGTGTGTGTGGTGTATTGTGTTAGGGTGTTTAGTGTATATTTACTGTGTTTAGTGTGTGATTAGTGTGTTTATTGTGTATTAGTGTGTTTAGTGTGTGTTTAGTGTATATTTACTGTGTTTAGTGTGTGATTAGTGTGTTTAGTGTGTGATTAGTGTGTTTAGTGTATATTTACTGTGTTTAGTGTGTGATTAGTGTGTTTATTGTGTGATTAGTGTGTTTAGTGTGTGATTAGTGTATATTTACTGTGTTTAGTGTGTGTTTAGTGTGTTTATTGTGTGATTAGTGTATATTTACTGTGTTTAGTGTGTGTTTAGTGTATATTTACTGTGTTTAGTGTGTGATTAGTGTGTTTATTGTGTGATTCGTGCGTTTAGTGTGTGTTTAGTGTATATTTACTGTGTTTAGTGTGTGTTTAGTGTATATTTACTGTGTTTAGTATGTGATTAGTGTGTTTATTGTGTGATTCGTGTGTTTAGTGTGTGTTTAGTGTATATTTACTGTGTTTAGTGTGTGATTAGTGTATATTTACTGTGTTTAGTATGTGATTAGTGTGTTTAGTGTGTGATTAGTGTGTTTAGAGTGTGTTTAGTGTGTTTAGTGTGTGTTTAGTGTATATTTACTGTGTTTAGTATGTGATTAGTGTGTTTAGTGTGTGATTAGTGTTTTTAGTGTGTGTTTAGTGTATATTTACTGTGTTTAGTGTGTAATTAGTGTGTTTATTGTGTGATTAGTGTGTTTACTGTGTGATTAATGTATATTTACTGTGTTTAGTGTGTTTAGTGTGTTTATTGTGTGATTAGTGTGTTTAGTGTGTGTTTAGTGTATATTTACTGTGTTTAGTGTGTGATTAGTGTGTTTAGTGTGTGATTAGTGTGTTTAGTGTGTGTTTAGTGTATATTTACTGTGTTTAGTGTGTTTAGTGTGTGATTAGTGTGTTTAGTGTGTGTTTAGTGTATATTTACTGTGTTTAGTGTGTAATTAGTGTGTTTATTGTGTGATTAGTGTGTTTAGTGTGTGATTAATGTATATTTACTGTGTTTAGTGTGTTTAGTGTGTGATTAGTGTGTTTAGTGTGTGATTAGTGTGTTTAGTGTGTGTTTAGTGTATATTTACTGTGTTTAGTGTGTGATTAGTGTATATTTACTGTGTTTAGTGTGTGTTTAGTGTATATTTACTGTGTTTAGTGTGTGATTAGTGTATATTTACTGTGTTTAGTGTGTGTTTAGTGTATATTTACTGTGTTTAGTGTGTGATTAGTGTATATTTACTGTGTTTAGTGTGTGATTAGTGTATATTTACTGTGTTTAGTGTGTGATTAGTGTATATTTACTGTGTTTAGTGTGTGATTAGTGTGTTTAGTGTGATTAGCACATGTTTGTGCTCACAAGTGTCAGTCACACCACTCCACTCTGCTTTACTGCACGAACAAACACTCACTTTATATTCAGGGGAAGTACGAGTGAGCCAAACATGCGTGAAGAAGGAGGGAAAAAAGAAGAGTGCAGGTCCTTAATAACACACACACACACACACACACACACACACACACACACACACACTACTCAAAAATAATTTCTCTATTTCTCCCTCCATCTCTCTATCTGTCCACCCATCTATGTTTATCTCTCCCTCCATCAGTCTTTATCTCTCCCTCCATCAGTCTTTATCTCTCCCTCCATCAGTCTTTATCTCTCCCTCCATCAGTCTCTATCTCTCCCTCCATCAGTCTCTATCTCTCCCTCCATCAGTCTTTATCTCTCCCTCCATCAGTCTTTATCTCTCCCTCCATCAGTCTTTATCTCTCCCTCCATCAGTCTTTATCTCTCCCTCCATCAGTCTTTATCTCTCCCTCCATCAGTCTCTATCTCTCCCTCCATCAGTCTCTATCTCTCCCTCCATCAGTCTCTATCTCTCCCTCCATCAGTCTTTATCTCTCCCTCCATCAGACTCTATCTCTCCCTCCATCAATCTCTATCTCTCCCTCCATCGGTCTCTGTCTTCCCCCCATCTCGCTTTATCTCTTCTTCCATCTCTTTTTTCCTCCCTCTATCTGTTTTTATTTTTTCCTTCATCCATCATACTCTCTCCCTCCATCACTTCAACTCTTCCTTCACATATTTATATTTATCTCCTTGTTTTTTCTTTTTTTATCTATCTATCTATCCTTATCTCCATTCACTTCTTTATTTCTCTTCACTTCTTCATCTCCATCATTCTCTTCATCTTCTATTTCTCCTTTTTATCCACTTCTTTATTCTTCCTTCTACCTCATCATCTCTCTGTTCATTTCTGTCGCTCTATTGTTTACTTATGCACAGATGAGTATCACTCACTGCTCGCTTATACTGTGTGTGTGTGTGTGTGTGTGTGTGTGAGAGAGAGAGAGAGAGAGAGAGAGAGAAAGTCAGAGAAAGCAATAAAGAGTAGGACGAGTAGAAAAAAAAGTAGAAAGAGAGATTTCTACACTGTATTAAATTGGTTGAATGAATGAACGAGGGATGAGTGGACGAGTATGAGGCTTCCCAGTTCCTTACTCTCTTCCTTCTCTCATCTCTTCATTTTCTCCTCTCTTGTATTCTTTATCCTATTTCTTCTTTCTTCTGTCCTCTTTCCTTCTTTCTCTCTCTTTCCTTTCATCTTTCTCCTCTCTCGGTTCTCTGATGATGGACAGATTTAGTGTGATGCTCCAGAAGAGGGCTCCACATATCAGGACACTAACGTTCTCTCTCTCTTCTCTCTCTCTCTCTCTCTCTCTCTCCGTCTTTATTTCTCTTGTTTTCAGGTAACGTCTCCTGCGTTCTCTCCCCATCTCCTCCGTCCACAGAGCGCTAACAATAACCCAGATGGGGAAAAAAGAGAGCCAGCTTCACTCAGGACGGCATTTTCATTCGTCCGTCCCCGCGTTTTTGCAGGAGGGATTTTAGGTGAGAAGATGTCAGCACGTCTGGCTCGAGCTTTTACATAATCACATCGATATTTCTATGATTCAGCTTCTGGCAGCGTTCGGATTTTCACTGGTGATGTTTGGCAGCTTACGAGACGAAAATAAAATAAATAAATAAATGAAAAACCCCATACTTGGTTATTGATTTTATTTTTTTATTTATTTATTTTTACTCCACACATTTATTTTTTTTTGCTCACATCTCTTCCTTTTCTCTTTATTGTGTCTTCCTTTCGAGCTTTAATTTTTCAGCAAAGGAAATAAATAAATATGATTAGCAGAGGGCTGAGTGGAGGCTCTCCACAGGAATGCACACACACACACACACACACACACAGACCTGGTGAGATGGCGTGACAGGATGAAGACAGGAGTAAAGAGCAAACAGAATGAAAGCAAGTGTGTAGAAAACAAATTCCAAGCTCGGTGCAGTGCTGTTTTACTGCAAAAATGTATTTGTTTCCTTATGAACACTTTATTCAGTCTTCATAAGAATTCATAAGACTTCATAACTCTTCATAATACTTTATAATACTTCGTAAGACTTTATAACTCTTCATAACACTTTGTAAGACTTCATAACACTTCATAATACTTTATAATACTTCGTAAGACTTTATAACTCTTCATAACACTTTGTAAGACTTCATAACACTTCATAACACTTCATAATACTTTATAAGACTTCATAACACTTCATAAGACTTCATAACTCTTCATAACACTTCATAATACTTCATAACACTTCATAATATTTCGTAATACTTCATAAGACTTCATAAGCCTTCATAACACTTTGTAAGACTTCATAACACTTCATAATACTTTATAAGACTTCGTAAGACTTTATAACTCTTCATAACACTTTGTAAGACTTCATAACACTTCATAACACTTCATAATACTTTATAAGACTTCATAACACTTCATAAGACTTCATAACTCTTCATAACACTTTCTAAGACTTCATAATACTTCATAACACTTCATAATATTTCGTAATACTTCATAAGACTTCATAAGCCTTCATAACACTTTGTAAGACTTCATAACACTTCATAATACTTTATAAGACTTCATAACACTTCATAAGACTTCAGAACTCTTCATAACAATTTCTAAGACTTCATAATACTTCATAACACTTCATAATATTTCGTAATACTTCATAAGACTTCATAAGCCTTCATAACACTTTGTAAGACTTCATAATACTTCACAATACTTCAGAAGACTTCATAACACTTCATAACACTTCATAAGCCTTCATAACACTTTGTAAGACTTCATAATACTTCATCACACTTCATAACACTTCATAATACTTCATAATACTTTATAAGACTTCATAATACTTCATAACACTTCATAATATTTCATAATATTTCGTAACACTTCATAAGACTTCATAAGCCTTCATAACACTTTGTAAGACTTCATAATACTTCAGAAGACTTCATAATACTTCATAAGTCTTCATCACACTTCATAATACTTCTTAATACTTCATAACACCTTATAAGACTGTTACAAAGTTCTGGGACTGGAGACTCCTTCCATCAGTGTTACATAACTACAAACATACACGCTTAAAAAGGACACTCAACACCATTATAACATGACCATAAACGGACAAAATGTAGGATGCGTGGTTCTACAGTCAGTAAAAACTGTCATGGTGGGTGAGGTGCTGTGGTGCGAGAGGAACACAACCCTCGGGGACGTGCTGTCACAGGAAACTAATCAACTCCAGTGTGATAACAGTGCACACTTCGTCACACACCCCCTGCTGGGACGCGGTGGGAAAAGTGACCTGATAGTGAACTCAGTGTGGAGTGTGTGAGGTCGTCTTGTTTTTAACTCATTTCACACTTCCTGCAGGCGTAGTCTAGTGTGTGTGTGTGTGTGTGTGTGTGTGTGAGAGAGAGACGGAGAGAGAATTAGTGAACAGTGCCGCATCGCTAAAAGCCCGTTCTCTTAATTATTGATTAACACAGATGAGATTTGTACACCGCGTCGTCCTGAAGCGTTGTTTATTTCTCTAACCCGAGAGTACGGCAGTGTCAGCGGCTAGAAATCTACATTACGCTAACACTAACGCTTTCGTGTGTGTGTGTGTGTGTGTGTGTGTGTGAGAGAGAGAGAGAGAGAGAGAGAGAGAGAGAGCGCGCTGCGGTACTGTGAGGATGTTAAGTACAGACAGGATTACAGACGTTACACGTGGAAGTAAAATCGGATCATGTAAGAGCAGAGAGAGCGCGGTCGTGTCTCTCAGTGAGGCCGGTGATGAAATTAGGCTTCAGATTGAATTGTTTTAGATCGGATCATTTTAAAAGCAGCACGTTCGTCCCTCAGGTACACGACTTCTCTCGCTTCTGTCCTGCTCTGAAAGTGAGAGAAGCATTTGATCGTTTTCATTACTGGACACACGGCAAGGCTTTTAGCACCGTGTGACATCCAATACTCCGGGTTCGGGAGGATTGGATCTGTATCACGACATCAGACCTTCACAGATCCTGACTTACGGGCCCAAAGATAATAACTATATGCTGTAATATCTACGGACACACAGCGGATTACTCTTCGTTTACGCTCAGTCTTACTGGCTGCTGAGTTCTGGATGGTGATTGGTCAGAAGGGGTTTGATTCAGTGTCTAGAACAGCAGCTCTGAGAGGTTTAGATTAATGCGCTGATAACATCATCGTTTCTATAGTAACGTCTCGTTCACGGGACTTGTACAACAGGCTCTCCAGCGATAATAAACAGATAAAAAAATATTATGTAGCGTTTACGGAAGGAGTCTCCAGTGTCAGCGCTGTGTAACACTTAGAGGTAATGCTGCAACTTCATGTTTTCCCAAATCTTCAGCACAGAGGAGTTTACACCTCTTTACTGTTCTTTACAAAAGACGACAAGCTGTGTCTTTATTTCTGTCTTATTAACTTGGAGAGAGGGAATAGAGAGATAGAGAATAAAGAGAGAATAAAGAGAGGGAATATATAGAGAGAATAAAGAGAGAGATTAAAGAGAGTGAATAAATAGAGGGAATAAATAGAGAGAATATAGAGAGGGAATAGAGAAAATATAGAGAAAGAAGAGAGAGAGAATAAAGAGAGAAAATAGAGAGAGAGAGAGAATAAAGAGAGAGAATAAAGAGAGAATAAAGAGAGAAAATAGAGAGAGAGAAAGAGAGAGAGAGAATAAAGAAAGAGAATAAAGAGAGAGAATAAAGAGAGAAAATATAGAGAGAGAGAATAAAGAGAGAGAATAAATAGAGGGAATAAAGAGAGGGAATAAAGAGAGGGAATATAGACAGAGAGAATAAAGAGAGAAAATAGAGAGAGAGAATAAAGAGAGAGGAGAGAGAGAATAGAGAGTGGAGAACAGAGAGAGAAGAGAGAGAGAAGAGAGAGGAGAATAGAGAGAGAAGAGAGAGAGAAGAGAGAGAAGAGAGAGAAGAATAGAGAGAGAAGAGAGAGAATAAAGAGAGAGAATAGAGAGAGAAGAGAGAGAGAAGAGAGAGGAGAATAGAGAGAGAAGAGAGAGAATAAAGAGAGAGAATAGAGAGAGAGGAGAGAGAGAATAGAGAGAGGAGAATAGAGGGAGAAGAGAGAGAGAAGAGAGAGAAAAGAGAATAGAAGAGAAAGAGAGAATAGAAGAGAGAATAGAGAGAGAAAGAATAGAGAGAGAAGAGAGAGAGAAGAGAGAGGAGAATAGAGAGAGAAGAGAGAGAATAAAGAGAGAGAATAGAGAGAGAGGAGAGAGAGAATAGAGAGAGGAGAATAGAGGGAGAAGAGAGAGAGAAGAGAGAGGAGAATAGAGAGAGAAGAGAGAGAATAAAGAGAGAGAATAGAGAGAGAGGAGAGAGAGAATAGAGAGAGGAGAATAGAGGGAGAAGAGAAAGAATAAAGAGAGAGAATAGAGAGAAAAGAGAGAGAGAAGAGAGAGGGGGATGGTGAGGGAACGAGTGTTTAAAGCTGCTATATTGTAAGTGAGAACAGAAATGAATTTGCTTCTGTAACTATAAACTAATAAAAGGAGGAGATTTCGTTCTTTAATAAGTAATAAATTGGGCTTGTTGTTAAACCTCTTGTGCGCGTGCTGTTATTGGGAGATAATCGGTTTTGTGAAGGTAACAGTGTCTCTGTTGGTCATTTCAATATTTAGTTTTTTATTTCTTTTATTTAATATTTAAACTGGCTCCATTTTAATTGGAATGTTTAGGAAATAAATGAGATCTTCTGTAATACGGTATAAACGGGTGAATTCATGGGTTGAGTGAAATCCCTTCGAAGGAAAGTAAGTTGTTCCCATGATTGCTTAATAAAATGGCTGCCGTGGGCGTGTCCACCTTCGAGGACTTCTGACAGGCGGAACTTAAATCGAACCTGGTCCTATGACATCACCACTAGCCTTCATTTCACTCCTTCGAAATACTGATTATGATACTGTATTATCTTTAATTATACCTGTTTTATACAGCGGGGGGAAATAAGTATCGAACACATCAACATTTGTGTCAGTAAATATATTTCCAGTGACGTTATTCACGTGAAGTTTTCACCAGACTTCAGTATTCACTCAAACAATCTGGAAATAGAAAGAATTCACAACATTAAAGTCCATAAATAAAGTTATGTGTAGTAAAGAGGAATGACACGGGAGAAAAGTACTGAACACGCTAAGGAAAAGCAGGTCTGCAAGGCAAGTTAAGGCAAGGAACCAGCTGAATTCCGTAAGTAATCACACCCCCTATCTGTGTAAATGAATATCAGCTGGGTTTGTAAATTGATGGTCTATAAAAGGCTTTTCGTTACCAAGGTGTCACACAATAAACATCTCATGATGGGTAAAAGCAAAGAGCTCTCTCAAGACCTTCACACCATTACTGTTGTGGAACATATTGACGATTGGATTATCTTTAATTATACATGTATTGTATTAGCACAGAAATATGAGCTTTGCCAGTCAGCTAGCTAAAGGAGTTAGTTTAGCTAACGTAAATTTTACGCCCGCCGTGGAGATGAAAACTCTAACGAATTAAGCTCCGCCCTTCCATCGTTCGGCAAAACCCTCAGTAACGAGCTCCACATAACGAATCGGTGTGTGTTTCATTATAAATCCTCACGGTGTATCTGCAACAGGATACATTTTTGCACATTCAAAAATATTTGCAAACAACAAAAATAGAATTCAGAGATTAAACGCGAATTCTGTTCTCCGCGCGGTGCTTCTTCACATCCACACTCAACGTCCTTCTGCAGCTCATGCGTCAGGGGTGTGACGTGATTGTCCCCTCGTGTCTATAGGGAAAGAGATATACGACACACACACTCACACACACACACACACACACACACACACACACACAGAGAGAGAGACACAGAGTGCCTCATCGATTCGGTCCATTTGCTGGACTGAACATGAACCCAATAATCAGATCTTGCTTAAGCATGCGCTTCCTCTGTAATTGACTCTCGCGTATTGATTGAGATGTTGATGTGTCCCACTTCTACACACACACACACACACACACACACACACACAACTAATGCAGCTGAGACTAAGACCCATCACACACACACACACACCATATTCATCCACTCAAACACACACACATTTTCTTTTGTATGTATTCAGATACACAAACTGTATGTGTGTGTGTGTGTGTGTGTGTGTGTGTGTGTGTGTGTGTGTGTGTGTGTGTGTGTGTGTGTGTGTGTCACATACACACACACACACACACACACACACCTCCGGAAGCACTGATGTCATTAGACGCTGTCTGATGGATAAAGCTGTCACACACACACACACACACACACACACACACACACACAACAGTGAGTTTAAGTCCCAGAGTTGTGTCAGTGTTTCCGTGAGGAAAGTCGTTAGGAATGTTTCCTGTATTTCTGGAATTGTCGATTTCATGTGTTGTGGACGATGTTTCATTGAATCACGGGGGTTTGTGTATGAACGATGCTGCATATGATCACATTAATCACTGGTTTAACTCAACAACATGGCTTCCACGCTCATTACTCAGCAGCGCGTAGAATAGCACTTGATCCAGCGCAGATCGTTATTTTACATTTCATCTGTTTTTAAATCGTGCTCCATCAGTTACTCGAGCGCAACTTATGGACGCCACAGGACACTGATCGTAACGACATTCCCATTGTGTGTGTGTGTGTGTGAGTTTATCTAACATAAATGATATAGTGAGGTGTTGTGGTGACGTGGAACTGGACTTCACACTGCTCCTCACTCCAGCCCACATCACTCCATAAAAACACGTGAACTGAGACACTGCCCTGTTTTAGACCCCCCCCCCCCCCCCATGTGTGTGTGTGTGTGTGTGTGTGTGTGTGTGTGCATAGCTCCCACGTAAATTCTGAAGTCTGTAGTTACGATATGTCCGGTGTGTGTAATTTCAGTATTGGATCTGAACCTGGAATTGAAATGTATTCACATGAATTGATTATTCGTAAATATATTTTCTCATTACTGTTCTATTAGAACGAATCAATATTCGTGTATGAATTAAATAAAAACTAAAAAGGCTTTTATCAGCTTTGTGCTTTGAAGCTTTTCAAAACACTGACACACACTTCAGTCAGAGGTGATGAAGGTCCTGAGTGTGTGTGTGTGTGTGTGTGTGTGGTCACGCATTTCCACTTCCTGTTTGAACTCCTCACACAACATAAATATTCAGCAGGGTCACGGCGTCAAAGTTTACTCGTTGATTTTATAATCGGGGACCTGCGGCATGACTGTGTGTGTGTGTGTGTGTGTGTGTGTGTGTGTGTGTGTGTGTGTGTGTGTGTGTGTGTTGGATCTGATATCCAAGTAATAAAACTCTGTGATGAAGCGGAGTTACTGTTACCACCCTGAAGTTGATCCATTTCCTCCAACAGCACGTCCCCGAGTGATTAATTCCTCACAGCAACTTAGCAAGAAGTACAATTTATGATTTATTTAAAAAAATTACAGATCATAATTTTTATCCGTTTATTGTCACATTATACAGCATACTGCAGCCATATACAGTCGCCCCCTCACCATCCTGTCTTCTCTCTCTCTCTCTCTCTCTCTGTTGGAGTTAATAAGACAACATTTTGCTTCTCTTTCTTTCTTCCTTTCATTAATCCTGCATTATTTTAGACATACTGCAAAAAGTTTACACACCCCTGTTAATATTAGAGGTTTTTGTGTTATTAAAAAAAAATGGAACCGAGATCAATTATTGCCTGTACACTGCCCTCTTCATTCCACAGGTTTTGAAAGGATTAGATCTGAGAGTCCTGAAGATCTTCTTCTTCTGAAGCCGTTCTGTCATTGCTTTGGATTTGTGCTTTGGGTCGTTATCGTGCTGCAAGGCCTGAAGTATTACGCTGCCGCCACCATGCTTCACCGTGGGTATGATGTTCTCTTGCTGGTAAACTGTCTTGTTTTCACACCAAATATATCTTTTGAACTATGTCCAGAAAGTTCTACCCTGGTCTCATCAGACTGGTCACGTTTTTCACATGGTTTGGAGTGATTTGGGACTTTAAGATGTGTTGTTGTTTTTTTTCAACCTCCGTCTAGCCACCCCACCTCACAGCCCCGACACGTGAAGAATACAAGAGATTGTTGATCAGTACTCACCAGATGTTCCTGCAGCTCCTTTAGATCCCTCAGCAGTCTCCCTGGTAAGTATTCTCCTTGCATCAGTTTGGAGAGATGTTCTACTCTCGTGATGTCACTGCACTGCTCCATTATCTCCACTTGTTGATGATGACCTTCACGGTGTCCCATGCTACATCTAAGGTTTTAGAAACTCTTCTCTACTCCTCTCCTGATCGATATCTTTCCACAGTGAGATCCTGCACATGCTTTGTAAGATCTTCAGCTTCAGCAGGCGGATGAAACCGGGAAGATGTGATGAAGCTCATAGAGAAACAGCTGGTCTTTATCTGGGGATGAATCAGAATCACTTCAGTGATGACAGCTGTGCGTTCATTATTTCTGATTGGTTCATTGTTCATTCTGAGCGCATTCACGTGTCCCATTATAAAAGGGTGTGTATACTTATGTAACCAGGTTGTTGTATGTTTTTCTATTTTTTTTTTCTTTTTTCCCTATAAATGGTTTCTAGGTGTTTTTCCCTTGAATGTTGTCTGTTGATAATTCAGATTAAAGGTGGAAAAAGATCTGACACGACTCATCAAATAACATTGTGTCAGGGGTGTATAAACTTTTTTGTATCCAGTGTAAAAGAGATGAATTTGTTAACTTGCCAGTGTCATATTACAGCCAACCAGTAACAGTTTCCCAGGAGGCACCGCTAACTACAAACCTGGCTGCCGAGGACGACACTTCCGACGCACGCACATTCTCGCCTTCGCCGGAGTGCTAACTACACACACCTGCTAGCGATCTCACTCACAGCACATACGCTGTATGTAAGGACTTTGTCATTCAAGCAGACTTTGCAAAGTACACGTTCAGTTGACTTGTTCTCTGCCGTTATCCAAGCCTTAGTTCTAGTGTTTTGCCAAAGTGACATTGACCATTGTTTTTGCTCTCGACCTCGATTCTGTGCCTTGCCTAGTTTTGTTTGTTTTCCTGATTGCCCGACTGCATGTTTATCGACCACAGATTTTGCCTTACCCCTGTGGATTATTGATATTTATCTGCCTGTCTGCACTTGCTTCCATCTCTGCCTACATAGCGTGACAACCGGCTGACTAACTAGCTAACTAACTATCTACCCAATGTGCTAACTTGCTTTTACGCTAACTAGATAACTAACTCATTCGCCAGAGTTTTAGTTTTAGTTTAGACGTGAAAAGGAGTGATGTGATGATTCAGACACACAGTTTGCGTGATGCTAATCTGGAAGCCATAGGCTTCCATTACGTATTAGCAACATTAGCCTAAAAAGGAAACTTATGATTTGTAAAATAGTAAATAGTAATAAAAAAATTCTGCTGCGAATTAAAATAGTAAAATGATGCATTTTTCATGAACTCCTCATGGAAAACCTTTTTCTTTTTTTTTTCTTTTTTTTGAAGTGAGAACACACACACTGTATTTGAAATAGCTTAGGGCTCAGAACATTAGAATTTCATATTTTGGAGGTGGGAAAGGGGGATGGGGGATGGAGGGAATGAGGGATGGAGGAGAGTGATAGAGAGTGGTGTGATGGACAAGTCACACTGCATCTTTAATTCACACATCGCTTTAATTAACACACCGGTGTTTATCGATCAGAGTGACATGCAGCACACACACACACACACACGCACACACACACACACACACACACACACACACCACTACACCTGTACTAACCCAGTAAGACTCTACCACTACACATCTGTACTAACCCAGTAAGACTCTACCACTACACACCTGTACTAACCCAGTAAGACTCTACCACTACACCTGTACTAACCCAGTAAGACTCTACCACTACACACCTGTACTAACCCAGTAAGACTCTACCACTACACCTGTACTAACCCAGTAAGACTCTACCACTACACACCTGTACTAACCCAGTAAGACTCTACCACTACACACCTGTACTAACCCAGTAAGACTCTACCACTACACACCTGTACTAACCCAGTAAGACTCTACCACTACACCTGTACTAACCCAGTAAGACTCTACCACTACACACCTGTACTAACCCAGTAAGACTCTACCACTACACCTGTACTAACCCAGTAAGACTCTACCACTACACACCTGTACTAACCCAGTAAGACTCTACCACTACACACCTGTACTAACCCAGTAAGACTCTACCACTACACCTGTACTAACCCAGTAAGACTCTACCACTACACACCTGTACTAACCCAGTAAGACTCTACCACTACACACCTGTACTAACCCAGTAAGACTCTACCACTACACACCTGTACTAACCCAGTAAGACTCTACCACTACACCTGTACTAACCCAAGACTCTACCACTACACCTGTACTAACCCAGTAAGACTCTACCACTACACACCTGTACTAACCCAGTAAGACTCTACCACTACACACCTGTACTAACCCAGTAAGACTCTACCACTACACATCTGTACTAACCCAGTAAGACTCTACCACTACACCTGTACTAACCCAGTAAGACTCTACCACTACACACCTGTACTAACCCAGTAAGACTCTACCACTACACATCTGTACTAACCCAGTAAGACTCTACCACTACACACCTGTACTAACCCAGTAAGACTCTACCACTACACACCTGTACTAACCCAGTAAGACTCTACCACTACACACCTGTACTAACCCAGTAAGACTCTACCACTACACCTGTACTAACCCAGTAAGACTCTACCACTACACACCTGTACTAACCCAGTAAGACTCTACCACTACACACCTGTACTAACCCAGTAAGACTCTACCACTACACCTGTACTAACCCAGTAAGACTCTACCACTACACACCTGTACTAACCCAGTAAGACTCTACCACTACACCTGTACCAACCCAGTAAGACTCTACCACTAACACCTGTACTAACCCAGTAAGACTCTACCACTACACCTGTACTAACCCAGTAAGACTCTACCACTCACACCTCTTACTACCCAGTAAGACTCTACCACTACACATCTGTACTAACCCAGTAAGACTCTACCACTACACCTGTACCAACCCAGTAAGACTCTACCACTACACACCTGTACTAACCCAGTAAGACTCTACCACTACACACTGTACTAACCCAGTAAGACTCTACCACTACACACACACTACCCCAGTAAGACTCTACCACTACACACCTGTACTAACCCAGTAAGACTCTACCACTACACACCTGTACTAACCAGTAAGACTCTACCACTGCACACCTGTACTAACCCAGTAAGACTCTACCACTACACACCTGTACTACCAGTAAGACTCTACCACTACACCTGTACCCAACCCAGTAAGACTCTACCACTACACACCTGTACTAACCCAGTAAGACTCTACCACTACACCTGTACTAACCCAGTAAGACTCTACCACTACACACCTGTACTAACCCAGTAAGACTCTACCACTACACCTGTACTAACCCAGTAAGACTCTACCACTACACCTGTACTAACCCAGTAACACTCTACCACTACACCTGTACTAACCCACTAAGACTCTACCACTACACACCTGTACTAACCCAGTAAGACTCTACCACTACACATCTGTACTAACCCAGTAAGACTCTACCACTACACCTGTACTAACCCAGTAAGACTCTACCACTACACACCTGTACTAACCCAGTAAGACTCTACCACTACACCTGTACTAACCCAGTAAGACTCTACCACTACACACCTGTACCTCTGAAGCTCTACCACTACACACCTGTACTAACCCAGTAAGACCTACTACTACACACATCTGTACTAACCCAGTAAGACTCTACCACTACACACTGTACTAACCCAGTAAGACTCTACCACTACACACCTGTACTAACCCAGTAAGACTCTACCACTACACCTGTACTAACCCAGTAAGACTCTACCACTACACATCTGTACTAACCGCAGTAAGACTCTACCACTACACCTGTACTAACCCAGTAAGACTCTACCACTACACACCTGTACTAACCCAGTAAGACTCTACCACTACACACTGTACTAACCCAGTAAGACTCTACCACTACACACCTGTACTAACCCAGTAAGACTCTACCACTACACCTGTACTAACCCAGTAAGACTCTACCACTAACACCTGTACTAACCCAGTAAGACTCTACCACTACACCTGTACTAACCCAGTAAGACTCTACCACTACACACCTGTACTAACCCCGATAAGACTCTACCACTACACACCTGTACTAACCCAGTAAGACTCTACCACTACACCTGTACTAACCCAGTAAGACTCTACCACTACACCTGTACTAACCCAGTAAGACTCTACCACTACACCGTACTAACCCAGTAAGACTCTACCACTACACACCTGTACTAACCCAGTAAGACTCTACCACTACACCTGTACTAACCCAGTAAGACTCTACCACTACACCTGTACCTAACCCAGTAAGACTCTACCACTACACACCTGTACTAACCCAGTAAGACTCTACCACTACACCTGTACTAACCCAGTAAGACTCTACCACTACACACCTGTACTAACCCAGTAAGACTCTACCACTACACACCTGTACTAACCCAGTAAGACTCTACCACTACACACCTGTACTAACCCAGTAAGACTCTACCACTACACACCTGTACTAACCCAGTAAGACTCTACCACTACACACCTGTACTAACCCAGTAAGACTCTACCACTACACACCTGTACTAACCCAGTAAGACTCTACCACTACACACCTGTACTAACCCAGTAAGACTCTACCACTACACACCTGTACTAACCCAGTAAGACTCTACCACTAACACCTGTACTAACCCAGTAAGACTCTACCACTCACCACCTTACTAACCCAGTAAGACTCTACCACTACACCTGTACTACCCAGTAAGACTCTACCACTACACACCTGTACTAACCCAGTAAGACTCTACCACTGCACACCTGTACTAACCCAGTAAGACTCTACCACTACACACCTGTACTAACCCAGTAAGACTCTACCACTACACCTGTACTAACCCAGTAAGACTCTACCACTAACACCTGTACTAACCCAGTAAGACTCTAACTACACCTGTACTAACCCAGTAAACTCTACCACTACACCTGTACTAACCCAGTAAGACTCTACCACTAAACCTGTACCAACCCAGTAAACTCTACCACTACACCTTACTACAGTAAACTCTACCACTACACCTATACTAACCCAGTAAGACTCTACCACTACCTGTACTAACCAGTAAACTCTACCACTACACACCTGTACTAACCCAGTAAGACCCTACCACTACACATGTACTAACCCAGTAAGACTCTACCACTACACACCTGTACTAACCCAGTAAGACTCTACCACTACACCTGTACTAACCCAGTAAGACTCTACCACTACACACCTGTACTAACCCAGTAAGACTCTACCACTACACACCTGTACTAACCCAGTAAGACTCTACCACTACACACCTGTACTAACCCAGTAAGACTCTACCACTACACACCTGCACTAACCCAGTAAGACTCTACCACTACACACCTGTACTAACCCAGTAAGACTCTACCACTACACACCTGTACCAACCCAGTAAGACTCTACCACTACACCTGTACTAACCCAGAAGACTCTACCACTACACCTGTACTAACCCAGTAAGACTCTACCACTACACCTGTACTAACCCAGTAAGACTCTACCACTACACACCTGTACTAACCCAGTAAGACTCTACCACTACACCTGTACTAACCCAGTAAGACTCTACCACTACACCTGTACTAACCCAGTAAGACTCTACCACTACACACCTGTACTAACCCAGTAAGACTCTACCACTACACACCTGTACTAACCCAGTAAGACTCTACCACTACACCTGTACTAACCCAGTAAGACTCTACCACTACACCTGTACTAACCCAGTAAGACTCTACCACTACACACCTGTACTAACCCAGTAAGACTCTACCACTACACACCTGTACTAACCCAGTAAGACTCTACCACTACACACCTGTACTAACCCAGTAAGACTCTACCACTAACACACCTGTACCTAACCCAGTAAGACTCTACCACTACACACCTGTACTAACCCAGTAAGACTCTACCACTACACCTGTACTAACCCAGTAAGACTCTACCACTACACACCTGTACTAACCCAGTAAGACTCTACCACTACACCTGTACTAACCCAGTAAGACTCTACCACTACACCTGTACTAACCCAGTAAGACTCTACCACTACACCTGTACTAACCCAGTAAGACTCTACCACTACACACCTGTACTAACCCAGTAAGACTCTACCACTGCACACCTGTACTAACCCAGTAAGACTCTACCACTACACACCTGTACTAACCCAGTAAGACTCTACCACTACACCTGTACTAACCCAGTAAGACTCTACCACTACACCTGTACTAACCCAGTAAGACTCTACCACTACACCTGTACTAACCCAGTAAGACTCTACCACTACACACCTGTACTAACCCAGTAAGACTCTACCACTACACATCTGTACTAACCCAGTAAGACTCTTACCACTACACCTATACTAACGCAGTAAGACTCTACACTACACCTGTACTACCCAGTAAGACTCTACCACTACACACCTGTACTAACCCAGTAAGACTCTACCACTACACCTGTACTAACCCAGTAAGACTCTACCACTACACACCTGTACTAACCCAGTAAGACTCTACCACTACATCTGTACTAACCCAGTAAGACTCTACCACTACACCTGTACTTCACCAGTAAGACTCTACCACTACACACCTGTTACACACCAGTAAGACTCTACCACTACACACCTGTACTAACCCAGTAAGACTCTACCACTACACACCTGTACTACCCCAGTAAGACTCTACCACTACACCTGTACTAACCCAGTAAGACTCTACCACTACACCTATACTAACCCAGTAAGACTCTACCACTACACCTGTACTAACCCAGTAAGACTCTACCACTACACACCTGTACTAACCCAGTAAGACTCTACCACTACACCTGTACTAACCCAGTAAGACTCTACCACTACACCTGTACTAACCCAGTAAGACTCTACCACTACACACCTGTACTAACCCAGTAAGACTCTACCACTGCACACCTGTACTAACCCAGTAAGACTCTACCACTACACCTGTACTAACCCAGTAAGACTCTACCACTACACCTGTACTAACCCAGTAAGACTCTACCACTACACACCTGTACTAACCCAGTAAGACCTCTACCACTACACATCTGTACTAACCCAGTAAACTCCACACACCTGTACTAACCAAGACTCTACCACTACACACCTGTACCAACCCAGTAAGACTCTACCACTACACACCTGTACTAACCCAGTAAGACTCTACCACTACACACCTGTACTAACCCAGTAAGACTCTACCACTACACACCTGTACTAACCCAGTAAGACTCTACCACTACACCTGTACTAACCCAGTAAGACTCTACCACTACACCTATACTAACCCAGTAAGACTCTACCACTACACCTGTACTAACCCAGTAAGACTCTACCACTACACACCTGTACTAACCCAGTAAGACTCTACCACTACACCTGTACTAACCCAGTAAGACTCTACCACTACACACCTGTACTAACCCAGTAAGACTTACCACACACCTGTACTAACCCAGTAAGACTCTACCACTACACCTGTACTAACCCAGTAAGACTCTCCACTACACACCTGTACTACCCAGTAAGACTCTACCACTACACCTGTACTAACCCAGTAAGACTCTACCACTACACCTGTACTAACCCAGTAAGACTCTACCACTACACACCTGTACTAACCCAGTAAGACTCTACCACTACACCTGTACTAACCCAGTAAGACTCTACCACTACACACCTGTACTAACCCAGTAAGACTCTACCACTACACACCTGTACTAACCCAGTAAGACTCTACCACTACACACCTGTACTAACCCAGTAAGACTCTACCACTACACACCTGTACTAACCCAGTAAGACTCTACCACTACACCTGTACTAACCCAGTAAGACTCTACCACTCACACCTGTACTAACCCAGTAAGACTCTCACACTACACACCTGTACTAACCCAGTAAGACTCTACCACTACACCTGTACTAACCCAGTAAGACTCTACCACTACACCTGTACCAACCAGTAAGACTCTACCACTACACACCTGTACTAACCCAGTAAGACTCTACCACTGCACACCTGTACTAACCCAGTAAGACTCTACCACTACACACCTGTACTAACCCAGTAAGACTCTACCACTACACCTGTACTAACCCAGTAAGACTCTACCACTACACCTGTACTAACCCAGTAAGACTCTACCACTACACCTGTACTAACCCAGTAAGACTCTACCACTACACACCTGTACTAACCCAGTAAGACTCTACCACTACACCTGTACTAACCCAGTAAGACTCTACCACTACACCTGTACACCGTAAACTCTACCACTACCTTACAACCCAGTAAGTCTACACTAACACCTGTACTAACCCAGTAAGACTCTACCACTACACCTGTACTAACCCAGTAAGACTCTACCACTACACACTGTACTTGTACTAACCCAGTAAGACTCTACCACTACACACCTGTACCCAGTAAGACTCTACCACTACACCTGTACTAACCCAGTAAGACTCTACCACTACACCTGTACTAACCCAGTAAGACTCTACCACTACACACCTGTACTAACCCAGTAAGACTCTACCACTACACACCTGTACTAACCCAGTAAGACTCTACCACTACACCTGTACTAACCCAGTAAGACTCTACCACTACACCTGTACTAACCCAGTAAGACTCTACCACTACACACCTGTACTAACCCAGTAAGACTCTACCACTACACCTGTACTAACCCAGTAAGACTCTACCACTACACCTGTACTAACCCAGTAAGACTCTACCACTACACACCTGTACTAACCCAGTAAGACTCTACCACTGCACACCTGTACTAACCCAGTAAGACTCTACCACTACACACCTGTACTAACCCAGTAAGACTCTACCACTACACACCTGTACTAACCCAGTAAGACTCTACCACTACACACCTGTACTAACCCAGTAAGACTCTACCACTACACACCTGTACTAACCGGTAAGACTCTACCACTACACACCTGTACTAACCCAGTAAGACTCTACCACTACACCTGTACTAACCCAGTAAGACTCTACCACTACACCTATACTAACCCAGTAAGACTCTACCACTACACCTGTACTAACCCAGTAAGACTCTACCACTACACACCTGTACTAACCCAGTAAGACTCTACCACTACACCTGTACTAACCCAGTAAGACTCTACCACTACACACCTGTACTAACCCAGTAAGACTCTACCACTACACACCTGTACTAACCCAGTAAGACTCTACCACTACACCTGTACTAACCCAGTAAGACTCTACCACTACACACCTGTACTAACCCAGTAAGACTCTACCACTACACCTGTACTAACCCAGTAAGACTCTACCACTACACACCTGTACTAACCCAGTAAGACTCTACCACTACACACCTGTACTAACCCAGTAAGACTCTACCACTACACCTGTACTAACCCAGTAAGACTCTACCACTACACACCTGTACTAACCCAGTAAGACTCTACCACTACACATCTGTACTAACCCAGTAAGACTCTACCACTACACACCTGTACTAACCCAGTAAGACTCTACCACACACACCTGTACTACCAGTAAGACTCTACCGCTACACCTGTACTACCCAGTAAGACTCTACCACTGACACCTGTACTAACCCAGTAAGACTCTACCACTACACACCTGTACTAACCCAGTAAGACTCTACCACTAAACACCTGTACTAACCCAGTAAGACTCTACCACTAACACCTGTACTAACCCAGTAAGACTCTACCACTACACACCTGTACTAGCAGTAAGACTCTACCACTACACCTGTACAACCCAGTAAGACTCTACCACTACACACCTGTACTAACCCAGTAAGACTCTACACTACACACCTGTACCAACCCAGTAAGACTCCTACCACTACACACCTGTACTAACCCAGTAAGACTCTACCACTACACACCTGTACCAACCCAGTAAGACTCTACCACTAC
>CM022755.1:39617802-39627802 GCA_012411365.1 Ameiurus melas
GAAGGCGTGTATCTTCTAAATGCGAAAGTTGTTATCGTTTTGGAGTGCATGAACTCACAGATAAACTACTAAAAGCCACAAAACGTACATTGTTATTTCACACGGACTTTCACGAGGGCTGTTCCGAAGTGAGAGTTACACCCGCAGGGGGCGGAGTTTTCCAACAGTTACACTCGATTAGGATCTTAAACGCTGAAATGAAAAAAATAAAAAATCATTATACTGTTTCGTTTGTAACTTTTTTACTTGTACACTAACCAACACCAAAGCGCAATATTAAATACACAAACAGGACACAACTCATGAAGGAATAATAATAATATGGTCTTTAAGCTACTTCAGTGTTGTTAAGTCAGGTACGGAGAACCTCGTAATCTCTATCGAGATAACACGACGAGAACCTCCTTCCCAGGAAGATGATCATGAAGTGAAATGCACATGGCTGTAAGATTCGAGCAGCTGATGACATCATCAAGACGTGAGACACTCCTGGAGTGATGATCTGCTTCCATGATCGTTTCACATGTTTTACACTGAGTAAACCGAGGTGTTTCGGTCTTCTACACCGGATCGTGGCGTTTATTTCGTGTTGTTATTCAGCGTTTTTGCTGTAGATGAACTGGTAATGCTCGTGTCCTCAGTTCCTCGTGATGTGCTCCAGGCTAATCAGCTCGTCCTGTAATCGCGTTACTCTCTCGTCAGCGAGGCCGAGTGACTTAATTGGGACCGAGACTTCAACAAAGTGAAAATTAATAAGTTTTTGTGGAGCTCCTGGCGCATTGTCTTATTAAGCCATGCGGGTCAATTACAGCAGCGTTATGTGATCACGGGCCAGGAGCAGAGGAGCGCCAATCTGATTAGCCTAGCGACTGGACACGCTAATGATCTCCAGCTAAACTGTACACTAATGTAGCTGTGGGAGGGAAAAAAAACACGGACTGGCTTCAGAAGAATCGAACTCACAAAAAAACAAAAACCCAGACAAAATCATTTACAGGAAAATAATAATAATAATAATATAAATAATAATAATAATAATAATTTCACATCACAGAGCTCTAAGAAGGTGAGCAGTAACTCCAAGCACATTTTAATATGGTTTTATGGTGTGTGTGTGTGTGTGTGTGTGTGTGTGTGTGTGTGTGTGTGTGTGTGTGTGTGTGTGTGTGTGTGTGTGTGTGTGTGTGTGAGAGAGTGTGTGTGTGTGAGTGTGTGAGAGAGTGTGTGTGAGTGTGTGTGTGTGTGTGTGTGTGTGTGTTTTAGAAATACCAAATATAAATGTACAGGACCACAAACAGGAAGCCTTTCCCTCCACTTCTGTTATAATTCCCTACAATAATAATAATAATAATAATAATAATAATAATAATAATAATAATAATAATAATAATATTTATTATTATTATTATTATTATTATTACAGCTATGTTTTCTTAAAGTAAGATGTTTAACGTTTATGGAAGGAGTCTTCAGGACAGAGGAGTTTACTCTTCTTTGCAGTTTCTCGATAAAGAAGATGAGCTGCGTTTGTTTTTGTCTTATTAAATTCAAGAGAGAGGGAATAGAGAGAGAGAGAATATAGAGAGAGAATAAAGAAAGGGAATAAAGGGAGGGAATAGAGAGAATAGGGAGAGGGAATAAAGAGAGGGAATAGAGAGTGAGAGAATTGAGAGAGAATAAAGAGAGGGAATAAAGAGAGGGAGAATAAAGATAGAGAATAAAGAGAGAGAATAGAGAGAGGGAATAAAGAGAGAGAGAGAATAGAGAGATGGAGTAAGAGAGGGAATAAAGAGAGGGAATAGAGAGAGGGAGAATAAAGAGAGAGAATAAAGAGAGGGAATGAAAAGAGGGAATAAAGAGAGAGAGAGAATAGAGATGGAATAGAGAGGGAATAAAGAGAGGGAATAGAGAGAGGGGGAGAATAAAGAGAGAGAATAAAGAGAGGGAATGAAAAGAGGGAATAAAGAGAGAGAGAAGAGAGAGGGAAAAAAGAGGGAATAAAGAGAGAGAGAATAGAGAGATGGAATAGAGAGAGGGAATAAAGAGAGGGAATAGAGAGAGGGAGAATAAAGAGAGAGAATAAAGAGAGGGAATGAAAAGAGGGAATAAAGAGAGAGAGAATAGAGAGAGGGAAAAAGAGAGGGAATAAAGAGAGAGATAGAATAGAGAAAGAGAATAAAGAGAGGGAATAAAGGAGAGAGAGAGAATAGAGAGAGGAAATAAAAGAGAGAGAATAAAGAGAGAGAGAAGAACAGAGAGAGAGAGAATAGAGAGAGGGAATAAAGAGAGAGAATAAAGAGAGAGAGAGAATAGAGAGAGGGAATAAAGAGAGGGAATAGAGAGGGGGAATAGAGAGAGGGAATAGAGAGGGGGAATAGAGAGGGGGAATAGAGAGGGGGAATAGAGAGGGGATAGAGAGGGGGAATAGAGAGGGGAATAGAGAGGGGGAATAGAGAGAGAGAGAATAGAGAGGGGGATGGTGAGGGAACGAATGTTTATAGCTGCTATAATGTGAATGAGAACAGGAACTAACATTAAACGTAACTATAAACGGATAAAACGTGCGACGTGTCGACGTGTGATGAATAAAACTTGTCCTGGTTGGTAAGTCGGCGTGGTGTAAAGAGGAATAAAACACTCCGTGCTGTTTGATGAACTTCAGCGCTCCATTAGTTTTTGATTGTACTGATGGAGAGGTGAAGAGACGGAGATCTGTCGCTCGATCTGTGACTCTAAACAAAACCTTCCAGATGTGTTGCTATAAAACATCAGCAGAACACAACAGTGCTGAGTTTCTGCTACGGGAGGTTCGTGTTTATTCACACATCTGTTCCTCTGGACGTATGGAAACCATTTGGAAATAATACATAAGAGAGATAATGGTGTTGAACAATTTCCGCAAGTGAGTGAGTGAGTGTGTGTGTGTGTGTGTGTGTGTGTGTGTGTGTGTGTGTGTGTGTGTGTGTGTGTGTGTGTGTGTGTGTGTGTGTGTGGGTGTGTGTGTGTGTGTGTGAGGTGTGTGTGTGTGTGTGTGTGTGTGTGTGTGTGTGTGTGTGTGTGTGTGTGTGTGTGTGTGTGTGTGTGTGTGTGTGTGTGTGTGTGCCAAGCTGGAAAAGTCTCTAAGCCTTTTGCTCGTTCACAATCTTCCTCACAAGATGCTCCGGTGGAATCTTTCCAAGCAGAACGAGCGTGGCCTACTGGAATTTGTTCTGTTCATTCCCTGCTTTTATATCCGGACCAGGAATGTTTTCGCTTGTCGTTAAGCTCTATTAGGCAGGCTTTAACGGAGGAGCGTGATCGGGGCGCCTCTTGCCTTTTCAACAATCCCATGTGCTAACGATTTGGCGTGTCCCGGGACACTTGGTGTAATTGAATTATCGGCTCGACTTTTTCCCGTCGCTCCGTGTCGTCCGTGCCGTTCGGCGTCCAGGAACCGCAGGCGGAGAACGGAGAAGCCGTGTTTCATTCACGCCGATGTTTCCTGCTGTCGTTACGCCGCAGATTTAGTGCCGAGCGCAGGGAGGTTGAAGTCGATGTCTCAGGAGCCGAGTCGATATTCTCTCCCTCTTAATTCATTAAACCTGCCTCGCCGTTTCTGGTTCCGTCTTTAAGCGCACCGATGTGATGCAATTATCCGGATGTCATTCAGAGTCAGACTGACTTCTGAAAAAAAAAAAAAATATATATATATATATATATATATATATCTCCTTGTTGCTTAATCCTATAACGTCTCAATCGTGGTGTTTTTTTGTTTTTTTTTGTTGGAGGATCGATGTCTTAATTTACCTTCGAGCCAGTGAGGTAATGGCTTTTGATAAGACATTACATATTCTACTTTGATACGTCCGACATCTCTTGTGCATTATTGTTCCCTCTCGCTCCTGGAAGTTTCCGCCCCGGCTCGAGGTAATACAGACAAATGAGCCATTAATGCTTTTCAGAGTCCCATCCTGCATTCCGCTGCTGCGAGCTTGTTATCAGCTCGCTGTTCCCTTAAACACATTTTCCTACCTTAAGCAGCACTTTATTGTGGCGTGTTCCTTCCTCAAATCGCATTAAACCAGAAATGCATTCGAACCCGATCTGCAGCGAGCCAGGCATTTCCAGGAGACTCCATTACCTGTCATGGCAGCGCGTGTCGGCCTCCTCGGGCCCGGGCCGAATTAGTAAGACGATCACGGCGCTGAGGAACCGCGTTGTCTCAAAAGCAGTCGGACCTGATCGCCATGGCTTTATTGCACGTAGATCGAATCAGCTACAGTTCAAAACGCATCGCTAACACACTTAATGCTGATGCGTCGCAACTTGACTCTCTCTCTGTCTCTCCCTGTCTCTCTTTCTTTCTCCCTTCGCATCAGTCTGACGTGAACACATGCCTCATCCGGGAGCCTGATGAACCGCGCCGACACACTTTACCTCCAGTCCCTGCTAGGCAATGACTTTACTTCTCCATTAACATGGACTGTAAAGATCGACGACCGTAACGACACACACGGAAAACGGCTTCGTGCCCTGAGATTTAAACTGGTCTCAGACGAGAACGCAGCTTCTCACGTCGCCGTTGCAGAAGCTCACAGACTTTACGCTTGTTATACGCGATGATACACGACGTCCTAACAACTCGCACGAATCAGATCGTGTGAAATAGTTTGGAAAAGGTTTGGACAGCGCGGACGTGTTTACTTCGCTACTGGATTTTCAGTACTGTCTGTTCACAGATCACTTGTCGAGGTGTTTAAGCGTGATCTCTCGTAGCAGTGCACGGTGATGTATAAACGTTGGGATGTCTGTTAGGGGCTCAGGTTGGGTTTAGCGCCTAGGTGTAGCGTCAGGGCCAGAATTATTTCACTCAGATTTTGAACCGTAATGTGATTAAACTCTACACACGGAAAGAAGTGATGATGAGAATTTGTGTAGTTCTCGGGTTTAGGGTTATTTCCATGTTAATAAAATGTGGTGCAACAACACAACAATCCGAGTTTAATTAAAGTCGGGTTTAACGTTTGATTTAGTGCCGAAGTCAGGTTTAATATGAGGCTGAATGTAAGTGTAAATATAAACGCTAGAGCTTGATGTTAAGTGTTTCCCTCTAAATGTTTTGGCATCCTCACATGAAAACTTGAAATATATTACAAAAAAAAATCTACTTGTTATTTATGACAGTTTAATTGGCACATTCCACCCCCCACACTTTAAGATAAATCCCCCCCCCCCCTTTCCTTTAAGATAAGATAAAAGCTTATCTTAAATGATAAGATTTATTATTATCATTAATCTGATTTATATATTTTTCGTGAAGTCACTTCATGGAACAGAAGCTTTGAAAAATATACATTTAAAAAAGTTTCCGAAATGAATTTGTACATTTTAAAATCTACATTTGATATGTGGGGATAAATTCATACCTTTAAGATCTATAGCCTGAGTTGGTATGTTTCTGTAAAGCTGCTTCGGGAAAATGTCCGTTGTTAAAAAAAAGTTTGAAAAATGTTAAACAATATGCTCTGGTTTCAATAATGTAGCAAAATAATAAGAACATAAAGTAACCACAACGACAACATAAAGTTCGCTCGCTTAAATCCGGCTCTGTCAGCCCGTGGTGTCCGACCTAGTGATGTCACAAACTGTGGGAAACCTGCAGGTAAAATTAGCATATATGCAAAATAGCACCATCTATTTCTCGTTACTGTAGCAACTGTCCACGATTGAAGTTAATGAGTCTTTATATTGATCATCACACAGATGAAGACAAACTAGATTGTAGTAGTAATAGTGAACGATAGCTCTTTAGCAAGTCATACCAGTGTGAGTGAGTGTGTGTGTGTGTGTGTGTGGGGGGGGGGGTTTGGCAGAGTGTCCCTGGGCACCATGGAGCCTCCGCGAGCAGACCCGGCACTGGCTGAGATTTATTGAAACTTTGCGTCCTGTCTCTCGGTGCCTCGTTTGTCAGGAGACCTCATTTACACCGGCCCTTAAGACTAATTGCAAATTTGTTGGAAAATGCTGATGTTGTTGGAACGGGACTCGCTTTTTTCTCTCTCGCCTTTTTTTCCCATCTGTGTCCCTTGCTGTGCCTTTCTAATGCGTTTCATCTGTGGATTACCAACTAAGAAACCCAAGGTTCCTTTCTGCAGACACACACACACACACACACACACACACACACACACACACTCACACACACTACATGAAGAGAGAGCATTGGCAGGTATTACTGTAATAAGTGTTACAGGATTTCAGAGCAGTCTGCAGTATTTTAAATTATTATAAGTAGCTGTAGATAAGTGCATAAATGTAGAGAATAATCACGTTACAGCATTCCACAATGTGTTACAGCATTCCATACTGTTACAGCATTCCACAATGTGTTACAGCATTCCACAATGTGTTACAGCATTCCATACTGTTACAGCATTCCACAATGTGTTACAGCATTCCACAGTGTGTTACAGCATTCCATACTGTTACAGCATTCCACAATGTGTTACAGAATTCCACAGTGTGTTACAGCATTCTACAGTGTGTTACAGCATTCCAGGGTATGTTACACTATTCCAGTGTTACAGCATTCCACAGTGTGTTACATTAGTCCACAGTGTGTTACAGCATTCCAGGGTATGTTAAACTATGCCAGTGTTACAGCATTCCACAGTGTGTTAAAGTATTCTAACAACTTGTAACAACTTGAGTTATAAATGTCACTTTTACAAACCTTAACTAGTATTGGTGAAATCACGTCATGTTTGGTGTCCTACACGTGTGATTATCCCTGGGGAACATTCCGGCTATGGCCTGCTGCTGTCATTAGCATGTTTCCCACCTGTTCATTATGCTAATTATGAATATCTGCATACAAAACCTGACTTTTCTGTTTTTAATGTACTTTTTCATTCTAGTCCTCACATGAGAACATCATTCCCTATTTACGGTATGACGTTTATGACGATAGGGGTTACGTTTTTCATAACACAACTTCCTGTTGGAGGACATTGATTCATTTCTGGACGGATAAAAATAAATGCAGTACAGAGGAATTAAAGTTCAACAGGACCTGGGTCTAAAACTCTAATTAGCGAGCCAAAGAAAAAGGATAAATCTAGAACTTTAAACATCACTTTTATTTGCCACTCTAGAGGAACCCTTGAATGTTCTTTGTGGTGGAATGTGATTATTCACTACATTCTTCAGTCCCTCTGACGGGAACTCTTAATGGCTCAACATAAAACCCACTAACAGTGTTTCCTTTTCAGGGAGAATCTCAAGTAGAACCATTTTATGAAACTAAGAACACTTATCACTGCAAAGAGCCCTTAAAGAACGTTTGAATGGTTCTGTTTCTGGGTCACCATGTTTACGAGAAGTTCCGAAATCGAAACGTTGAATCTCAGCATTTAAAAGTTTCTCAGTACGACAGAACCCTGCATGAAGTTTGTTTCTGTGCTAGCTAAAGGTTAGCCGCTTTCTTATAACGGTGACTTTCTGAGGTGTCTATATTTCTCTTACATTCTTCTCGCCCTGAAGGGAACGCTGAACGGTTCTATTGAAAACCCTATAACAGCCTGTCTCTGTTAGAGAGAGCTTCATAGAAGAACCCATTTCTGGGTTAAGGTCCTAATACAAAACTATTATAGAACCCCTCAAGTGTTCTTTCCTCTGAAAGTGTGATCTCCCTGCGGAAAGAAACATACAAACCCTCATAGAATTTGTAATGGTTTTAATGGTTATGATAGGAATTGTATTGGTTTTAATAGAAACTTTAATGGTCCCTGATGGTCTCTACTGGTGATGTGTTGCCTTCTATTGGTGGCATGTTTGGTCTAGTGCTGAGCAATAAGGACCATTAATGGTAATGGTGTTAATGGTTAGCTGATGGTTTGTAATGGTATTTGTACTGAAAACCATTAGGATTTACGCGAAGGTTTCTACTGTTTTTCAGCAGGGCTGTTTGTATTATCTTTAGAGAGGTTTAGTAACAGTGTTGAACCCTGTAACAGAGTTCGATCAGGGTTTCAAGTAGAACCATGTACTTAAACGAACGATGCTTATCAGCACAAATAAACCCTTAAAGTGTGTTTAAAATGTGTTTTTCCCCCAAATAGTTTACGCTGGTTGTGTTACGTTCTGCATTTAAACTTGGATGTGGAAGCGTCACCATGTTTACAACCAATCCCAGAATTTCCTGAGTAATAGAAACCGTTGAGGTTTGGTTTAGCCAGCTAGCAAAACATTTCAATTTCTGCTACCGAGCTAAATCATTAATCGCAGTGAATCTTTTGGTCTGTATTTCCCAGTTGCCTAGCAACAGTAGCAAACACTTGACTGGTTTCTGGCCTGAGTGTCTTTTTTTATGTCATGACCTGGCTGATTGTGTATGTGTGTGTGTGTGTGTGTGTGTGTGTGTGTTTGCTATCTCGTGCTAGTCACCTTGAAGGAACCTGCCTCTAACATGTTTATAAGCTCTTGACCTTTCCGTATTTAAATCAGCGCAGCGTTAGCGCATTCATCCTCCGTATCGACTGCAGTAATTACCGTCTGGTTTTCGTTTTGCCGTGTGTATGAAAGGGACCTGAACGACGTGCAGCATGACATTTTCTGCATTAGCGGCCGACCACATGGCCTTCTGGATCTGTGTAATGCGTCTAACACACACATTCGCAAATTAGCAAAGCGGGACGAGGTTGTTCCTGGTTCCCGGAGGCACCACGTCTTCTTAACGAGGCCTCGTTTCATTGCGTCTAAACAGATTTCGGTGCAAATGTGAATTTAGCGTATTACACTCGGAGCTCTCTTGGGGAAGAGCGAGGGCAGAGATCCATCATCGGTGACGTGGCTTCCTGAAATCAGATTACGGCTCGGCATTTTCATGAAACGATATCAACAGGCATCTGGTTTGCATGATGGTCACCGCATTCGCCGAATCTGGTAACGACAAGGGAAAACATTTGTTTTATTTATTTATTTATTTATTTATTTATTTATTTTGGTGCGGGGAAACACATCCCGCTTCTCTCCCCGGAGGAGAATTTACTGGGTTCAATCATTTTCACATTTCTGGATAATCCGGATTTCGGACACATCTTCTGTTATGAATGAAAACATCAGAATTCCTCTATAAACCGTATAAACCACACCGAGCAGAGCTGAAACGCATTACAATCCATATTACAATCCAAATTTAAACAAAATCTGTTTTATTTTACGCTCAGAACCGAAGAAAGCTCAGATGTATTCCTGAAATGTTACACATTTATACATATTCCTAATTAAAAACATATTACAGAGGATTTTTCTCAAAACGTTTATCATGGTTGTCCTTTTAACAGTGCGTGGTAGACTCGTAATGAAACAATAAATAAACGATTTTCCAACAAAGTGTTCGGTAAAGGTTTATTCGTCTGGAGAACAGCGTGGATTCGAATCTCTTTCATTCATGTTGTAAAAAAGTGTCAATTTTAAACATTTATTTTTTATGAAGCTTCTTTTGTATAAATAAATTTTCTTTTTTTTTTTGTAAAGAAACGTTCCCATATGGAGAAAGAAAACCAACAACAACCTTTGTACGAATATCAGAAATGATCTGAAGATTAATTGTGATGTGGATTGGTTTATTTATTTATTATTTTAATATTCAGTTAAACTGAATCTTAGTTAAGATTAATTAATCTTCCTTTTTTAATTCTACAACAGACTGTGCGATCGTGTGTGTGTGTGTGTGTGTGTGTGTCTTCATATCAGATTATACTGTCTGATGAAGATCCTCTAGCGATAGACCTGCGATTGGTAGACGCCCTTATCCAGAGCGACTTACATTCATCTCATTTATACATCTGAGTAATCGAGGGTTAAGGGCCAAGACCCAAGGGCCCGACAGTGGTAGCTTGGCAGTGCTGGGGCTTGAACTCCTGACCTTCTGCCCAGCCACCCAGAGCCTTTAACCACTGCCCCACCACTGCCCTGTTTTTAGAAATGATCAGAAGATGTTCGGGGTGAGTTTGTA
>CM022755.1:39632802-39667802 GCA_012411365.1 Ameiurus melas
GAGAATAGAGAGAGAGAATAGAGAGAGAATAAAGAGAGAGAATAAAGAGAGAGAATAGAGAAAGAGAGAATAGAGAGAGAGAATAAAAAAGAGAGAATAGAGAGAGAGAATAGAGAGAGAGAATAAAAAGAGAGAATAAAGAGAGAGGATAAAGAGAGAGAATAGAGAGAGAGAATAAAGAGAAAATAGAGAGAATAAAGAGAGAATAGAGAGAGAGAGAGAGAGAGAGAGAGAGAGAGAGAGAGAGAGAGAGAGAGAGAATAGAGAGAATAAAGAGAGAATAGAGAGAGAGAGAGAATAAAAGAGAGATAATAAAGAAAGAGAGAATAGAGAGAGAATAGAGAGAGAGAGAATAGAGAAAGAGGATAGAGAGAGAGAATAGAGAGAGGGAATAAAAAAGAGAGAATAGAGAGAGAATAAAGAGAGAGAATAAAGAGAGAGAATAGAGAGAGAGAATAGAGAGAGAGAATAGAGAGAGAGAATAAAGAGAGAGAATAAAGAGGGAGAATAGAGAGAGAATGAAGAGAGAGAATAAAGAGAGAGAATAGAGAGAGAGAATAGAGAGAGAGAATAGAGAGAGAGAGAGTAGAGAGAGGAAATAAAGAGGAAGTAAAGAGGAAATAAAGAGAGGGATGATGAGGGAACAAGTGTTTATAGCTGCTATAACGTAAGTGAGAACAGGAACTAACATTAAATGTAACTCTAAAGGGATCAATCCCGTCACTCGGTACTGATTCATTTAGTGAATGTCATTTTGATCCATTTCTGTTTATCTTGGTGGTGTTAGTGTAGATGTGAGATCAAAGATAATACTGCTGCTCATCAGCAGCTCTCAGAGTCCCAGCAGTGGTACAGGTGATTAATTTCCTCACTGTAAAGCTCTTCAGTGTATTAGCATGACCATACGGCTAGCATCTGTCTGACTGGCTGTCTCTCTCTACCTCTCTGTTTGTGTGTCTCTCTCTCGGTCTCTCTCTCTCTCCCCCTGTCTCCGTGTGTGTTCAGGGTGGGTCACTAATTGCTGCGTCCGCTGAACGTCTCTCTCTGTTTTTCTTCCTCACGCTGCGTCGAGTGCCACTGCAGGAACACCTTCATTTTTCTTTCAGAACTCGTGCCATGTGGAGAACTTTGGCGCTGCACAGATGTCCACTAAGTGCTGACAAGGAGCAAGTGAGGGAGCGAGGGAGCACAGAGCCACGGCCAACAGGAACAGGAAGTGCAGACTCGTCCACTTAACCATAAAGCCCTGTGCTTTCATGGCATTTTTTAACCTATATAGTGAATGGTTGGGGACACGCCTACATTGGAGATATAATAATCCTTACGTGGCTTATAGAGTGAATAGGGCACATGGTTTGGGACATTGTTTGCTAGATAGTGCTCAAGTTTCTTCAGTCGTAGGCGTAAGGATAGGGAGTGAGTGTGTAGAGGAAGGGGATTAGCGTTGCTAGTAGAAGAGAGCGTGTAGAGGAAGGGGATTAGTGTTGCTAGTAGAAGAGAGCGTGTAGAGGAAGAGAATTAGCGTTGCTAGTAGAAGAGAGTGTGTAGAGGAAGGGATTAGAGTTGTTGGTAGAAGAGAGTGTGTAGAGGAAGGGGATTAGCGTTGCTAGTAGAAGAGAGCGTGTAGAGGAAGGGGATTAGCGTTGCTAGTAGAAGAGAGCGTGTAGAGGAAGAGAATTAGCGTTGCTAGTAGAAGAGAGCGTGTAGAGGAAGGGGATTAGTGTTGCTAGTAGAAAAGAGCATGTAGAGGAAGAGGATTAGAGTTGTTGGTAGAAGAGAGTGTGTAGAGGAAGGGGATTAGCGTTGCTAGTAGAAGAGAGCGTGTAGAGGAAGAGAATTAGCGTTGCTAGTAGAAGAGAGCGTGTAGAGGAAGGGGATTAGTGTTGCTAGTAGAAAAGAGCATGTAGAGGAAGAGGATTAGCGTTGCTAGTAGAAGAGAGCGTGTAGAGGAAGGGGATTAGAGTTGCTAGTAGAAGAAAGCGTGTAGAGGAAGAGGATTAGCGTTGCTAGTAGAAAAGAGCATGTAGAGGAAGAGGATTAGCGTTGCTAGTAGAAGAGAGCGTGTAGAGGAAGGGGATTAGAGTTGTTGGTAGAAGAGAGTGTGTAGAGGAAGAGGATTAGCGTTGCTAGTAGAAGAGAGTGTGTAGAGGAAGGGGATTAGCGTTGCTAGTAGAAGAGAGTGTGTAGAGGAAGAGGATTAGCGTTGCTAGTAGAAGAGAGCGTGTAGAGGAAGGGGATTAGAGTTGTTGGTAGAAGAGAGTGTGTAGAGGAAGGGGATTAGCGTTGCTAGTAGAAGAGAGCGTGTAGAGGAAGGGGATTAGCGTTGCTAGTAGAAGAGAGCATGTAGAGGAAGAGGATTAAGCGTTGCTAGTAAGAAGAGAGCGTGTAGAGGAAGGATTAGAGTTGTTGGTAGAAGAGAGTGTGTAGAGGGAAAGGGGATTAGCGTTGCTAGTAGAAAAAGAACGTGTAGAGGAAGGGGATTAGTGTTGCTAGTAGAAGAGAGTGTGTAGAGGAAGGGGATTAGAGTTGTTGGTAGAAGAGAGTGTGTAGAGGAAGGGGATTAGCGTTGCTAGTAGAAGAGAGCGTGTAGAGGAAGGGGATTAGCGTTGCTAGTAGAAGAGAGCGTGTAGAGGAAGGGGATTAGCGTTGCTAGTAGAAGAGAGCGTGTAGAGGAAGGGGATTAGCGTTGCTAGTAGAAGAGAGTGTGTAGAGGAAGGGGATTAGAGTTGCTAGTAGAAGAGAGTGTGTAGAGGAAGGGGATTAGAGTTGTTGGTAGAAGAGAGTGTGTAGAGGAAGGGGATTAGTGTTGCTAGTAGAAGAGAGTGTGTAGAGGAAGGGGATTAGAGTTGTTGGTAGAAGAGAGTGTGTAGAGGAAGGGGATTAGCGTTGCTAGTAGAAGAGAGCGTGTAGAGGAAGGGGATTAGCGTTGCTAGTAGAAGAGAGCGTGTAGAGGAAGGGGATTAGAGTTGCTAGTAGAAGAGAGTGTGTAGAGGAAGGGGATTAGAGTTGTTGGTAGAAGAGAGTGTGTAGAGGAAGGGGATTAGCGTTGCTAGTAGAAGAGAGCGTGTAGAGGAAGGGGATTAGCGTTGCTAGTAGAAGAAAGCGTGTAGAGGAAGGGGATTAGCGTTGCTAGTAGAAAAGAGCATGTAGAGGAAGGGGATTAGCGTTGCTAGTAGAAGAGAGCGTGTAGAGGAAGGGGATTAGTGTTGCTAGTAGAAGAGAGCGTGTAGAGGAAGGGGATTAGCGTTGCTAGTAGAAAAGAGCGTGTAGAGGAAGGGGATTAGCGTTGCTAGTAGAAAAGAGCGTGTAGAGGAAGGGGATTAGCGTTGCTAGTAGAAGAGAGCGTGTAGAGGAAGGGGATTAGAGTTGTTGGTAGAAGAGAGTGTGTAGAGGAAGAGGATTAGCGTTGCTAGTAGAAGAGAGTGTGTAGAGGAAGGGGATTAGCGTTGCTAGTAGAAGAGAGTGTGTAGAGGAAGAGGATTAGCGTTGCTAGTAGAAGAGAGCGTGTAGAGGAAGGGGATTAGAGTTGTTGGTAGAAGAGAGTGTGTAGAGGAAGGGGATTAGCGTTGCTAGTAGAAGAAAGCGTGTAGAGGAAGAGGATTAGCGTTGCTAGTAGAAAAGAGCATGTAGAGGAAGAGGATTAGCGTTGCTAGTAGAAGAGAGCGTGTAGAGGAAGGGGATTAGAGTTGTTGGTAGAAGAGAGTGTGTAGAGGAAGGGGATTAGAGTTGCTAGTAGAAGAGAGTGTGTAGAGGAAGGGGATTAGAGTTGTTGGTAGAAGAGAGTGTGTAGAGGAAGGGGATTAGTGTTGCTAGTAGAAGAGAGTGTGTAGAGGAAGGGGATTAGAGTTGTTGGTAGAAGAGAGTGTGTAGAGGAAAGGGATTAAGCGTTGCTAGTAGAAGAGAGCGTGTAGAGGAAGGGGATTAGCGTTGCTAGTAGAAAAGAGCATGTAGAGGAAGGATTAGAGTTGCTAGTAAAGAAGAGTGTGTAGAGGAAGGGGATTAGCGTTGCTAGTAGAAGAGTGTGTAGAGGAAGGGATTAGAGTTGTTGGTAGAAGAGAGTGTGTAGAGGAAGGGATTAGCGTTAGTAGAAGAGAAGCGTGTAGAGGAAGGGGATTAGCGTTGCTAGTAGAAGAGAGCGTGTAGAGGAAGGGGATTAGCGTTGCTAGTAGAAAAGAGCATGTAGAGGAAGGGGATTAGCGTTGCTAGTAGAAGAGAGCGTGTAGAGGAAGGGGATTAGTGTTGCTAGTAGAAGAGAGCGTGTAGAGGAAGGGGATTAGCGTTGCTAGTAGAAAAGAGCATGTAGAGGAAGGGGATTAGCGTTGCTAGTAGAAAAGAGCGTGTAGAGGAAGGATTAGCGTTGTTGGTAGAAGAGAGCGTGTAGAGGAAGAGAATTAGCGTTGCTAGTAGAAGAAAGCGCGTAGTAGAAGGGATTAGAGTTGCTAGTAGAAGAAGAGTGTGTAGAGGAAGGGATTAGCGTTGCTAGTAGTAGAAGAGTAGTGTAGAAGGGAAGGGGATTAGCGTTGCTAGTAGAAGAGAAGCGTGTAGAGGAAGAGAATTAGCGTTGCTAGTAAAGAAAGCGTGTAGAGGAAGGGGATTAGCGTTGCTAGTAGAAGAGTGTGTAGAGGAAGGGGATTAGCGTTGCTAGTAGAAGAGAGCGTGTAGAGGAAGGGATAAGCGTTGCTAGTAGAAAAAGCGTGTAGGAAGGGGATTAGTGTTGCTAGTAGAAGAGGCGTGTAGAGGAAGGGATTAAGCGTTGCTAGTAGAAGAGAGTGTGTAGAGGAAGGGGATTAGCGTTGTTGGTAGAAGAGAGCGTGTAGAGGAAGGGGATTAGCGTTGCTAGTAGAAGAGAGTGTGTAGAGGAAGGGGATTAGAGTTGCTAGTAGAAGAGAGCGTGTAGAGGAAGGGGATTAGTGTTGCTAGTAGAAGAGAGTGTGTAGAGAAGGGATTAGCGTTGCTAGTAGAGAGAGTGTGTAGAGGAAGGGATTAGAGTTGCTAGTAGAAGAGTGTGTAGAGGAAGGGATTAGCGTGTTGTTGGTAGAAGAGAGCGTGTAGAGGAAGGGATTAGTTGCTAGTAGAAGGAGAGTGTGTAGAGGAAGGGGATTAGAGTTACGTAGTAGAAGAGAGTGTGTAGAGGAAGGGATTAGCGTTGTTGGTAGAGAGAGCCGTGTAGAGGAAGGGATTAGCGTTGCTAGTAGAGAGTGTGTAGAGGAAGGGATTAGAGTTACTAGTAGAAGAGTGTGTAGAGGAAGGGGATTAGCGTTGTTGGTAGAAGAGAGTGTGTAGAGGAAGGGGATTAGTGTTGCTAGTAGAAGAGAGTGTGTAGAGGAAGGGGATTAGAGTTGCTAGTAGAAGAGAGTGTGTAGAGGAAGGGGATTAGCGTTGTTGGTAGAAGAGAGCGTGTAGAGGAAGGGGATTAGCGTTGCTAGTAGAAGAGTGTGTAGAGGAAGGGGATTAGCGTTGCTAGTAGAAGAAAGCGTGTAGAAGGAAGGGGATTAGAGTTGCTAGTAGAAGGGAGCGTGTAGAGGAAGGGGATTAAGCTTGCCGTCAGTAGAAGAGAGCGTGTAGAGGAAGGGGATTAGAGTTGCTAGTAGAAGAGAGTGTGTAGAGGAAGGGGATTAGTGTTGCTAGTAGAAGAGAGTGTGTAGAGGAAGGGGATTAGAGTTGCTAGTAGAAGAGAGTGTGTAGAGGAAGGGGATTAGCGTTGTTGGTAGAAGAGAGCGTGTAGAGGAAGGGGATTAGCGTTGTTGGTAGAAGAGAGCGTGTAGAGGAAGGGGATTAGCGTTGCTAGTAGAAGAGAGTGTGTAGAGGAAGGGGATTAGTGTTGCTAGTAGAAGAGAGTGTGTAGAGGAAGGGGATTAGAGTTGCTAGTAGAAGAGAGTGTGTAGAGGAAGGGGATTAGCGTTGTTGGTAGAAGAGAGCGTGTAGAGGAAGGGGATTAGCGTTGCTAGTAGAAGAGAGTGTGTAGAGGAAGGGGATTAGAGTTGCTAGTAGAAGAAAGCGTGTAGAGGAAGGGGATTAGCGTTGCTAGTAGAAGAGAGCGTGTAGAGGAAGGGGATTAGCGTTGCTAGTAGAAGAGAGCGTGTAGAGGAAGGGGATTAGCGTTGCTAGTAGAAGAGAGCGTGTAGAGGAAGGGGATTAGCGTTGCTAGTAGAAGAGAGAGTGTAGAGGAAGGGGATTAGCGTTGCTAGTAGAAGAGAGCGTGTAGAGGAAGGGGATTAGCGTTGCTAGTAGAAGAGAGCGTGTAGAGGAAGGGGATTAGCGTTGCTAGTAGAAGAAGAGAGTGTAGAGGAAGGGGATTAGCTCTATGTTCAATAACATGTAAAACAGGAAAATGAAAGGTACCTTCTAAAACGACTCATGTAAACACCTTAACACAGTATTGTCTTATTCCGAATAAGGTCAATAATTCGATTATTACTGTCCATGTAAACATAGTCAGTGTTCACGCTTCACACACACAGGAAAATATCCCAAACTTTTTTTTTCGATGTGTTGCAGACAGGCAGATACTGTGTATACAAACAGATAGATATAGACAGACAGAAAAAAGGACAGACAGGTAGATGGATGTGGACAGACAGATACAGACAAACAGGCACGGATGTGGATGTATATAGATAGACAGACATAGAAACATACAAAAGAGACAGACAAATATAAACAGGTGGAAACAAACAGACAGACAGATTTAGAGAAAGACAGACATACAAATAAATATAAACAGACAGACAAAATATAGACAGACAAAATATAGACAGACAGACATAGACAGGCATACATAAACATACAAACAGAAAGACATATGGATATAGAAATACAGATGGATAGCTAGACAGATAGAAACACGGGCAGACAGACAGATGAAATGTATATAGACAGAGAGAAACAGACAGACAGATAAACTGTATATAGACAGACAGGAACAGACAGACAGACATACAGAGAGACAGGTTATATAGACACTCAGACATACAGACAGACAGACAGATAAATGTATATAGACAGTCTGCAACACATACAGATATGTGTATAGACAGAGAGACAGACAGACAGACAGACAGACAGACAGACAGACAGATAGATAGATAGATAGATAGATAGATAGATAGATAGATAGATAGATAGATAGATAGATAGATAGATAGATGTATACAGACTGTGAGACATACACAGAGACAGATAGATATATGTATATAGACAGCGATTCATATAGATAGACAGACAGACAGATAGATAGATGTTTTGATGAATTGTCTCCCGCTCCAGTCGGACAGACAGATACTGTAGGTGTATATAGACAGAGAGACACAGAGAGAGACAGACAGATAGGTGTATATAGACAAAGAGACATAGAGAAACAGACAGTTGATTGTATATAGACAGACAGACATATAGGCGTATATAGACAGACAGACAGACAGACAGATAGATAGATAGATAGATAGATAGATAGATAGATAGATAGATAGATAGATAGATAGATAGATAGATAGATAGATAGACAGATGTATATAGACAGACAGACAGACAGACAGATAGATAGATAGATAGATAGATAGATAGATAGATAGATAGATAGATAGATAGATAGATAGATAGATAGATAGATAGATAGATAGATGTATATAAACAGACAGATAGGTGTAATATAGACAGATAGACAGACAGATGGATAGATAGACAGATATATAATGTATATAGACAGACAGACAGATAGTTATAATATAGACAGACCGACAGATAGGTGTATATATACAGACAGAAAGAAAGATAGATAGATAGATAGATGTATATAGACAGACAGATAGGTGTAATATAGACAGATAGACAGACAGACAGCTAGATGAATATAGACAGAAAAACCTATAAACACAATGAAATTTTTCCCGCTCCAGTCGGATGTGGATTTTTGGGGATTTGTGGAATAGCGAGTTTTCCTTTCAGTCACATTTCCAAAGCTCTGCGCTTCAAAGCGGCGTTAATGAGTGGAAAAGCGCTGCAGCGTTAAAGCAGAGTCATTTCTGTGGCCGTGTTTCAGTGGCATCGACGTTAGCGACTCATTTTCACCTCCAGCACAAACACTCGAGGGTTTTTTTCCTCTCTGTAGCGCGTATCAAACGCAGCATTTGTTAGCAATAAAGCGGCGGTTTTGTCGGAGATCCAGTTCTCTGAGGCGAGCGCCAGAACCGTGTTTTATTCCTCAGAAATCAGACGAGCGAGTGTTTGTGGAACGTGAAGGGATGTCGGACACACTCCCACTGCCTCTGTTTAACTTTAACTGCCCTTTTTTGTGCGTTTTTATGGATGGAGACGTTCCAATTGCACTTTGTCAAACGATGGCTGCGTCCCAAACCGTATGTGTTTGATAAAAAAGTAGAACTCATTAATGCTAGTCAGGAAAAAATGTGTGGCTTGAGACCCACACTTAGACACTTCAAAAAGAAAAGCAAAGTTCATTAGCTTATTTTGTAGCAAATGCTAGCAAATCAGCTACTTAGCTATTAGCATACAATATAAGCACTGTATATAAATTATAACAGAAAACACAGAGATGATAAACATATATAACAACTAGCTTTTGCTCAAAGACATTGCTAGCTTTAGGTTTAGGATGCTAGCACACTCACACACACCACACACACACACCACACACACACACACACACACACACACACACACACACACACACACACACACACACACACACACACACACAGACACACTCACACACACACACACACACACACACCTGAGACACACACACACACACACACACACTCACACACACTTTAGGAGATTGCTAGCTAGTATCGTGCTATATGTGCAGTTTACATAAAGCCAGAAAATAGAGAGGAGTTAAACACATATGGCGACTATATATATACACCTAGCTTTCAGCCTACCCAGCTTCCTGCTAGAAAAAATAGCTAATTAGCAGTTAGCTAATTAGCTATATAAGATTTGCATTCTACATGGATCTAAAAAAAAAAAAGAAAGCCAAACACGTCTGAGGTCTAACGTTGTTACACCGAAAATTGTTAGCTTTATGCTTAGACTAATTATCAGTTAGCATATATATATGAGGTTAGCACTGTATGTATATACAGTGAGCTAAAGTTAAACGGGGTGCTAAAAGATGATAAACACACACCACTTGCATTATGGTAAAAAGAACAGAACATCACTAGCAGAGATTACTCATTAGCTAGCTAATATTCTGCTACATAATATGTGCTAATCAGTTAGCATATGAGATTAGCACTCTAACATTAAACAGCATTTAGTATTTTTTTTATTGGCTTTTAACTCGACATGAAGCCTGGACGTGTTCTATTTTTCCCACGAGCTTCAGCACCAGTGTGTGAGTCTGTTTGTGTGTAGTTAGTGTGTCTGTTAGTGTGTGCGTGGCTCTGTTAAAAGCGTATCGGGTTCTAGCGGTTCTGGGTAACGGATATGGGGAATCGATAGAGCATACTGAGACGTGACAGCCGTCACCACGGTGACAAAAACCTCCACAGCGATGAGGTCATCGAGGCATGATGGGGTCGCATTATCCGTGTCAGACGCTGCGGTCGCCGCATCGTTAGTGTTAGCAGGAGCTACACAAGCTACACTCAGGTTTCACTAACATCAGTCCAGGACTGACAGACAGACAGACAGACAGACAACAGACAGACAGACAGACAGACAGATAGATAGATAGATAGATAGATAGATAGATAGACAGACAGACAGACAGACAGAAAGATATATATATATAGATAGACAGACAGACAGAAAGATAGATAGATAGATAGATAGATAGACAGATAGACAGATAGATAGATAGATAGATAGATAGACTGACTAACAGACAGACAGATAGATCAATAGATAGATAGATAGACAGACAGACAGACATATAGGTAGACAGATAGATATCTGGTTTTTGGTTGGCTTTTCTATACATAACTCCCATCTTCTTCGGTCGACTCCTATGTTTTTCTTTAAAATCTTCCCATTTTGTTTATACTTGCACCACAGTTTAGACTCCGTGATGGATTTCCTTCCTGAAGGAGTTTTATAATCCTTTTCACTGTTTCAGCTGGGTTTCAGTCAACTCTCTTGTTCAGGTCATATTTCTTTTCAAAAAAGTCAGAGGTTAAGGTGTGTAAGCGCTGTCTTTTAATTATCGTGATTCCAGCTTTTTTATATGCCATTAACCCTTAAACGCATGTTTCGCCAGTCATTATTACATCTAACACGCATGGATCTCTAAACTCCTGCAATAGTATAAAACTCTCCTAATATTTGATTAACAGTTAAAAAAAATAATAAAATACAAAAAATATTTCGTTATATTTTGGTATTTTATTGGTCAATTAACTGATGCAAAAAATACACTGTTAAAATTAAGCACAAATAATTAACACGCTAAAATAGTGAAAGTATTGTAGAATTTTTATTAAATAATTTCAGTCACCAAACAAAATTTAAATCATTACAATATTTAATATTTTCATAATTAAAGTGAATTTTATCATGTATAATTTTCATGGCTAAAAACAGGGGCAGATTCTTCTCCTTACTTTTTCCAGCTCAGCTTGTAGCCTAAGTTTAGTTTTATGCACGCTGAGGTAATTTAGCTGTCAGTGTATGACATGATCAGAAAAAGTCTGATTTATAATAAAACCTTCCTCAGGTGTGTCGCTGTGTGTAGAATACCAGAGCAATACAATATGAAACTTTTCTAACTAGGCTAGTTTGGTGTCGCTAGTCAAGTGGAGACACAGCTAAGCTATCACTGTATGTGTTTAGCTGCTACAGAGTCATGTAGAGTTCATCATCATTCCTTCTGCTCTGCTCAGATCATGTTCATGTAAACTGGAACTCATAACATTACATCACCACCGTCTTCTTTTACTGACGTTCAATTACGCAGTGACGAACCGCTCCGAGTGGAGAATTATTCAGGAATAAAGAAAACACCTTCAGGGCAACAACCCCTAATGCCGAGGCCAGGTTATACCCCGGTTAAACCCAGGCCGGTTTACTACCCGGTTAAACCAAGGCCAGGTTACTCCCCCGGTTAAACCCAGGCCGGTTTACTCCCCCCCCCGGTTAAACCCAGGCCAGTTTACTCTCCCAGTTAAACCCAGGCTGGTTTATTACCCCGGTTAAACCCAGGCCGGTTTACTCCCCCAGTTAAACCCAGGCCAGGTTACTCTCCCAGTTAAACCCAGGCCGGTTTACTACCCCGGTTAAACCCAGGCTGGTTTACTACCCCGGTTAAACCCAGGCTGGTTTACTACCCCGGTTAAACCCAGGCCGGTTTACTCCCCCGGTTAAACCCAGGCCAGGTTACTCTCCCAGTTAAACCCAGGCCAGGTTACTCTCCCAGTTAAACCCAGACCGGTTTACTCCCCCCCTCCCCCGGTTAAACCCAAGCCGGTTTACTCACCCGGTTAAACCCAGGCCAGGTTACTCTCCCAGTTAAACCCAGGCTGGGTTACTCTCGCAGTTAAATCCAGGCCGGTTTACTCCCCCCCTCCCCCGGTTAAACCAAGGCCAGGTTACTCCCCCGGTTAATCCCAGGCCGGTTTACTCTCCCCTCCCCAGTTAAACCCAGGCCAGTTTACTCTCCCGGTTAAACCCAGGTCAGTTTACTCCCCCCTCCCCCAGTTAAACCCAAGCCGGTTTACTACCCCGGTTAAACCCAGGTCAGTTTACTCCCCCGGTTAAACCCGGGCCGGTTTACTCCCGCAGTTAAACCCAGGCCCGTTTACTACTGGGTTAGACCCAGGCTAGATTACTCCCCTGGTTAAGCCCAGACCGGTTTACTCTCCCGGTTAAACCCAGGCCGGTTTACTTCCCGGTTAATCCCAGGCTGAATTACACCCCCAGTTAACCTCAGGCCGAGTTACGCCCCCTGTTAAACCTGGGCCGGTTTACTTCCCCGGTTAAATCCAAGCCGGTTTACTTCCTGGTTAATCCCAGGCCGAGTTACGCCCTCTGTTAAACCCAGGCCGGTTTACTCCCCTGGTTAAACCCAGGCCGGTTTACTCCCCTGGTTAAAACCAGGCCGGTTTACTCCCCTGGTTAAACCCAAGCCGGTTTACTCTCCTGGTTAAACCCAGGCAGGGTTACTCTCAATAGGCTAATATAGTGTTCATAATCATCAAAACCAACAGTTTGTTTGTTGACAGCTTCATCATCAGATCAAACACTAATATTCATTCAAAGAAATATTCATAGAAACTCGTTCTCCAGTGACTCTCTGAGCCTTGTCATGTTTTGTAAAGTTTTTTTTTTATGTCTGGGGTAATCATGATTGACACATTACATCATCATTGTTTACCAAACATTCCCACCTTGAGGAATAAAAGTGAATCGCACTTATTGAGCAGTGAGACATTCAATATTGTTGCGCAGAAAAATATACATAAAACAGATATTATTTGAGGAATACTAAGAAGATGGAGGGCTAATGTGAGAAAATGAACGAGGGGGAAGGTACTGGATGACGTCCCGGGTTGCTTATGACCCCAGGTATGTGTTTAAGGGTTAAATTTTATTTCATATATTTGAGGTGTTTCACGAAGACAGAATGTTCAGCTATTAACAAAACACAAAAAAATCACATCTGTGATTTGTTTATTTGCTACAAAGTAAAATAAAAAGCCCAGTGAACGTTCTCTAAGTGTGGTGATGCCATCATTTTTGCCATGGGTTGTAGATAGAGAGTCAGACAGACAGGCAGACAGACATATAGATGTACAGGCAGATATATACGCACCTAGACACACATACAGACCGACAGACAGACATAGACAGACAGAAAGACCAACAGACAGACCGTCATGGACAGACAGACAGAAAGGCCAACAGACAGACATATAGATGTACAGGCAGATATATATATACAGATAAACACACATACAGACCAACAGACAGACAGACAGGCATAGACAGTCAAACAGACAGATAGACAGAGAGACAGTCATGGACAGACAGGCAAACAGATATTGACAGACATACAGATAGACAGACAATCATTGACAGACAGACAGACAGGCAGACAGACAGGTAAGGGTAACTGTGTTAGTGTGAATTAGTTGGTTGTATCTTGATGATATTTCTGTGTCATGTTTTGTCTTTATAACAGCAGGTTATAAACTGCTGACAGCTGTCTATCTCTCTCTCTCCCTCTCTCTCTCTCTCCACACACACACACACACAGTTTCCTTTTATTCCAGATCCCATGATGCACACACCTTTTCTGTCCTCATCCTGCTCTTTTGCAGCCAAGCCAGCTGTGTGTGTGTGTGTGTGTGTGTGTGTGTGTGTGTGTGTGTGTGTGTGAGTGTGTGTGTGTGTGTGTGTGTGTGTGTGAGTGTGTGTGTGTGTGTGTGTGTGTGGTGTGTGTGTGTGTGTGTGTGTGTGTGTGTGTGTGTGTGTGTGTGTGTGTGTGTGTGTGAGTGTGTGTGTGTGTGTGTGTAGTGTGTGTGTGTGTGTGTGTGTGTGTGTGTGTGTGTGTTGTGTGTGTGTGTGTGTGTGTGTGTGTGTGTGTGTGTGTGTGTGTGTGAGTGGGTGGTGTTGTTGTGTGTGTGTGTGTGTGTGTGTGTGTGTGTGTGTGTGTGTGTGTGTGTGTGGTGTGTGTGTGTGTGTGTGTGTGTGTGTGTGTGTGTGTGTGTGTGTGTGAGTGTGTGTTGGCATTGTTTCGACGTTTTGCCGGCGGTGTGTTCTGCGGCCCTTTGAGGCCGTCACGGCTGTGTGTGACTCTCAGCAATCGGTTCCACATGCTCCGTGTGAGAACGAGGGGAATTCAGGTGTAAGCCATCACGGTGTCTGTGATACACTCGCATGTTTCCAAGCAGCTGTCATCATACACACATCTGTTTTACCTTCCGTAACCTCTTCCTGCTCCGGCCGGGATCAAAACACCACGCTTTTCTAAACCTTCAGCTGGAAGTGAATTTTTTCGGAAATGGATTTGAACAAATGCTGGTATACTTGTACAATAACCATCACACTTCCGCCTTCATGTCCACGTGTGACCTTAAAAACACGGAAAAGGAGGAACAAGGCCTGGAAAAGTACAAAAATTCCAACACGCGTGCAGACAAAAATACAGATGATGTCCTGTGAAATAGACAGGATATTTCCAAGAATGTCTGTTTACTCTACGCAATCGAGCAATAGTAACAGAGGAGCATCAAGCGACAATAAAACTAGTCGTATATACAGCTTTCCGAAGAACAGCTTACTGTGAGGAATCGAGCGCAACTTTAAATATATTTAAAAATGTTTTAAAATAGTAAATATATCCAGATCGCTGTCATTAGCGCAGCCCGTTACATTAAAATCATACATACAAACATCACTGTATCACCTGGTATTAAATAATACCATCTGAGCATTTGTTTTTAACGAGTAAACGACTATCGATACCTGCTACCAGCATCGTTATCAACTCATCCATGACACGTGTCACTTCCTGTTCTCAGTTATGATTTAAAAATAGATCTGCAGTCGTGACACAGGACAAAATCATATCAGCGTTTGTTTTCATTAAAAGTTAGGAGGAAGAAGAACGTCGAGATGTTTAGAAGGCTGCAGTTGAAGGTTAAACTTGTCCTCCATCATCATTTCACAGATCAGATCAGATCGGATTTGCTCGAATGCCGGTTCGGTTTCAGATTCTGGCATATAAAAAAACAAAAAAAGATCAAACGTGAATGATTGATGAACATTTTTTAATGAGGAGCTCAGCGCACTTGCGGCTCTGCATGATGTGAAATGGCGAGAACAAAAGCTCTGTAATTCTTTGCTGTTACATTTTTTTTTATTTTTTGTTTTTTTAAGCGCAAGCAGCTCGCCAAGAGAAACATTCTTGGTTATTGTCTGAATGAAAAAGCGTTCTCTCCCTTACGCAGTGGATCATGTAGGATTTGTGCAAACAGAAGTTTTGGCCAGCTGTACCCTCTTATCAGCATTTCAGAGCAGGTCTGTTTCAGTGCTGAAATCCTCCCCATCAGGACTCCGGCGCTCTTATCAGCCGTTAGCTTAAGTGCTCGGAGCAGAGAATAATAAATGGGACAGAAATGACATGTCTGGAGGCGGTGAAGCGTCTGGGCATGCCGAGGTTCTGGCAGCGGGACGATTAGGTGTGATTAATATTTCTGAGATCAGAAAAGAGGCTGTAGTTAGCACACTGTGTCAGCACTGGTGCCAAAACTTTCGGGTGGAGAAAACACTTCCAAATCTGTAATGTAGTTGAATGTGGTGTCGGTGTCGGTTTAATGTTTAACCAGCAGTCTGAGTACAAACGATTATTTATACCCAGCGTTGTTATATATACAAATGTGTAGCATGAGTGAGAAAACATCCATTTCTTTACTGATCGTGTTGTGTGTGAATACGAGCAATAATACTGTAACTCTTACTGTTACTGTCACTGTTACTCTTACTGTTACTGTTACTGTAACTGTTACTGTTACTCTTACTCTTACTGTTACTGTTACTGTTACTGTTACTGTTACTCTTACTGTTACTGTTACTGTCACTGTTACTCTTACTGTTACTGTCACTGTTACTCTTACTGTTACTCTAACTGTTACTGTTACTGTTACTCTTACTGTTACTGTTACTCTTACTGTTACTGTTACTCTTACTGTTACTGTTACTGTCACTGTTACTCTTACTGTTACTGTCACTGTTACTCTTACTGTTACTCTTACTGTTACTGTTACTCTTACTGTTACTGTTACTCTAACTGTTACTGTTACTGTTACTGTTACTGTTACTGTTACTGTTACTCTTACTGTTACTGTTACTGTAACTGTTACTGTTACTCTTACTGTTACTCTTACTGTTACTGTTACTGTTACTCTTACTCTTACTGTTACTGTTACTGTTACTGTTACTCTTACTGTTACTGTTACTGTTACTCTTACTGTTACTGTTACTGTTACTGTCACTGTTACTCTTACTGTTACTGTTACTCTTACTGTTACTGTTACTCTTACTGTTACTGTAACTCTTACTGTTACTGTTACTCTTACTGTTACTGTTACAGTTACTCTAACAGTTACTGTTCACTGATACTGTTACTGTCACTGTTACTGTCACTGTTACTCTTACTGTTACTGTTACTGTAACTGTTACTGTTACTGTTACTGTTACTCTTACTGTTACTGTTACTGTAACTGTTACTGTTACTCTTACTGTTACTCTTACTGTAACTGTTACTGTAACTCTTACTCTTACTGTAACTCTTACTGTTACTGTTACTCTTACGCTTACTCTTACTGTTACTCTAACTGTTACTGTTACTGTTACTGTTGCTGTTACTCTTACTGTTACTGTCACTGTTACTCTTACTCTTACTGTTACAGTTACTCTAACTGTTACTGTTACTGATACTGTTACTGTTACTGTTACTGTTACTGTTACTCTTACTCTTACTGTTACTCTAACTGTTACTGTTACTGTTACTCTAACTGTTACTGTTACTGTTACTCTTACTGTTACTGTTACTGTACCTCTTACTGTTACTGTTACTCTAACTGTTACTGTTACTGTAACTCTTACTGATTACTCTTACTGTTACTGTTACTGTAACTGTTACTGTTACTCTTACTCTTACTGTTACTGTTACTCTTACTGTTACTGTTACTCTTACTGTTACTGTTACTGTCACTGTTACTCTTACTGTTACTGTCACTGTTACTCTTACTGTAACTCTTACTGTTACTGTTACTCTTACTGTTACTGTTACTCTAACTGTTACTGTTACTGTTACTGTTACTGTTACTCTTACTGTTACTGTTACTCTTACTCTTACTGTTACTCTAACTGTTACTGTTACTCTTACTGTTACTGTTACTGTTACTCTTACTGTTACTGTTACTGTTGCTGTCACTGTTACTCTTACCTGTTACTCTTACTGTTACTGTTACTCTTACTGTTACTGTAACTCTTACTGTTACTGTTACTCTTACTGTTACTGTTACAGTTACTCTAACTGTTACTGTTACTGATACTGTTACTGTCACTGTTACTGTTACTGTCACTGTTACTCTTACTGTTACTGTTACTGTTACTGTTACTCTTACTGTTACTGTTACTGTAACTGTTACTGTTACTCTTACTGTTACTCTTACTGTAACTGTTACTGTTACTCTTACTCTTACTGTAACTCTTACTGTTACTGTTACTGTTACTGTTGCTGTTACTCTTACTGTTACTGTCACTGTTACTCTTACTCTTACTGTTACAGTTACTCTAACTGTTACTGTTACTGATACTGTTACTGTCACTGTTACTCTTACTGTTACTGTAACTGTTACTGTTACTCTTACTCTTACTCTTACTGTTACTGTTACTCTAACTGTTACTGTTACTGTTACTCTAACTGTTACTGTTACTGTTACTCTTACTGTTACTGTTACTGTTACTGTAACTCTTACTGTTACTGTTACTCTAACTGTTACTGTTACTGTAACTCTTACTGATTACTCTTACTGTTACTGTTACTGTAACTGTTACTGTTACTCTTACTCTTACTGTTACTGTTACTCTTACTGTTACTGTTACTCTTACTGTTACTGTCACTGTTACTGTTACTCTTACTGTTACTGTTACTGTTACTCTTACTGTTACTGTTACTGTTACTGTCACTGTTACTGTTACTGTTACTGTTACTGTTACTGTCACTGTTACTCTTACTGTTACTGTTACTGTCACTGACACTGTTACTCTTACTGTTACTGTTACTCTTACTCTTACTGTTACTGTCACTGTTACTCTTACTGTTACTGTCACTGTTACTCTTACTGTTACTGTTACTGTAACTCTTACTCTTACTCTTACTGTTACTGTTACTGTTACTGTTACTGTTACTCTTACTGTTACTGTCACTGTAACTCTTACTGATTACTCTTACTGTTACTGTTACTGTAACTCTTACTGTTACTCTTACTGTCACTGTTACTCTTACTCTTACTCTTACTGTTACTCTAACTGTTACTGTTACTGTCACTGTTACTGTACTGTTACTGTTACTGTTACTGTTACTCTTACTGTTACTGTCACTGTAACTCTTACTGATTACTCTTACTGTTACTGTTACTGTAACTCTTACTGATTACTCTTACTGTTACTGTTACTGTAACTCTTACTGTTACTGTTACTCTAACTGTTACTCTTACTGTTACTGTTACTCTTACTCTTACTTCTACTGTTACTGTAACTGTTACTGTTACTCTTACTGTTACTGTTACTCTTACTCTTACTTCTACTGTTACTCTTACTGTTACTGTCACTGTTACTGTTACTCTAACTGTTACTGTTACTGTTACTCTTACTGTTACTGTTACTGTCACTGTTACTGTTACTGTTACTGTTACTGTCACTGTTACTCTTACTGTTACTGTTACTGTCACTGTCACTGTTACTCTTACTGTTACTGTTACTCTTACTCTTACTCTTACTGTTACTGTCACTGTTACTCTTACTGTTACTGTCACTGTTACTCTTACTGTTACTGTTACTGTTACTGTAACTCTTACTCTTACTGTTACTGTTACTGTTACTGTTACTGTTACTCTTACTCTTACTCTTACTCTTACTGTTACTGTTACTGTTACTGTAACTCTTACTGTCACTGTTACTCTTACTCTTACTCTTACTGTTACTCTAACTGTTACTGTTACTGTCACTGTTACTGTTACTGTTACTGTTACTCTTACTGTTACTGTCACTGTAACTCTTACTGATTACTCTTACTGTTACTGTAACTCTTACTGATTACTCTTACTGTTACTGTTACTGTAACTCTTACTGTGACTGTTATTGTTACTGTAACTCTTACCGTTACTCTTACTGTTACTCTTACTGTTACTCTTACTGTTACTGTTACTGATACTCTTACTGTTACGGTTACTCTTACTGTTACTGTTACTGTTACTGTTACTCTTACTGTTACTGTTACTGTCACTGTTACTGTTACTGTTACTGTTACTGTAACTGTTACTGTTACTGTTACTCTAACTGTTACTGTTACTGTTACTCTTACTGTTACGGTTACTCTTACTGTTACTGTCACTGTTACTGTTACTCTAACTGTTACTGTTACTGTTACTCTTACTGTTACTGTTACTGTTACTGTCACTGTTACTGTTACTGTTACTGTTACTGTTACTGTTACTGTCACTGTTACTCTTACTGTTACTGTTACTGTCACTGTCACTGTTACTCTTACTGTTACTGTTACTCTTACTCTTACTCTTACTGTTACTGTCACTGTTACTCTTACTGTTACTGTCACTGTTACTCTTACTGTTACTGTTACTGTTACTGTAACTCTTACTGTCACTGTTACTCTTACTCTTACTCTTACTGTTACTCTAACTGTTACTGTTACTGTCACTGTCACTGTTACTGTTACTGTTACTGTTACTGTTACTGTTACTCTTACTGTTACTGTCACTGTAACTCTTACTGATTACTCTTACTGTTACTGTAACTCTTACTGATTACTCTTACTGTTACTGTTACTGTAACTCTTACTGTGACTGTTATTGTTACTGTAACTCTTACTGTTACTCTTACTGTTACTCTTACTGTTACTCTTACTGTTACTGTTACTGATACTCTTACTGTTACGGTACTCTTACTGTTACTGTTACTGTTACTGTTACTCTTACTGTTACTGTTACTGTCACTGTCACTGTCACTGTTACTGTTACTGTTACTGTAACTGTTACTGTTACTGTTACTCTAACTGTTACTGTTACTGTTACTCTTACTGTTACGGTTACTCTTACTGTTACTGTTACTGTTACTGTTACTCTTACTGTTACTGTTACTGTTACTGTTGCTCTTACTGTTGCTGTCACTGTCACTGTCACTGTCACTCTTACTCTTACTGTTACTGTTACTGTTACTCTTACTCTTACTGTTACAGTTACTCTAACTGTTACTGATACTGTTACTGTCACTGTTACTCTTACTGTTACTGTTACTGTTACTGTAACTCTTACTGTTACTGTTACTGATACTCTTACTCTTACTGTCACTGTCACTGTTACTCTTACTGTTCCTGTTACTGTTACTGTTACTGTTACTCTTACTGTTACGGTTACTCTTACTGTTACTGTTACTGTTACTGTTACTCTTACTGTTACTGTCACTGTTACTCTTACTCTTACTGTAACTCTTACTGTCACTGTTACTCTTACTGTTACTGTCACTGTTACTCTTACTGTTACTGTTACTGTTACTCTTACTGTTACTGTTACTATAACTCTTACTGTTACTGTTACTGTTACTGTAACTCTTATTGTTACTGTAACTCTTACCGTTACTCTTACTGTTACTCTTACTGTTACTGTTACTGTTACTGTTACTGTTACTCTTACTGTTACTGTTACTGTTACTCTTACTGTTACTGTTACTGTTACTCTTACTGTTACTGTCACTGTCACTGTCACTGTCACTGTTACTCTTACTCTTACTGTTACTGTTACTCTAACTGTTACTGTTACTTATACTGTTACTGTCACTGTTACTCTTACTGTTACTGTTACTGTAACTCTTACTGTTACTGTTACTCTTACTCTTACTGTTACTCTAACTGTTACTGTTACTCTAACTGTTACTGTTACTGTTACTCTTACTGTTACTCTTACTCTTACTGTTACTCTTACTGTTACTGTTACTGTTACTCTTACTGTTACTTTTACTCTTACTGTTACTGTTACTGTTACTGTTACTCTTACTCTTACTCTTACTGTTACTGGAACTCTTACTGTTACTGTAACTCTTACTGTTACTGTAAGTGTTACTGTTACTGTAAGTGTTACTGATACTGTTACTCTTACTGTTACTGTAAGTGTTACTGTTACTGTTACTCTTACTCTTACTGTTACTGTTACTGTTACTCTTACTGTTACTGTTACTTTTACTGTTACTGTTACTGTTACTCTAATTGTTACTGTTACTGTTACTTTTACTGTTACTGTAACTCTTACTGTTACTGTTACTGTAACTCTTATTGTTACTGTAACTCTTACCATTACTCTTACTGTTACTGTTACTGAATCTTTTACTCTTACTCTTACTCTTACTCTTACTCTTACTCTTACTCTTACTGTTACTGTTAATGTAACTCTTACTGTTACTGTTACTCTTACTGTTACTGTTAATGTAACTCTTACTGTTACTGTTACTCTTACTCTTACTGTTACTATTACTCTTACTGTTACTGGAACTCTTACTGTTACTGTTACTGTAAGTGTTACTGTTACTGTTACTGTTACTGTTACTCTTACTCTTACTGTAAGTGTTACTGATACTGTTACTGTTACTTTTACTGTTACTGTTACTGTTACTCTTATTGTTACTGTTACTGTTACTTTTACTGTTACTGTTACTGTAACTCTTACTGTTACTGTTACTGGTACTCTTACTGTTACTGTAACTCTTACTGTTACTGTTACTGTAACTCTTACTGTTACTGTTACTGTTACTGTTACTCTTACTCTTACTGTAAGTGTTACTGATACTGTTACTGTTACTTTTACTGTTACTGTTACTGTTACTCTAATTGTTACTGTTACTGTTACTTTTACTGTTACTGTTACTGTAACTCTTACTGTTACTGTTACTGTAACTCTTATTGTTACTGTAACTCTACCATTACTCTACTGTTACTGTTACTGAACTTTTACTCTTACTCTTACTCTTACTCTTACTCTTACTCGTTACTGTTACGCAACTCTTACTGTTACTGTTACTCTTACTGTTACTGTTAATGTAACTCTTACTGTTACTGTTACTCTTACTCTTACTGTTACTATTACTCTTACTGTTACTGTTACTATTACTGTTACTGTTACTGTTACTGTTACTCTTACTCTTACTGTTACTGGAACTCTTACTGTTACTGTAACTCTTACTGTTACTGTTACTGTAAGTGTTACTGATACTGTTACTCTTACTGTTACTGTAAGTGTTACTGATACTGTTACTCTTACTCTTACTGTTACTGTTACTCTTACTGTTACTGTTACTGTAACTCTTACTGTTACTGTTACTGTTACTGTTACTCTTACTCTTACTGTAAGTGTTACTGATACTGTTACTGTTACTTTTACTGTTACTGTTACTGTTACTCTTATTGTTACTGTTACTGTTACTTTTACTGTTACTGTTACTGTAACTCTTACTGTTACTGTTACTGTAACTCTTATTGTTACTGTAACTCTTACCATTACTCTTACTGTTACTGTTACTGAATCTTTTACTCTTACTCTTACTCTTACTCTTACTCTTACTGTTACTGTTAATGTAACTCTTACTGTTACTGTTACTCTTACTGTTACTGTTAATGTAACTCTTACTGTTACTGTTACTCTTACTCTTACTGTTACTATTACTCTTACTGTTACTGTTACTATTACTGTTACTGTTACTGTAACTTTTACTGTTACTGTTACTGTTACTCTTACTGGTACTGTTACTGTAACTCTTACTGTTGCTCTTACTGTTACTTTTACTGTTACTGTTACTGTAACTCTTACTGTTACTCTTACTCTTACTGTTACTGTTACTGAATCTTTTACTCTTACTCTTACTCTTACTGTTACTGTTAGTGTTAATGTAACTCTTACTGTTACTGTTACTGTAACTGTAACTCTTACTGTTACTCTTACTCTTACTGTTACTGTTACTGAATCTTTACTCTTACTCTTACTGTTACTGTTAGTGTTAATGTAACTCTTACTGTTACTGTTACTGTTACTGTAACTCTTACTGTTACTCTTACTCTTACTGTTACTGTTACTGAATCTTTTACTCTTACTCTTACTCTTACTGTTACTGTTAGTGTTAATGTAACTCTTACTGTTACTGTTACTGTAACTGTAACTCTTACTGTTACTATTACTCTTACTGTTACTGTAACTCTTACTGTTACTGTTACTGTTACTGTTACTGTAACTTTTACTGTTACTGTTACTCTTACTGGTACTGTTACTGTATCTCTTACTGTTACTCTAACTGTTACTGTAACTCTTACTGTACCTCTTACTGTTACTGTTACTCTTACTGTTACTGCCCAAAACAGATTTTCCCCATAACAGCATGTCCCTGAATGTTTTATTTCTCTTAAAGCACAGTAACTCACCAACTGTTACAATCTTTATTTATTACATAACCACACTGCATACTTTTTATCCGTTTATAGGTAAAGAAACGAGTTACAGTATCTCACAAAAGTGAGTACACCCCTCACATGTGTGTAAATATTTGATATATTTTCATGTGACAACACTGAAGAAATGACACTTTTCTACAATGTAAAGTAGTGAGTGTACAGCTTGTGTAACAGTGTCAATTTGCTGTCCCTCAAAATAACTCAACACACAGACATTAATGTGTAAACCGCTGGAAGCAAAAGTGAGTACACCCCTAAATGAAAATGTCCAAATTGGGCCCAATTAGCCATTTTCCCTCCCCGGTGTCATGTGACTTGTTAGTGTTACAAGGTCTCAGGTGTGAATGGGAAGCAGGTGTGTTAAATTTAGTGTCATCTCTCTCACACTCCCTCATACTGGTCACTGGAAGTTCAACATGGAACCTCATGGCAAAGAACTCTCTGAGGATCTGAGAAAAAGAATTGTTGCTCTACATAAAGATGGTCTAGGCTATAAGAAGATTGTAGACCCTGACACTGAGCTGCAGGACGGTGGCCAAGACACATTACAGTGGTTTAACAGGAGAGGTTCCACTCAGAACAGGTCTCGCCATGGTCCACCAAAGAAGTTGAGTACACGTGCTCAGCGTCATATCTAGACCTTGTCTTTGGGAAATAGACGTATGAGTGCTGCCAGCATTGCTGCAGAGGTTGAAGGGGTGGGGGGTCAGCTTGTCAGTGTTCAGACCATACGCCACACACTGTGTCAAATTGGTCTGCATGGCTGTCGTCCCAGAAGGAAGACTCTTCTAAAGATGATGCACAAGAAAGTCCACAAACAGTTTGCTGAAGACAAGCAGACTAAGGACATGGATTACTGGAACCATGTCCTGTGGTCTGATGAAACCAAGATAAACTTATTCGGTTCAGATGGTGTCAAGCGTGTGTGGTGGCAACCAGGTGAGGAGTACAAAGACAAGTGTGTCTTGCCTACAGTCAAGCATGGTGGTGGGTGTGTCATGGTCTGGGGCTGCATGAGTGCTGCCGGCACGAATGAATGCCAACATGTACTGTGACGTAATGAAGCAGAGCATGATCCCCTCCCTTCAGAGACTCGGCTGCAGGGCAGTATTCCAGCATGATAACGACCACAAACACACCTCCAAGACGAGCACTTCCTTGCTAAAGAAGCAGAGGGGGAAGGTTATCGACTGGTCAAGCATGTCTCCAGACCTGAACACACACACACTAACACAAACTAAGACACTAACACACTAACACACACATTAACACACACATTAACACACACACTAACACACACACTAAGACACTACCACACTAACACACTAACACACACACTAACACAAACACACAATAACATAACACACACACACACTAAACACACAACACACACACACACACTAACACACACACACACACACACCAACACACACTAACACACACTAACACACACACACACACCAACACACTAACACACACCAACACACTAACACCGCACACTAACACACACATTAACACAAACTAACACACTAACACACACATTAACACACACACACACTAACACAAACTAACACACTAACACACACGTTAACACACACATTAACACACACACTAAGACACTAATACACATACATACTAACACACACACTAAGACACTAATACACATACACACAAACACACTAACACACACACTAACACACACACACACATACTAACACACTAACACACTAACACACACATTAACACACTAACACACACACTAACACACTTAACACACACACACACACATACACACACACTAACACACTAACACACACACACAAACACACACACTAACACACACACTAACACACACACACACACACACGCACACACACACACACACACACACACACACTAACACACTAACACACACACTAAGACACCATACACATAACACACAAACACACTAACACACACACTAACACACACACACTAACACACATAACACACACACTAACACACATACACACACACACACTAACACACTAACACACACATACAAACACACACACTAACAACACACACACACTAACACACACATACTCAACATACACACACTAACACACACACTAACACACACACTAAACACACACTAACACACTAACACACACACACAAACACACACACTAACAACAAATACACACAAAAAACAACACACACACTTAACACTACACACACACTAACACACTAATATTACTACACACTAACAAACATACACACACACTAACACACACACTAACACACACACACACTAACACACACATAACACACTAACACACACACACACACACGCAACATACACACACACTCAACACACACTAACACACACACACACTAACACACACACACACACTAACACACACACACACTAACACACACACTAACACACACACTAACACACGCACTACACACACACACACACTAACACACACACACTAACACACACACACCACACACACACACACACACACTAACACTGCACACACACACACTAACACACACACTAACACACACAAACACACTAACACACTAACACACACACACACACACACTAACACACACACACTAACACACACACTAACACACTAACACACACACACACACACACACACACACACACACACACTAACACACACACACAGACTCAGGAACAGAAGAATTTTGTAAACCCAGTCAGAATGAACAAATGACAGAAACACTGGAAGTAAACTATTTGTCCTGAAACACAAACTAAACTCCAGAGTAAAAGTGTTATTTGGCGTAAACACACAGTACAGTGTAGCAGATTATCTGAACACGTCACGGGTCCAACACTGAGGAACACACTGATGAAGGAGAGAGACACTGATGAAGGAGAGAGACACTGATGAGGAGAGAGAGGGGAGGGAGATGTAATAGTAGAGAGAGAGAGACAGATATTATGAAGAAAGGACCTGCCTGTGTCATTCTGTCTCTCTATATTGTTCTCTTTCTTCTCATTATTATCATCTCTCACTCACACTTCCTCTATCTTTTTCTCTTTCTCTCTCGTACACCTCTTTCTCTTTCTAACTCTTCCTCCCTATTGCTTTCTTTCTGGGTTCCTTCTGTCTTGCTTTTTTAACTCTCTGTCCCCCTCTCTGTCTCTCTCTATCACTCCTACTCTCCCTCCTCTCTCTCTCTCTCTCTCTCTCTCTCATCTCTATCCCTCTGTCTGGCTCTCTTTTCTCTCTCTCACTTTCTCTCTCTCTCTACCCTCTGTCTGTCTCTCTCTCTCTCTCTCTCTCTCTCTCTCTGTCTCTCTCTCTCACTCCTATTCTCCCTTTCTCTCTCTCTCTCTCTCTCTCTCTCTCTACCCTCTGCTCCCTGTCTTCTCTCTCTCTCTTTCTCTGTCTCTCTCCCTCTCACTCCTATCTCTCCCTCTCTCTCTCTCTCTCTCTCTCTCTCTCTCATCTCTACCCTCTGTCTGTCTCTCTCTCTCTCTTTCTCTGTCTCTCTCTCACACTCCTATTCTCCCCTCTCTCTCTCTCTCTCTCTCTCTTCTCTCTCTCTCTCTCTCATCTCTACCCTCTGCTCTGTCTCTCTCTCTCTCTCTTTCTCTGTCTCTCTCTCACTCCTATTCTCCCTCTCTCTCTCTCTCTCTCTCTCTCTCTCTCTCTCTCTCATCTCTACCCTCTGTCTGTTCTCTCTCTCTCTCTTTCTCTGTCTCTCTCACCCCTATTCTCCCTCTCTCTCTCTCTCTCTCTCTCCATCTCTACTCTCTGTCTTTCTCTTCCCTCTCTCTTTCTCTGTCTCTCTCTCTCACTCCTATCTCCCTCTCCCTCTCTCTCTTTCTCTGTTTCTCTCTCTCCCTCCCTCTCTCCCTCCCTCTCTCTGTCCATCTCTCTCTCTCTTTCACCCCTACCCTCCCTCTCTCCCTCTCTCTCCCTCTCTCCCTGTCTCTCTCTTATCTATAACTCCCCTCCTCGGATTTTAAAAGGGGTGAAGAACACGTTAACCTGTTCTGCTCCATCATTATTTCCTGCTCTTTTCTCCATCGTTGATAAGCATGTGTTTGTCCTGGTGGCACTGAGGTCAAACCACAGGGGGGATAAACCCACCTACCCCCCCCACACACACACACACACGCACAAACACGCACACACAAACACGCACACACACACACACGCACAAACATGCACACACAGGAGGAATATTTGAGACTAAAAGCCCCTTTTTTTCCCTCCAGAAACTTTCACACAGAACTCATTATCCCGAGTTTTGGCTCCTGTGTGTGTCGGAGTGCGGCCCCCGAGTCCTCGCCACATCCCCAGCTAATTTACCCAGATCCCGAATCCGTCCTTATCTGAGGCTTTAGAGGTTCCGAGGTTGATTAACACGGCCCGGTGGTGTTTATCGGTCCCGGCCGGCGGTGAGGAAGCAGGGACGATAAGTGCTCGGAGCACCACGCATCCTATTTTCCCTCCTCATATTTGTGGGCAACCATCTGCTTAACTGATCTCGCTGCACTTTAATTAAAAGCGACTTCCATCTCGTCTGGGTCGTTACGGAGCGGACGGGCGGCTTTCTGATGACTTCAGCATTCTTCTCCCTCCCTCGTGTCTCTCCGTTCGCTCCTAAACTCCATCTTTCCTTCTGCCACTGCTTCCAATTCGATTCCGAGTCGCTTTATTAGCATATTGAGTCACCATGTTGAGTATTGCCTGAGTGTTTAAAGCAGTCTATAATACAAATGAGCCTATTAATCAATCAGCTAAGATCGTTAAAGGTGGCCACGCCCCCCCCACCGACTTCTCTCTACTTCTCTCTAGCAGCACTTCAGCCAAAAATAAAATGCACACAGTTGACCCTTTGCACTCTTTTCAGTGTAAAGTCACAAAAAACATACTCAAAAAGTTGCTATAAGTCGCCAGATGATGCGATAATGCTCTCAAAGCCCTATTCCGACTGGATTAGTTTTCCGTGTGGATTATTCTCGAGTATTTCTCCGAGTTCAGTCCGAATCCCTCAAGTCAGGAGTTTTTACGGACTGCGTCTGGAAAGATCACGCCGTATTTTACAGTCTATAAAATGAGCAGCAGTCCAGGTAATCACTCCAGGTAATATACTGTCCGTCTGAACTCCCACAGTGGAAAAGATGGCGTTATATCCGCTGGGAAATTTTCTCTTGTGCACCTGAAGCACTCGCTCTTTTCTCTTTTCTATTTTCTAGCATCTCTTGTCCAAACCAAAAGTTTATATCACAGAACAATAGTTATGTTTTCCTCCACATACGTCTGTGTGAGTTTTGCGACATCTCATAAATCAATCAATAATAAAAAAAAATGTAAAAAAACACGCATAAAATCGCCAAAATAGCGCATGAAAAAGTCATGTGACTTTGCCTCAACAAACCTCGTGATTGGGTAATCGGGTCAGAAAAGTCAAAATGGCGGAGAGGTGGCGGAGATGTGCCGCTTTCCCCGGACGTAAGGCGTCGGACAGAAACGGTGCTTTATTCGCAAACGTTTGATGCGACATTCCAATTTTTCATGTAAGTCAAATTCGCAACTCGTTTGCTCGTTTGAACAGTACAACTCTCCACAATACGCTTTATTCTATCGACAGATCATTTACACATGGAACATTTATTTATAGAAAGAAGTCAAACGGTCTGCCGGTAAAAGGTTAAAAAAAAAAAGGTTTTAAAGCTTAAAAATCGGTTAAAACGTGTCGAGAAATCGGTTTAATATTCTCGATCTTGAAAACATCTCCATCTTAATATGATTAAAGATAATCACTTGATAAGATTTTCCTTTTCCACGCAGGCAGCTAACTGCTATAGCCCTAAACGATCGCGCGAAACCACGCCCCCTACAGCAAGCTCTTATATTAAAGACAGAGGGTGTCTCAATAAGATTTTATTTTATTTATTTATTTATTTATTTTTAAAAAGGGTTTAAAACGTTTTTTAACGCACATCATGAGGACATGTCCAGATTTACTACAGACGTCCTCCGACAATATCACTGTACAGATATATTTCTGGGGGAAAAACGAGCCTCGTCTGACTAGTAGTTAAGTTACACACACACACACACACACACACACTATCTTGCACGTGAGTCTGAAAGTTGGTCTGGGAACAGATGAGTTGGTTGCAGGAAGTAGGCGAGCAGAAAGAGCCGAGTGTGCGAGTTGGATGGTCGGGAGTTTGGGATCGATACGGCTGTTTACAGTTTCTCCCTCTCTCATCCCTTTTGTCTTTTTTCTAATTTAGTGTTCCCAAAGCATGGACAGGGTCTCGAGCGTGTCTGCTGCGCTTGCATCTTGGCCATCCTCTCCTCTCTCCATCACTGTCCATTGATGTTTCTCTCTCTCTCTCTCTCTCTCGTTTCCTCTTCCCTCTCTCTTTCTCATCCCTCCTGTTTTTCGGCTCCGGCGTGAGAGACTGATGGCTCATCAATAGCATTAGCCGTGTTGCCGGCGTAGAACCCGATCGATACGGAAAGTCTAAAGCGTCGACGAGCGTCCAGCTCAGGAGCTTTCCAGAAATGGGTTTAAACTCCTTTATTGTAAGAGTTTTCTGTCGTTCTGTCGTTCAAAACTCTCATCCCTCCGTCACTACTTTTTCACTGATTAATTAACCCGTTGATTGATGAACTGATCGATTTGATGAACTTGGGTTCGACATCAGCGACATTTACATCTTTATCCCGCGCTTTTTTTTTCCCCACCGCTCCTCATTTGGGCCGTTTTCACTTCAATTACAGTCGGCTATTAAAATCAACTAACATTCTGAGGAACAGAGCCAAATGAGAGAGAGCGGGATTAGAGTGTGTGTGTGTGTGTGTGTGTGTGTGGAGATGCTTTCCAAAATCACTGTCAGCTCATGAATTAATTAGTCTAATTAGCAATAATAACATTATTATAAAAACAAACTGCGTCTCTGATTCTCTCTTCCTGTCTCTCTTGGTCATTTTTTTTTTATTCTAGTGTCTTTTCCTCTCTGTGTTTTTGTTTCCTGTCTCTCTGTGTCTCTCTTTTGTCTTTCTTTCTTCCTGTCACATGTGTTTTTGTCTCTGTGACTTTTTGCTTTCCTTGTTTTATTTTGTCCCCCGGATCACCTTTGTCTTTATTTCTGTCTTAGTGTCCCTCTAACAAGTGTCTTTAATTCTTGTCTCGGTCTCATATCTGTGTATCTCTGTCTCTCTCATTGTTTATCTTCGTGTATCTCTCTGTCTTTGTCTGTCTATCATTTTGCCTCGGTGTATGTTTGTGCCTTTGTTTCATGTCTCTTTCCGTCTATCCATTCTTACCATTTGTGTCTCTCTGCATCACTGTCTCTGTCCTAATGTCTTTTTTACATTTGATCCCGGTGTCTTTCTGTCCCACATCTCCGTCCGCAGGACTGCATCTTTATGTCTCTATTTCTAATTGTCTCGCCTCTCTGTCTGTTTGTTTTGTCTTTTTGTCCTCTACGTTGTTTGTTTTTTCTTCATGTCTATGTCTTACTATAACTCCGTAGGACTTTCTGTCTTTTAATGACTTTTTATTTGTTGTCCGTTGTCTCTGTGCATCTGCACCATTTGATCTCTGTGAATTTCTGTTGGTTTGAATTTTGTTTGTTTGTTGTTGTTGTTGTTGTTGTTCTTATGGTTATGTCTCTGGGTATTTGTCTCTGTCTCTTTATGTCTCGGTGTATATACAGTATGTATTTTTCTTTCTGACATTTTACATCTCTGTATTATCTTTGTGTCTTTACCACTCTTTGCCTTTTTATTTTTTATTTCTCTCTTAAAGTGTCTTTTATTTGGTCTCTTGTCTATGCTTACATTCCTGGTGGGTTTTTTTTTTCATTCTGCCTCTGAATCACTTTTTCTTTGTTTTTATGTATTTATGTGTCATTTTGTCTCTCTGTCTTTGTCCTCTTTTTTCTCAGTGTCTTTCTGCTTCTCATCTCACTGTCACGTTTACACATACTCTGTGTACTCAGTGTGTCTCAGTGTGTATGTGTCTCCATGTGTCTCAATGTGTATGTGTCTCCATGTGTCTCAATGTGTATGTGTCTCTGTGTCTCAGTGTGTATGTGTCTCCATGTGTCTCAGTGTGTATGTGTCTCCATGTGTCTCAGTGTGTATGTGTCTCCACGTGTCTCAGTGTGTATCTGTCTCCATGTGTCTCAATGAGTATGTGTCTCCACGTGTCTCAGTGTGTATCTGTCTCCATGTGTCTCAGTGTGTATGTGTCTCCACGTGTCTCAGTGTGTATCTGTCTCCATGTGTCTCCATGAGTATGTGTCTCCACGTGTCTCAGTGTGTATCTGTCTCCATGTGTCTCAGTGTGTATGTGTCTCCACGTGTCTCAGTGTGTATCTGTCTCCGTGTGTATGTGTCTCCACGTGTCTCAGTGTGTATCTGTCTCCATGTGTCTCAGTGTGTATGTGTCTCCATGTGTCTCAATGTGTATGTCTCCATGTGTCTCAATGTATATGTGTCTCCATGTGTCTCAGTGTGTATGTGTCTCCATGTGTCTCAGTGTGTATGTGTCTCCATGTGTCTCAATGTGTATGTGTCTCCATGTGTCTCAGTGTGTGTGTCTCCATGTGTCTCAGTGTGTATGTGTCTCCATGTGTCTCAATGTGTATGTGTCTCCATGTGTCTAAGTGTGTGTGTCTCCATGTGTCTCAGTGTGTATGTGTCTCCATGTGTCTCAGTGTGTATGTGTCTCCACGTGTCTCAGTGTGTATCTGTCTCCATGTGTCTCAGTGTGTATGTGTCTCCATGTGTCTCAGTGTGTGTGTCTCCATGTGTCTCAATGTGTATGTCTCCATGTGTCTCAATGTGTATGTGTCTCTGTGTCTCAGTGTGTATGTGTCTCCATGTGTCTCAGTGTGTATGTGTCTCCACGTGTCTCAGTGTGTATCTGTCTCCATGTGTCTCAATGTGTATGTGTCTCCACGTGTCTCAGTGTGTATCTGTCTCCATGTGTCTCAGTGTGTATGTGTCTCCACGTGTTTCAGTGTGTATCTGTCTCAGTGTGTATGTGTCTCCACGTGTCTCAGTGTGTATCTGTCTCCATGTGTCTCAGTGTGTATGTGTCTCCATGTGTCTCAATGTGTATGTCTCCATGTGTCTCAATGTATATGTGTCTCCATGTGTCTCAGTGTGTATGTGTCTTTATGTGTCTCAGTGTGTATGTGTCTCCATGTGTCTCAATGTGTATGTGTCTCCATGTGTCTCAGTGTGTGTGTCTCCATGTGTCTCAGTGTGTATGTGTCTCCATGTGTCTCAATGTGTATGTGTCTCCATGTGTCTAAGTGTGTGTCTCCATGTGTCTCAGTGTGTATGTGTCTCCATGTGTCTCAGTGTGTATGTGTCTCCATGTGTCTCAGTGTGTATGTGTCTCCATGTGTCTCAATGTGTATGTGTCTCCATGTGTCTAAGTGTGTGTGTCTCCATGTGTCTCAATGTGTATGTGTCTCCATGTGTCTAAGTGTGTGTGTCTCCATGGTTGTGTATGTGTTCTGTCCAGTGTGTGTGTTACATGTGTCTCAATGTGTATGTGTCATGTGTAGTGTGTGTGTCTCCATGGGCCAATGTGTGTGTGTCTCTGTGTCTCAGTGTGTATGTGTCTACATGTGTCTCAATGTATATGTCTCCATGTGTCTAAGTGTGTGTGTCCCATGTGTCAATTATTGGTCTCCATGTGTCTCATGTTCTCCATGGGTCCAATATGTATGTGTCTCTCGTGTCTGTGTGTGTCTCCATGTGTCTCAGTGTGTATGTGTCTCCATGTGTCTCAATGTGTATGTGTCTCCATGTGTCTCAGTGTGTATCTGTCTCTATGTGTCTCAATGTGTATGTCTCCATGTGTCTCAATGTGTATGTGTCTCTGTGTCTCAGTGTGTATGTGTCTCCATGTGTCTCAGTGTGTATGTGTCTCCATGTGTCTCAGTGTGTATGTGTCTTTATGTGTCTCAGTGTGTATCTGTCTCTATGTGTCTCAATGTGTATGTGTCTCCACGTGTCCCAGTGTGTATGTGTCTCCATGTGTCTCAGAGTGTATGTGTCTCCACGTGTCTCAGTGTGTATCTGTCTCCATGTGTCTCAGTGTGTATGTGTCTCCATGTGTCTCAATGTGTATGTCTCCATGTGTCTCAATGTGTATGTGTCTCCACGTGTCTCAATGTATATGTGTCTCCATGTGTCTCAGTGTGTATGTGTCCATGGTTCAGGTGTATGTTCCATGTGTCTCAATGTGTAGTGTCCCAAGTGTCTCAGTGTGTATGTCATGTGCTCAATGTTTATGTGCTCATGGTCTCAATGTGTATGTGTCTCCACGTGTAGTGTTTATTGTCTCATGTGCTCATTGTATGTGTCTCATGTGTTAGTGTATGTGTCTCCATGTGTCTGTGTGTATATCTCCATGGTTAATGTGTATGTGTCTCCACGTGTCTCAATGTGTATGTGTCTCCACGTGTCTCAGTGTTTATCTGTCTCCATGTGTCTCAATGTGTATGTGTCTCCATGTGTCTCAATGTGTATGTGTCTCCACGTGTCTCAGTGTTTATCTGTCTCCATGTGTCTCAATGTGTATGTGTCTCCATGTGTCTCAATGTGTATGTGTCTCCATGTGTCTCAATGTGTATGTGTCTCCATGTGTCTCAGTGTGTATGTCTCCATGTGTCTCAATGTGTATGTGTCTCCATGTGTCTCTGTGTATGTGTCTCCATGTGTCTGTGTGTATGTCTCCATGTGTCTCAATGTGTATGTGTCTCCACTGCTGTGTGCCAGTCTCAATGTGTATGTGTCTCCACGTGTCTCAGTGTTTATCTGTCTCCATGTGTCTCAATGTGTATGTGTCTCCATGTGTCTCAATGTGTATGTGTCTCCATGTGTCTCAGTGTGTATGTCTCCATGTGTCTCAATGTGTGTGTGTCTCCATGTGTCTCTGTGTATGTGTCTCCATGTGTCTCAGTGTGTATGTTCCATGTGTCTCAATGTGTATGTTCACTGCCAATGTGTATGTTCACTGTCCAATTGTATGTGTCACTGCCATGTTATCGTATGTGTTCAATTGTATGTTCTCCATGTGTCTCAATGTGTATGTCCATGTCTAGTGTGTATGTCTCCATGTGTCTCAATGTGTATGTCCCAATGTGTCTCAATGTGTATGTGTCTCCATGTGTCTCAGTGTGTATGTGTCTCCATGTGTCTCAGTGTGTATGTGTCTCCATGTGTCTCAGTGTGTATGTGTCTCCATGTGTCTCAATGTGTATGTGTCCCCATGTGTCCCAATGTGTATGTGTCTCCATGTGTCTCATGTGTATGTGTCTCCATGTGTCTCATGTGTATGTGTCTCCATGTTCTTGTGTATGTGGCTCCATGTGTCTCATGTGTTGTTCCATGTGTCTCAATGTGTATGTCTCCATGTGTCTCAATGTGTATGTGTCTCCACGTGTCTCAATGTATATGTGTCTCCATGTGTCTCAGTGTGTATGTGTCCCCATGTGTCTCAGTGTGTATGTCTCCATGTGTCTCAATGTGTATGTGTCTCCATGTGTCTCAGTGTGTATGTCTCCATGTGTCTCAATGTGTATGTGTCTCCATGTGTCTCAATGTGTATGTGTCTCCACGTGTCTCAGTGTTTATGTGTCTCCATGTGTCTCAATGTGTATGTGTCTCCATGTGTCTCAGTGTGTATGTGTCTCCATGTGTCTCAGTGTGTATGTCTCCATGTGTCTCAATGTGTATGTGTCTCCACGTGTCTCAATGTGTATGTGTCTCCATGTGTCTCA